>JAOWBW010000833.1:599255-1100733 GCA_026119855.1 Campanula takesimana
GATCACATTCATTTGGCAACGTCATCACCTTTGCCGATATGGACCTTCCACCATTTGGTTCCGCCACAACGAGGCTATTTACCTCAAGGTACGAGCAAGGGGGGGGCCCATCTCAGAGTCTTAGTGGACGGTGGTTCCGCACTCAACCTCATGCCTGGAAGAAGAATCATGGGCATACTGGGGCTTAAGGATTCCGATTTGAAGTCTTCTACTCAAGTAATCCGAGGTTATGACAGCACCGCCCGTACAGTCATGGGCTGATCGAAATAGACATTGAGTTTGGGAGCATGGTCATGTCCGTTCCATTCCAAGTGCTTGACATCCCCGCCTCGTTCAACTTGCTTTTGGGTCGACCATGGATTCACAGTTCTAATTCCGTCCCGTCAACTCTCCATCAATGTGTCAAGATCCGAAAAGTGATGAAATAGTGACCGTCATGGCCGAAAACGTCACTATCCACAGAAGGTGAGCCCGTCACACCCAAGTTCAGCATGGTTTACCAGACTCCACTCTCTCCGGCGTCTCAATCACGCCATTGACAAAGAAGGGGGAAACGGATCATGGACCCCCAGCAATCACAAAGTCCTCCGCATGATGAGGAATATGGACTACTTCCCTGGTTTAGGCCTAGGTAAATATCACAAGGAATCCTACATCCTGTGCAAGTCCCATTTGTAATGGGCCTCCCCCTTGCTCGTACCTTGAGGTAAATAGCCTCGTTGTGGTCGGAACCAAATGGTGGAAGGTCATATCGGCAAAGGTGATGACGTTGCCAAAATGAATGTGACCTGATGCGATCATTGCCGTGAGTCCTCGGGAGTAGTATCGGGAGAAATTGATGTATCGTCGAGATTGCGGATGACAAGATCTCGTGTTTCTTTGAGGATGCGATGAGGTCCGCAAATAGAGATGTTGGCTTGAGTTTTCTTGAGTTGGACAAGTAGAGGATCTTCGGAGTGAGTGGAGTGCTTTGAGAAGAGGAGCTTGTGCGGAAGTGGAAGGGTCGTTATGAGGTCCCTAATCTAAGGCCTTACCGCAGACGTTGAATGCTATTTTGTTCGCCAAGGGAAGACGTTCCATACATGATCTTTCCCGAGCCATGGGTTAACAATAAGGGTGTCAAAAAGCCCGGTATCGAAATATCTCCGATTGTGAGATCCAGAAATCCGAAAGGGAACCAACTCCCATGTCGCCCCGTGAATGGTGGGGAAGGAAGGTGACTATAGAGTCCGAGACATAAATCATCGTGGGGGAAGAACCGACAGATTTAGCCTCCATGTTCGAAGAGCTTTCCATAATGAATGAATGCCAAGTCAACGCCATCCATGACACCGTCATCATGAATGAGACTATCAGTGAGATCCCGCCAAGCTCCAAGCCGATCAACAATTGGTATTCTACGAAAGGGCCCGTGGTATCCGAGGAATTCTTAGTCCAAGAAATGGGTTGCATACCCCGCACAGCAACAAAGGAAGAGCGGCTCACACTTACTTTCGAGTCTGAGAGTGTCTCTAATACCCTCACCCAATAGGATATGGAGGCCATAGCCGAGCGTGTGTTTCCTTTCTTTGCTAATGAAAAATTTGATATTTCTGAGTACCCTGAGATTGCAAATATCATAAATGATGAATTAACTAATAATGAACTTAATGAACAAGTTAATAACGATTCAAATTTTGATGAAATAGACCACGAAAACACAACATACTTAAATGAACTTGCTCAACAGGTCCGTAGTCGTGGTGAAAATGGTCCAGGGGCTGACGAAGAATTGCATGTTGTTAATCTAGGTACCGACGAAGAGCCAAGAGAAACTAAGATCGGAAGCTTCTTCAAGGGGGACGACAGAGACAGATTGGCTGCACTACTACGGGAGTTCGTGGATGTGTTCGCATGGTCATACAAAGACATGCCGGGTTTGGACATAAAGGTAGCGGAGCATAGAATTTCGATCAAAGAAGATGCCAAGCCGGTAAAACAGAAGCTTAGAAAGATCAAGCCAGAATGGTCTCTGCAAGTCAAAGAAGAGATCGAGAAGCTCCTCAGTGTGGGTTTCATCAAGGTTATCGAGTATCCGACATGGTTAGCCAACATCGTGACGGTCAGAAAGGCAAATGGCAAGGTTCGAGTTTGTGTGGACTTCCGGGATTTGAACAAAGCTTCCCCGAAAGACGATTTTCCACTCCCTAACATCGACATGTTGGTCGACTACACTGCTGCCTACGAGGTTCGCTCATTCGTGGATGGGTTCGCTGGGTACAATCAGATTCTCATGGCCGAGGAAGATCAACATAAGACAGCCTTCACAACACCGTGGGGTACCTTTTGCTACACAGTCATGCCATTTGGGTTAAGAAATGCTGGGGCTTCCTACCAAAGAGCCGTGACAGACTTGTTCCATGATATGATTCACAAAGAAATCGAAGTCTATGTGGACGACATGATCATTCACTCCAAAGGGACCGATGGTCAACATTTAATCGATCTCCGCAAGTTCTTCGAAAGGCTTCGTCAACACAAGATGAGGCTCAACCCTTCAAAGTGCACGTTCGGTGTTATCCAAGGCAAAGTCCTTGGTTATATGGTCACTGAAAGGGGAATTGAAGTAGATCCCTCCAAAATCAAGGCAATCATTGACATGCCTCCTCCAAAGACGCAGAAAGAGATCAAAGGTTTCATGGGCAGACTGCAATACATCAGTCGGTTTGTGCACCAACTCACTTCCATGTGCGAGCCAATCTTCAAGCTACTCAAGAAGAATGTGGCTCTAGAATGGACCGACGCGTGCCAAGAAGCCTTCGACCAAGTGAAGCATTATTTGACGTGCCCTCCTATTCTAGTTCCGCCGCACAAGGAGAAGCCTCTTTTGCTCTATCTCACTGTCAATGATGAATCCCTAGGGGCTATGTTAGCACAAGAGCAACGAGAGTCCACAAAGGAGAATGCCATTTATTTTGTCAGTCGTCGATTCCAAGGAGGCGAAAAGAACTACTCTGTCTTAAAGAAGTCATGTGCAGTATTGGTTTGGGTTACTCAAAAGCTCAAACACTATATGGAAGCTTTTTCGATCAAGCTAGTAGCAAAAGTGGACCCGCTCCGCTACATCTTCGAGAAGCCTTTCATGTCAACAAGAATAGCCAAATGGTACTTCATGCTCGCCGTCTATGATATCACTTATGTCACACTAAAATCCGTCAGGGGGAAAGTGTTCAGTGACCAGCTTGCCGAATTCCCGTGTGACGAAGTGAAGGGGGAAGACGTACAGTTCCCCGACGAGCATTTAATTTGTACTGCAACCAAGGAAAATAAGTGGCAACTTTTTTTCGATGGCGCCGCCAATAAACACGGTTTTGGTATAGGAGTACTGCTTGTCGATCCAAAAGACATCTACACTCCCATTGCCATCCGTCTGGAATTCGAAGCTACCAACAACATTGCCGAGTACGAAGCATGCATAGCAGGGCTCGAAGCAGCTCTCGAAAGAAACGTCAGAGAACTAGAAGTATTCGGCGACTCTTTTCTCCTTATCAATCAGCAATCGGGTAAATGGTGAATCCAAGACCCGACCCTCCAACAGTATGGTCAGCACCTTGAAGAATTGGTTGAACAATTCCAAGAGATCACTTTCAACTACATGCCAAGGGATAAAAATCGCTTCGCCGATGCACTGACCACCATAGCTTCATTAGTCGAAATGCCTAAAGGGAAAATGGTGAAGCCTTTCAAAATTGCCCGAAGGAACAGTCCGGCGTACTGCATGAGTATCGAGATCAAAGAGGTTCAAACAAACTCTCCGTGGTATTCGGATATCATGAATTTCCTCAAAGATGGCACTTATCCCGAGAATAGCAATAAGAAGTCTCAAGCGGCTCTGCAAAGGCTAGCCTCTCGGTACGTACTGATTGGGGACCGAATCTATAAAAGGCACCACGACGGGATCAATCTCTTATGCGCCAATGAGGCCGAAGCTCAAGAGATAATGTGTGAAGTGCACGAAGGAGAGTGTGGACCCCACATAAATGGGTTTATGCTAGTCAAGAAGATACTCCGCATTGGTTACTATTGGAGCACTATGGAACGAGACTGTATCGAGAAAGTCAAAAGGTATGCCAAGTGCCAATTCCATGCTAATCTGCAACATGCTCCACCCTCGCAACTTTACAACATGGTCACACCTTGGCCTTTCTCTTGTTGGGGGATAGACATCATCGGTAAAGTCCATCCTGCCGGAAGCAATGGGCAGTCATTCGTCCTAGTGGCCGTCGACTACTTCACAAAGTGGGTCGAAGCACAAGCTTATCGGACCCTCAACGCCAAGAAAGTGGCCGAATTTGTAAAGATTAATATCATGTGCCGATACGGCGTGCCTCATGAAATCATTTCCGTCAACGGCTCTCACTTTGAGAAGGAAATGGATACGCTTTTGGTAGAATACAAGATCACCAAGCACAAGTCATCTCCTTACCGTCCCCAAGCAAATGGCGCTGTTGAAGCAGCAAATAAGACCATCGAGACCATCGTCAAGAAAATGGCCTCAACAGGAAAGGATTGGCCCGAGAAGCTACCATTAGCATTGTGGGGCTACCGCACATCAATACGGTCAGCAACAGAAGAAACTCCTTATGCATTAGTCTATGGTTCTGAAGCCGTACTCCCAATCGAACTTGAAGTCCCATCTCTACGGGTCCTCCTCGAGAATCAAGTCAACGAGGTCGACTGGATGCAAAGTCGATATGAACAGCTAGCCTTACTCGACGAGAAAAGGCTAAGAGCACTCGAACGCACAAGGGCGTATCAGCAAAGGATGGCAAGAGCTTTCAACAAAAAGGTGAAGCCTCGAAACATCAATATGGGAGATTTGGTCTTAAGACAACATCCTCCTAATGCCATGAATCCCCTGGGGAAATGGGGACCCCGATGGATCGGTCCGTACGTGGTCAAAAAGATACTAAGCGGCGGGGCAGTCCGACTCGTGGATTTAGATGGTGACCAGCTGCCAAAGGAGGTCAACCTCGACAAGCTCAAGAGGTTCTATGCTTAATAAACAAAGACCATTAAAAAAAAAAAAAAAAAAAAAAAATTGCTCGCTAGGTTGAAAACCCGCAAGGGCGGCCTAGGCAAAAATTAGAGCACGTGCAAAAAAGAAGCCCGCTAGATTGAAAACCCGAAATGGCGGTCTAGGCAAAAAACAGGGTGCACAAAAAAAAAAAAAAAAAAAAAAAGGTCTTTGTTTGAACTACGGAGACCTGAGCCTCCCAACTGGAGGAACGTAGGCAACCTTCGGGTGCGGTCTAAAACATATCAAAAATACCCAATTCACTTCAAATAACAAGATGCAATTTTTATTCATTCAATGAATTATTCAACCAAATTACAACGGATTTATTGAGCAACAAAAGACATCAAAACATTAAATCCTAAAACAAAGTGGTCTAATTTAATTGCAATCTCTTGGGGTTGTAGACACCCCGCCTTGGACCTCTCACCCCGATTGCATACATAGTATTTTTATTTAACTTATTTTTTATTAATTTCTGTTACTTCGGTTAAGTTCTTAATTGATTCCGTTAGTTTTGGACTAAACTGCATAACAGAATTAATTTTAGGGTCATTCTGTCATTCTGTCGTTTTTTCACCCGCGGGCGCTTCCGGCACTGCCAGTGAGCCGCGCGCGCGTCCCGCCCCCAAAGCCGGACCCGCGCGCTTCCCACTTTGGCAGTAACGGATTGCACCTTATTTCCCTCCCTTTTCTTATTTACAAACATCTTTTCTTGATCACAAAAAATCATCTTTTTACATCCACATTCATCCCCCTTTTCTCATTAACTCCCAATCCCCCACTTCTAGCCTTTTCATTAAAACAAAATATTTCCTTTTTATTTTATTTGATTTTCTTTTATTTATTTTATTTATTATTTTATTTATCTTATTTTTGATTGGTCAATTCCATTTCACATGGATGATCATCTTTTCCCTCCATCATTTCCCTCTCTTTTTTACCTATAAAAACCATCATCTTCTACCTTGGAAAAGGACCCAATTTTTGAGACTTGAACAAAAACTCTACACAAATCATCTCAACAATCTTTCTCTACAAAAACACTACACAAAGTGTTTGCACAACATTTTCTCTACAACAACACCATTTTCAAGTCCAAGTTTGAAGTCCTCTTTCCTAAGGTACAATATCTCTTTTCTTCTCTTATTTTATTTGTCTAGTCTTACTAGTATGCAATCTCCATAAAAAGGGATACAACCAAAAGGCCACTTCACTATTGAAGTTTGGCCAAGGTTACATCCCAACATTCCAAACTTCATTTAATTTATATTTCATTTCTTAATGTAATCATTTAGCACTAATCCAACATGTAACTATTTAGCATTAAATTAATAAAATCATTCTTTTCCCCTTTTTCTTTACATTATAATTGTTAGCATTGTTAATAAATTGAAGGACATTTAGCATTAGAACACCAATAGTAGCAAGACCCGCATAAGCGGGGCGGAGTGGGTGTTTAAGTACTTCCCACTCCGTCACCTAACCCCCGAACCCTTCTCTCCCGAATCTCTGGTTTTGTACATAAATTAGGCTATTTCTAGGTTTTTCTTATGTTCCTTTAAAAACATAGGTGGCGACTCTAAACAATCTAAAACAAGTTAGACATCCTAGGATAATTCACCGCTCTAGCCAAGCCGTGGTCCCCCGGGGTATCTACAGTGGCGACTCTGCTGGGGACGATTTAGAGGGTTAAACTTGCGTTCTTAACTTTTGGTGTTCTAATTTCCATTTTCTGGGCATTCTGGTAAAAAGGGTAGGAAGCGCGCGCGTCCGGCCTTCTTGGCCTAAAGCGCGCGCGTCCGACCCTTATTACCAGAATCGCCCGCCTCCTTTCTCGTCCTTCAATTTCATATTTATGTGCTAACAAGTTTCTGCAGGGGAAAGTTACATAATTTGGGACCAGGGCAATCCCCTGAGTCCGCCGTTTCTTCTAACATTCTGACAGGTAACCCAGATGCGCGCGCCTCCCATATTCATTTCGAAATGCGCGCGCTTCCCATATCACTTCCCTGAGGCGCGCGCTTCTGGTCATTTTCCAGAAACAGAACAGTGCACAGAACAGAGTGGTTTTGACAGTATATGGGCACCGGGCCTGCACAAAACAGTTTTTACTTTCTGTTTATTTTTATCGGTCACACGGGTGATTCGAAAGTTGTAATCATGTGCTTATTTGTTTTTTTTTTATTTCTTTTGAAAAAAAAAAAATGTTTTGTCACATATTAGACCTCACACTACATGCACATATTCTTATCAACTGCTCACTATCGAGTCGCACAAGTCCAACCCCAAACCCGTCGAGGCCCGTCCTAGAAAGTTTCAAGCTCCACTCGACCTTGGCTCTTTCGAAGCGGTAAACCTCAGCCCGTGGCGTAGTTCATGACTACATGCCGGGGGTGACCTTTGAGCCTCATATTCAAGCCGAGCACAAGCCACACAATTCTAGTCTAGGGCCTAACACTCCGTGACTCAAGTCGGTTTCCATATGCCGAGATTTCCCTAAACTAATGTCTTCAAATCATATATGCCTACTTGTTGCAATGGACGAAATAAAGCTCCGTCCCCAAAAGTGGTTATTTTGGACGAAAATAAAAATCCGTCCCCGCATGTATGATTTACTACATTAATTTAGTTTAATCCCGACACATGTAGGGCTCACAAGCATGGTGGAATCCGATGAGTATATGGGACCGCGAGAAGGTCTATATACTAGTGTGACGATTCCACTATTTTTTCTAGAAACCCCAAAAAGGACTCCGTCCTTCCGACTTTGTAAATAAAAAAAAAGTCATTTTTTCTCTATGTGGTTGAGTCTTTTTCCTTGTTTGTGGGTTAAATTTATTTTACTCAAAAGGTGTTTGTGGGGCCAATCTAAGATCAACCGTTCTCTTCCAATAGGTCCAATGGCTTCCAACGGCGACAACAACAACGGTGGAAATGATTTCGTGTCCAACGAAGGGTTACTCAACGTAATGAAATCAATGGGGGAACAAATGGATAGGATTGTCGAGGATGCCCGCCGTAAAGACAATTTGTGGCAAGCCCGTTTCGATATCGACAAGAGGATTCACAAAGAAGAGGTTTCCGAACTCAAGGCCCGTCTTGATTATGAAAGAAGAATTCACAAGGAAGAGGTTTCCGAACTCAAAGCCCATTTGCAAGAGCTCACCGACAGCAAAGCAAAGTTCAACGATAAAGCATGCTCAAGTGGCCCGACCCTCAAAAGCTACAAAGGTACCACCAACAACCGAGTTTTCACTCCTCTCCTAGGAGTAACCCAAGCCGAAGCATTTGAAACTTTGGTGGCAAGTGGAAAGGTCAAGCCTTTGGAGGGGTACAAGCCGAAGACGATACCGAAGAATCATGCATATGGTGAATGGTGCGGCTACCACAAGCATAGTGGCCATACTACCGAAGGGTGCTTCCTTCTCCGAAACATCATCCAAGATTTGTTCGACAACGGCGAATTTACTGTGGGTGAAGAGCAACCTTTAGAGAGTGCCAACATGCAAGAACTCATCAAAGAAGAATGATTTGGTTTCGAAATGGGGCTTCTACAAGAAATCATGCCACAAGGAGACTACAATGACAATGGGGACTACAACAACAATCTCCGTTTCTCTTTCTCTACCTAGTAATAGGAATTAAAAAAGAAAAAAAAAAAAAAAAAAAAAAAAGAGTCAAAGTCCTCTTTAGTGTGCATTAATGTTTTCTCTCGTCCCATGTTAAGTGTCGAGTCTTATTATCGAATAAAAAAAGTCGTTCTTGTCTTCATACACTCTTCCAAGTTGTTCAATCTAATTCTTGGCAAAATGATGAAAAGATGTCTAAACGAGTTTTGGAACGAAGGCCATCACTTGAACGCCTAGGGGCTAAACATCGACGCCAACATCAACGACGAAGCCAAGACAAACAAGGTGGAGCAACAATCATAAAGAAGTCAAGCAAAGTTTTCAAAGGGGGATTTAAAAAAAAAAAAAAAAAAAAAAAAAAAAAAAAGAGAGCTCGCTAGGTTGAAACCATCAAATCAACCTAGGCAAAAGTTAGAGCACAAAAAAAAAATAAAAAAAAAATCCCCCTCAATCAAAGAAGATCAACATCATCATACACCAACAAAGGACGAAGCTACGAAGCAACAATTCCATCCCGAAGAATGGAGAATTCACAAGAACTACGGTGACCTGAGCCTCTACACTGGAGGAACGTAGGCAACCTGCGGGTCCGGTCTCATGCAAGAAAGAAGAAATGTTTAGCCCTAGCGCGTTATGGTGATTGGCCTTCATCTCGAACTTGTCAAGACATCTTTGTACGATTCATTTGCCAATGAATTAATCACCAAAAAGATTGAACAACTTTCTTAGATTTGGAATCACTTCGCGATCCTTGTCGAGTCTAGGGACTTCTATTCTTTCTACATACTCCCAATTTCTTGCGATCAAATTGGGGCTTTCCTTCTCTTCTCTCTTAATGACTTACTTGCCTTCGCTAGTCATTCAATTCAATAAAAAATACATGCCAATACTAGGGACACTTCCCTAGTCAAGTCAATGTCACTCACCTTTAGTGACAAGAGGTCTCCACCGCAAAATCACATGTCTTATCTCCTCAGCTAGAGTCAATGCACACTCCCTCATTAATCGAGTCAAAATGAAGACGCAAAAGAGATGCCCGCTAGATTGAAAACCCAAAAGGGCGGTCTAGGCAAAAAACAGGGTGCGTCATAAAAAAAAAATAATGAGAGAGTGAGAGAGAGAAGGGAAAGAGAAATGGAGATCTCCGGCCTCTAAAGAAGAAAAGTTCTACATTGAATCTCCTCAGCAAGTCAATTCCCCACCGAGTCAACTTTGGGATTGCAAAAGGCTCGACAAGATATAGCACCATCAAAGGTTGTCTTGGGTTATCGGCATCATTCTCCAGCAGTGTGTATTTTTGGGTTCATGAAAAGAAGGCCCGTGGTTACCAAGATCCATCCGAGAACAAGCCCATCATAAAAAGGGCACGAGGTTGCACAAATAATCCCTAGCTAGTCAATTGGCTTGGGCAGCAAATAGCAACAACATGTGTCTCAGTTTTCAAGGCTTCTTCAAGTATGTGCTTCTAAAGTACGCCGAAAGGCTCCCGAGAAATGGAGTAGCTCTTGCCATATCCTCTCATGTTTATTCTCTCACACGAGGATGAGTCACTCTTGCTTTGCTCCACAAATGGTGATGCCCTAGGGACTATATGACCCGAGCACAAGGGCTTCTTTTGACAATCAACAAGCCCTAGGGGCTATGCTCGAAAAAAAATAAAAAAATGTGTGAGACTATCCTCAAAGTCTCTCAAAAGGGATGTCAAAAAGCCCTCTTGTCACGTGTGCCCGTGCTCGTTCCCCCAATCAAGGGTGGACCTTTCTCGAAATCAATGATGGCACTCTAGGGGCTACGGTCAAGTCTTAAAGGCTCCCTCGGCAAAGAGCAATTAACTCCCCAGCAGTATCCCCAGCCAAGTCATGTGCAACATTGGAAGCTTCCTCAATTCGGCACCGAATGTCTCAACGGGCTTCGCAATCTACAATATTTTGGGCTACGGCATTACAGTAATCCGAGCAAAGGGCAGTATTAGGGCTTCGCGACCGACAGTCTTTTGGGCAACAATACTCGAGCAACGCAATTTGGGAGTAGTCTCCATGAAAGGGATCAAGCTTCAAAGGGTCTCTCAACACTTCATGTCAAAGGCCTCTTGGTTTTAAATGAAGACTCCGATGTTATGAATGAAGTTGATGATTTTTGTTAGAACTCACAGCGAGATTTTGAAGGAAGTCTTAGAGAAAAGGAAAAAGATTCAATATGCTAAACTCTAATCAAAACAGGGTTATAGCGGGAAATGCCACGGCCAATCCCAATGTTTCTGCAATTCAGCACCCCCTTCTCCAAGATCAAAAGCACAAGGTGCAGCTCAGATAAAGTTGGGCCACAACACTAGTTGCATCCGAAGATCCGTCATTAGTTCAACTCAAGAAGAGTCAAGCAAGCATACTCATTTGAGACTTTATCACGCCAAGACCTTATCCTCCGCGACCTCGACGGCACCGCAAGACATTACTACATCCTTTGACATAAGCCCTCAGCCATTTGGGTATCGACCACAATGAGGCCATTCATCTCCCCAGTAAGAGCAAGAAGGAAATCTCTATCAAGAATTCTACCAAACGGTACATCCGCTCTCAATGCCGAGCCAATCACGAGATAATTTGGGGCTTTACAATGAACGGTCTTCACATCCCGCCATCTACAAGCCCACGACACTTGGGTCTTTGCAATCTCCCGAAGCTTGGCATCAACGATCTCCTCTTGGGGCTTGCTCACTACAACAACAAAGGGCGATTTACTCGAATGGGCCAAGAGCTGATTTATCTTGGAGCTATGCAAGTCCCTCAAAATTTGGCATCAAAGGCATTCTAGGGGCTTTACAATCAGCAACCCCTCATCTCGGCATCAAAAGCCTTTTTGAAGCCCCATAATCGATAAATCTCTTGGGGCTAGACATCAATCTTCGTTGGGCACACCAGCGACAACAGAATTCAAGCGAGGCAATCCGGACTTCGACTGAACATGACTTGATCTTGGGTTGGCTTCACAAGCACACAATGGTTAAAATGGTTCACCCACGAACTTAAAAAAAAAAAAAAAATCTCTTTTCCTCACATGTGTGCATATTCTTTCCTTTCTAATCTAAAAAAAAAAAAAAAAAAAAGATTTTTTCTTTCTTTTTCTCCTTCTATGTGCAAAAGTATGTGCTTTACTTTACTTTGCTTTGCTCCTAGCTTCTCCTCCAGCATTCTCCATCGTCCTTGAACTACGCTGGTCTGATTCTCTTAAAGGGATACGTAGGCAGCCTTTTGGCACGACCAACCCATCATTCAGAGTACCATCTCGCCAACCCAACATCAAGGGCATTCTCTCACCAACATCTAAAGAATAGATATTCTCCATCAAAGCATCCTCCGCGGACATCAAGAATCCATCTCCACTCAAGCGGCAATGGTAAGTGAAGGTATGAATACATCCAATGCTTTCCTCAAAATCACACCGCACACAAGATCACTTTCTACATTCTTGCTTCTCTCTCATTACAAAGGTGCTTTCAAATCACACATCACACCACGAGCACAATTTCTCTCTTCATGCATCTTCTCACACAAGCACGTATATCTGCAAAGCATACACATAACAGGTGCCGGACAGAGTACCAGGTGCCGCACAAAGCACCAGATTCAACAAGTGCCGCACAGCGCATCAGAATATGCCGCACCGCGCACCAATTTTGGTCTATGGTGGACCGCTCAAATCCCCATACCGCCGCACAGCGCATCAGAATATGCCGCACCGCGCACCAATTTTGGTCTATGGTGGACCGCTCAAATCACCATACCGCCGCACAGCGCATCAGAATATGCCGCACCGCACACCAATTTTGGTCTATGGTGGACCGCTCAAATCACCATACCGCCGCACAGCGCATCAGAATATGCCGCACCGCGCACCAATTTTGGTCCATGGTGAACCACTAAAATCACCATACCTCTTCCATCAGCAAAAGTCGCTCACACAGGGAGCGCATTTCTATCCTTTGTAATTTCAAATTCCTGCTTTATCGAGTCTTTGTTTTCTCCTGTCGATGTCCTAGGCGGTTGTCTTTCTTTCGTCGACGCGTTTTGCCTCGCAATCCACGTCGCCGAGGGGCTCTGTAGACACCCCGCCTTGGACCTCTCACCCCGATTGCATACATAGTATTTTTATTTAACTTATTTTTTATTAATTTCTGTTACTTCGGTTAAGTTCTTAACTGATTCCGTTAGTTTTGGACTAAACTGCATAACAGAATTAATTTTAAGGTCATTCTGTCGTTTTTTCACCCGCGGGCGCTTCCGGCACTGCCAGTGAGCCGCGCGCGCGTCGTCCCGCCCCCAAAGCCGGACCCGCGCGCTTCCCACTTTGGCAGTAACGGATTGCACCTTATTTCCCTCCCTTTTCTTATTTACAAACATCTTTTCTTGATCACAAAAAATCATCTTTTTACATCCACATTCATCCCCCCTTTTCTCATTAACTCCCAATCCCCCACTTCTAGCCTTTTCATTAAAACAAAATATTTCCTTTTTATTTTATTTGATTTTCTTTTATTTCTTTTATTTATTATTTTATTTATCTTATTTTTGATTGGTCAATTCCATTTCACATGGATGATCATCTTTTCCCTCCATCATTTCCCTCTCTTTTTTACCTATAAAAACCATCATCTTCTACCTTGGAAAAGGACCCAATTTTTGAGACTTGAACAAAAACTCTACACAAATCATCTCAACAATCTTTCTCTACAAAAACACTACACAAAGTGTTTGCACAACATTTTCTCTACAACAACACCATTTTCAAGTCCAAGTTTGAAGTCCTCTTTCCTAAGGTACAATATCTCTTTTCTTCTCTTATTTTATTTGTCTAGTCTTACTAGTATGCAATCTCCATAAAAAGGGATACAACCAAAAGGCCACTTCACTATTGAAGTTTGGCCAAGGTTACATCCCAACATTCCAAACTTCATTTAATTTATATTTCATTTCTTAATGTAATCATTTAGCACTAATCCAACATGTAACTATTTAGCATTAAATTAATAAAATCATTCTTTTCCCCTTTTTCTTTACATTATAATTGTTAGCATTGTTAATAAATTGAAGGACATTTAGCATTAGAACACCAATAGTAGCAAGACCCGCATAAGCGGGGCGGAGTGGGTGTTTAAGTACTTCCCACTCCGTCACCTAACCCCCGAACCCTTCTCTCCCGAATCTCTGGTTTTGTACATAAATTAGGCTATTTCTAGGTTTTTCTTATGTTCCTTTAAAAACATAGGTGGCGACTCTAAACAATCTAAAACAAGTTAGACATCCTAGGATAATTCACCGCTCTAGCCAAGCCGTGGTCCCCCGGGGTATCTACAGGGGTACAAAGAAAAATCTAATCTTTCTTAGGTTTGGGAACCCATTGCTTCTTGTTATGCCCTTTAGTCTTCTTGGATGGGGACGGAACATTCTTGGGACCGCCAAGACGGGAGAAAACGCTAGGACGGGATGGAGCTTCATCAACGGCTTTCCCTTTGCCCTTATCAAGCGGAGTCTTAGTGGGGACAACCATGGGACGCTTCCACACATGGGAGGAATTTCCCTTGCCTTTCTTCTTCTTGGGAAAATGACGGGGTCTATAGTCCCGCACATGAACCACCGGTGTCACGGGGTCAACAACATCGTCATTGGGCCTTCCCAAACGATCAAAAACGCTCGGACGCTTCTCCACCATCGAGACAGACCCCACAGCTGGAACGGCGTTCACCATTGGAACGGACTTCTCACCCTTGGGGATGGAAACCTTGACTTCAAAAGAGAAAGTCATTGAGGCCATTATGACAAGAATTTTGTGGTTTAGGAGGAGAAAGTGTTTGCAGAAGAATGCTGTGTGACCATTCTGGTCGAAAACGGTTCAAAATTATAGCTGTTGGAACATTCTGATCAGAAAAAGAAAGGGGCTGTAATTCAGTAGGCCAGAAGCGCGCGCCTCCGACCAAGGCTTCACAACGCACGCCTCCCACAAGAAAGGCCCAACGCGCGCGCCTTTGACAGCAGTTCAGACAGAAATATCCCTTGTCAGTTCAGAACAGAACCCAAGCACTTCAACATATCCAACCTACAGCAAAATCAAATCCCAGCAGCGAAAAGGAGTTCAAGCATCAACAACAAGCATTCTTTGGGCACACATTTGTTTGTAAAGGTCGACATCTAAGATCGAGTCGCTAATAAAACATAAAATGAGTAGTAAGATAACTAGGATTGTAAATACATGATAAATATTACAGGCAAAAGTAAAGGTGTTCCAATCCCTCATCCTCTCAGCCACAATAGCTCGGGCACATCATCACCAGCACTGTGCTCACCCCCTGCTGCCGCTCTCGGTCTCCTCATCATCATCATCATCCTCATCCTCATCATCATCATCATCATCATCATCCTCAGACTCAGACTCCTCAACTCTGATCTCATGCCGGCTCCTCTTCTGCACCCGCCGAGACGAACTCGCACCACCTCTGCTCTGGCTGGCTCCACCCCTGCTCTGACTGCCTCCCCGACTCAGACTCCTGCTCAGTGACTGCCTTGCCGAAGAGAAAGCCTCATCAATATCCAGTGCAGCATCCCTGCAGCCTCGTCCCATGCCCCGAGCACCTCGGGCAGCTCCTCTCGCAGCACCAGAGACAGCACCAGCAGCATCTCTAGTCATGGAAGCAATATCCCTGCACAGCTCTAGCACCCTCTCCTCCAGCTGACGGAGCCTCCTCCTCATCCCTTTGTTCTGTCTGCCCAAGTGCCTATAAGCAGCTACAGGTACCTGTTGCAACAGAGAACAGAAAAAGGAAGCTGCATCAATACAAAGAACAAAGAAGCGAGACTGGAACTGGGAAATGCAAAGACAGACAGGAAAACATACCACAGCAGCCTGAACAGGAGGCTCTCGCTCCGGCGACATGTCCTCGGGAACAATCTCCCTATGCTCCTCATACACCCCAAAGTTCGAGTAAGTATAATATGAAGGAGGCAAAGGGGGATCAAAGCAATATCCCGCACAGGTGGGATAGAATCGGGCCGAAGTCTGCGGAGCAGCATGTGTCTCCCTTGGATCAGTGAACATGAAACCCTGCTGGAGGTTATGCTCCCGGAATAAACCGTAATCCTGCTCCAGATGAATGAAAGGGACAGCATCAACCCCCGCAAGGTAGACTACCCGGTCTGCCTCTGAAAGAGCCCTCCAATTACGAGGACAGAAAGGCGGAACATCAGGAACCGCTAGCCTAGGAGGGTGGTGGAAGTCCGTCACCTGACCACCATGCTGCCAAAACACTCTCTCTCCAAGGTACATCGCCATACACTCCACTGAGCTCATCAGGAGCCTCAAACGGGTGGGAATTAGAGTATGCTCAATAAAAGCATAGATAGCTCTCCACGGAAACAAAGAAGAGGTGACAGCCTCTGGCCTCAAAGAATCCAAGTGGCGCCGAGCTGAAAGCAGGCTGATGGGAGCAGTGCCAGTCCTCACGTTCCTCTCCCTGTACAACCACCTCACACAGTCTGGATACTGGGGCTGACCCTCTCTGTTAATCTTGAAGTCCCTCAGCTCCAAGACAGCAAAGGCCCATAGCTGTAGATAAGAGGCAGAAGAAAAGTTAATGACAGTCAACGAAAAAGGCAGTTATGATCAAGGCAAGGAGAATATAAAAGGGACAGTAAGTGGTATACCTCCCACAGCAAGCTGAAGCCCGTAACCGAGCTAGTGGTCGAGCGGCTGGTCAAATCCATGCCGTGATAACAAGAAGCTAAGCCCGCTGCGCCCCAGTTATACTGGTTGATCTGGTCCAGATCCACTAACAAGTCGAGCAGAGCCAAAGAGGCCGAAGATCCCCCGTTGGCAAACAGAGTATGGGATAACAGGTACCAAATAAAGCAACGGGTCACGGCATCGACCCGATCAGCAGTAACACCTCGAGCCTCATCCATTAAGATGCCGAAATAGGCCCGGATTTGCCCCCATGTCACTCGAGAATTCTTGACCTCGAACCGGCAGTCAACCAAAGCCAGTAACTCGTCCGGAGTCCGAATAGCCCCTCTCAAACCAAAAGGGACAGGAATCCCTATGAACGGCAAGCCCGTCAAAGCTGTGAAATCGGTAGGCGTCATAGTCACCTCGCCCTTGGGTAAATGGAAGGTATGGGTGGTGTCCCACCATCTTTCCCTCAATGCCTGGACCACATCAGGGTCATTCTTCAAAGCTGGGAGGTTGGTGACAAAATGACCAAAATGAGTCCCTGTAACTCGGGCCCGAACATTCTCAGGCAACCTCTTCCATATAGAGATGGGCCCATGAGCCCCACCACGAATCTCTGTCAGACGGGTCCTGTTAGGATTCATTGTTAGTACACCCACCTGATTTGATTGACCCATTCCACGTGTCTTTTTATCGACTTTAGGTTTACATGTAATGAAGTTTTACTTCAATTTTTAGACAAGTCCATTTCTAGATGTTTAGTAGTTAGGCTGAGTTATGTTCGGTTTATCCATAGCGGTTTAGTGTCCCTCAAGCCGCCATCGTTAAAACCGCCAGCATGGTGCCTTAAGTCCTTCATCAAACCGCAGTTTGTGTCTTTGATGAAACTGCACTTCAAGTTCATTCATGAAACCGCACATGCATCTGGTGGAACCGCCGACCAAGATATTGAAGAAGTTATTGCTGTCATTTACTCCTTGAAGACAAACATTCGCTTTTCAACCGTAAATGAATGACTGGTGACTTGTCCTTAAAACTTCAAGTCATGGTTCAGTTATTGCTTTTTGAAAAGTTACCGTTGTACTTTTCCAACAACTAAAAGGACAATGTCAGGTAGTGATCCAACAACTTCCTGCCACAAAGAAAAAGCAAAGGACGACAGTGACAGGACAACCAATGGGATTGTGACAGCGCATAGAACCGCCATACAATGACTCACCTCTTTGTCCAACGGTCACTAATGCCTTCACTATAAATAGCCTTCATTTTTCAACAATGAAGGTTGCTGAGCTTCAAAGAGAATATCCCAAGTATTCAAGTTTGCTTTGAAGATTGAAAACCCAGATACTCATATCTTCATCATCTCCTTAGCAAACCCAGAGTTCTTCATCAAAGCTTCAAGCCTTCAAATCATCACAACTCAGCCTTGCACAGAAAGTAATCACTTGCTCGCCATCACTTAGATATTTTGAGCTCTTGATTTCTTTCCACACCACACACCCGGAGTATATTTTCTTATAGATTATATACCTCGAAAACACAGGTTGTTATAATAGCATTGTTAGGTTAGATTGTTTATTTAGAGTTTGGATTCGTTTGTAATCTTGTAAAAACTCCTCTAAATCAATACAAGTCTAGTAGCTATTAGAAAATCCTAGGCTAACCACCTAGGTAGAGGACGTAGTTCTTTCAAGAACGAACCTCTTCAAATTGTGTGTCTTTGATCTTTAATTTCTGTCTTGTCATTTATATTTCTGTTTATGAGCTTTATTTACTCTTATGTGAAATGACTTGATAAATGATTTGCATACTTTTGTGATACTTCAGTTGTGCCTTGTCAGCTGCATCATTCCATTTTCAACCACTTAAACTTCCCTACTCTTTATAATTCAGTTTGGCCAAAACCGTAAAACTCCGCTGTGCATTTTTTCTGAGCGGTTCTAGTGCTTTAAACAGCAATAGACCAAACTGATAAGTACTTGGTTGATTTTCAAGGGTATTTTAAAAAATATTTTAAACCGCTATTCACCCCTCCCCCCCTCTAGCGGTTCTATACCCTTGTTCCCCTTTGGGACCAACAAGTGGTATCAGAGCATATCCACCAAAAATCATTTTACAAGCTTAACCGCTTGGGTGCTAATCCAATGGCAAACATAAACTCCCATATGATGCAGATATCCAATTCTAATCACTTACCTATTCTTAATGAAGATAGTTTCATCTTCTGGAAAGATAGGATGAAGAAGCACATGATATCTGAGGATCACAGATTATGGACTGCAATTGTTAATGGACCCTATGTCCCTATGAAGGCTAACCCTGATGTAGGTACTGCTGGACAAACCGCGGAAATCAAGAAGCCGGAAGCTGAATGGACCAAAACTGATCAACGGAATGTGGGCTTTGATGGTAGAGCCATGTCCATGCTTGTATCAACTATTGATCTAAGAACTCACTCAAAGGTTCTAGATTGCAATACCGCAAAGGAAACATGGGATGGCATCATTGACTTTCTGGAAGGAGATGCCGACACCAAGAAGAACCGCCTCTACCAACAGAGAAGGCTCTTTGATTATTTTGTCAAAGACCCAAAGGAATCTCTTCGCCAATGCTATGAGCGGTTCGTGGAAATTGTCAATGTATGTTTCTCTCTAGGGAACAAGTATTCCAATACTGACCTGAACATGAGATTCATGCAATCTCTTGGTAGCAAATGGCTGATCAAAACTACCAACATTGAAGACAACAAAGATCTGGAAGCTCTTGATCTTCGTCATCTTTATGCCATTCTAAGGGTATTTGAATTCAAGCTTGAGGAAGCTTATGAAACCGAAAACAGATTCAAGTCTCTTTCTCTTGCCGCTTTCAACAATGCCACATCTCCAGTTTACAATCCAGATCACCATCAAACCGCATCTAATATCCATTTACAAACCGCCTCTTTTGATCTAAATATTCCAAGATATATTCCTCAAACCGCACCTCCAGAGTATTACCAACCGCCTCATCAACCTTACCCTCAACATCATCAACCCTACTTTCAACCTCAGCAATCTCATCAATCCTACACTCCATCTCAAAATTCCCAAAGTGTAGGATCCAGTTCTACTCAAGTTGATTTTGATGACATGGATGATGACGAGTTTGCTCTCTATGTGAAAAACTACACCAAGTTCAGAAAGAACAGAGCTCAATTTCAGTCAGGCGGCCCTGCAAAGTTTGTCCCTCCAACCAGATTCAACAAAGCAGCTGATGCTAAGAAAAGGGATGATCTTGTTTGTTACAACTGCAGACAACCAGGTCATTTTCCCTCCAGTTGTCCCAAACCGCGCTATGAAGCCGCTCCTGCCAAGAAACCGTTCAACAAAAAGTTTTTCAAGAGAAGAGGAATGGTTGCTAAACAAGGAGAACAACCATTAACATGGATGGGTTCTGATACAGATGATAGTGATGAAGATGAAGGAGTTACAAATCTTTGCCTAATGGGATTTGAAGAAAAAGTTGAAATTGAGGAAAGCCTTCCACTGCCACTCCATCAAATGAAGTCAGTTTCACCAAGAACTCCTGAAGCTAAACAAAGCAAAACTCCTACTTCACCAAACTACGCTCCTGAGGATCAAACCGAACAAAGCCATGATGACCAGGTACTTGAACGTGCTAATGTTATTTGTCAACAACACACTGTGCTTAAAAAGGCATATAAATTAATGGCTGCGGAACTTGAATATTCCCAAAAAGAGTGCAAGTCCCATAAGGAGGAGATTGAAAAACTCAAGCTCCAAATTGTTGGGATAGCTTCTATTGTGGAAGAAAACCGCTACCTTAAGGACAGAACCGAGGTACTTCTCACCCGAATCTATGATCTTATTGCACAAAGGGATGAACTTCAAAAAGTGACCGATGTGTGGACTAAGTCTGGTGTCACCATGGAACAAATCGTTAATTCGCAAATTCTCTCTAAGGAGAAAAGTGGATTGGGATTTAAAACTGATGATGGGTGTAAGTGTCCTTGTCTCTGTGCTGAAGGTGGTGTGAAACCAACTGAACAAACCAAAGAAATTCCTAAGGTGAATCATGCTGGTAAAAAGGGCTCAACACAAGAAATTAAAAAGAAAAATTATTTCTATGAGTATCCTAAAAACCAGACTGGGAGAGATCCAAAGTGGAAAGAGAAATCCACAGCGGCTGAGGCAACCAAGGAAGTATTGAGTGATGAAACCGCTCCTAGTCGGTTTAAGGAATATCCTATTATATTTCCTAAAGCCGCACCTAAGAGAAAGGTTGAGCTCAAGAAAGTTAACTTTGTTAAAGCCAAAACCGCTGACCCAGTAAAACATGAAAAACCGAAGGTCAGTAAAGGGTTTGTAAAACCGCAACCACAACCTGGCTTAATTCATTGTTCTATTTGTGCCGATTTTGGTCATAGTGCTGGTAATTGTCTTTTAAGATTCACACCCAATGCCAAGGGACGTAAAAATCCTAAGGTCAAACAGGTGTGGGTCCCAAAAAGCTGCTAACCCTAGGACCCAAGGAATAAGGGGGACCAAAACCTTTCATGTTTATTTTTCAGATTTCATGTTTTATGGCTGGAACCGCTAAGAAGAAGAAGGATCTCTGGTATTTGGATAGTGGATGCTCACGACACATGACTGGAGATTCCGAACTACTCTGCAGTTTCATCCAAATGAAAGGTCCCCCAGTAGTGTTTGGCAACAACAAGAAAGGAGAAACAGTAGGATATGGAGCAATCAAAAGAGGAAAGGTGACTATTGAAAATGTGTCACTAGTAGAAGGACTCAAGCACAACCTTCTCTCCATATCTCAGTTTTGTGACAAAAGAATGAACTGCATCTTCACATCAACTAGCTGTTATATCAAAGATGCTTCCTCTGGAGTCACTCTACTGACTGGCAACAGAACAGGTGATGTTTATATGATAGATTTAAGCAATATTGTTTCTATTGCTGACCTCTGTTTTGTAGCCAAAAATATAAGTGAAAGCAGCTGATTATGGCATAAGCGGCTCAGCCACTTGAACTTTCAGTATCTAGCAAAACTGCACAGGGATGGTCTAGTAAAAGGACTACCCAAAGTGGCTGACCATCATGATGAAAAGTGTAAAGCATGCCAGCTTGGAAAGAAGCCTAAACAGTCATTTCCTAGTAAAACCGCGCCTTCAACGAACCGCTGTCTGCAACTGCTGCACATGGATTTATTTGGACCTGTCCCAACCGCCAGTATAGCAGGAAACCGCTATACACTTGTGGTGGTTGATGATTATTCAAGATATACATGGGTGGAAATGATGGCCTCTAAAGATGATACTTATGGCATCGTAACCGCTCTCTTTAGACAGCTCCAAACTCAGAAATTGGATGACATTGTTGCCGTGCGTTCAGATAATGGAACCGAATTTACAAACAATGGTGTTGCCCAATATTGTGATGATCATGGAATTGATCATAATTTCTCTGCCGCTGGAGTTCCACAACAGAATGGAGTAGTGGAAAGAAAGAACAGAACTTTGATTGAAGCAGGAAAAACTATGATTGCAGAAGCAAAGCTTCCCAAGTACTTCTGGGCCGAAGCTGTCAATACCGCATGTTTCACCCAGAACCGCTCCCTCATCATCAAAGTTCACAACAAGACTCCTTATGAATTATGGAGAGGCAGATCACCCAACATTGCCTTCTTCAAGATATTTGGATGCAAGTGCTACATCTTGTACAATGGCAAAGAGCATCGAGGTAAATTTGATGCTAAGGCCGATGAAGGTATTTTTGTTGGTTATTCTAAACACTCCAACGCTTTTCGTTGTTTCAATAAGACATCTTTAAAAATTGTAGAGTCAGTCCATGTTACATTTGATGAACATGCTCTCCTTGAGCTACATATGGCTCCAAATGTTGCTATTGATTTTAGTGATTTTGAGACAGGCACTAGATATAGAGCAACTGACAACCATCCTACTGAAACCGCTACATCCAGTTCTTCAGCCGTACTTACTCAAACCGCTGATGGTGTAACTGTTGAACCGCTGTCCTCTGATCCCATTCAAACTGTTGAACTAGTTCCAAATCTAACCTTCAATGAAGATTTCAATGATTATCAAGATGATCCTCCTCTGGAAAATCTTTAAAAAATAGCGGTTCAAGACAACCTCCCTCCTGAAATTAATGAGCATAGAGACCATCCAACTGCCAACGTTATTGGTCCTATCAGTACTGGTATCCAAACCAGAGGGAGTTTGACTCACAGAGATGATCACAGTTTGTTCTCAACTGCTCTGTTATCTCAGATGGAACCGAAGAAGGTAGATGAAGCTCTAAGTGATCCAAGTTGGGTAATTGCAATGCAAGAAGAGCTTAATCAATTTGAAAGATGCAAAGTTTGGACTCTAGTTTCAAGGCCCAGAGATCATACTGTGATTGGAACAAAATGGGTATACAGAAACAAGATGGATGAGAATGGTACAATAACAAGAAACAAAGCTAGGTTGGTTGCTCAAGGCTATAGGCAAGAAGAAGGCATAGACTATGATGAAACCTTTGCCCCTGTTGCCAGACTTGAAGCCATAAGATTGTTCCTGGCCTATGCTCCTTCAAGAAATTCAAGTTATATCAAATGGATGTGAAGAGTGCATTTCTGAATGGTGAACTACAAGAAGAAGTCTATGTAGCCCAACCGCCAGGATTTGAAGACAACAAACTTCCAAATCATGTCTTCAAACTCAAGAAAGCATTGTATGGACTCAAACAAGCTCCAAGAGCATGGTATGACACTCTATCTAAATTTCTTATTGAACAAGGCTTTTCTCGAGGTAAAATTGATACAACTCTATTTATAGCTAAACACAAAAGTCATTCATTATTAGTTCAAATATATGTTGATGATATTATTTTCGGTTCTACTAATGAAACTATGTGTGTTAATTTTGAGAAGCTAATGAAGAGTAAATTTGAAATGAGTATGATGGGAGAGTTGACCTTCTTTCTTGGACTCCAAGTCAAGCAATGCCATGATGGGATCTTTATCAACCAAGCCAAATACACTAAAGATTTGATAAAGAAGTTCGGGCTTGAAACCGCTAAACCAGTTGATACCCCAATGCCTAAGGCCTGCAGTTTGGATCGAGATGAACATGGTAAGAAAGTTGATCAAACTCTCTACCAAGGTATGATTGGCTCTCTACTTTACTTAACTGCTAGTAGGCCAGATATCATGTTCAGTGTTTGTGCTAGATTTTAAGCTGACCCTAGAGAATCTCATCTTATTGCTGTTAAACGTATTATTAGATATTTATGTGGATCTGTTAACCTTAGACTTTGGTACTCCAAAGAATCTTCATTTGATCTACTAGGTTATTCAGATGCTGACTTTGCAGCATGTAAGATAAGCAGAAAGAGCACAAGTGGTACTTGTCAGTTCCTTGGAACGCGGCTTGTGTCATGGTCCAGCAAGAAACAAGCGTCGGTTTCAGTCTCAACCGCTGAAGCTGAATATATAGCGGCTGGAAGTTGTTTCTCTCAAATTCTCTGGATGAAACAACAGTTGGAGGATTACGGGATATTTGAACAAAACTGCCCTATCTACTGTGATAGCACTGCTGCGATATCCATCTCCAACAATCCAGTTCAGCACTCAAAAACCAAGCACATCGACATAAGATATCATTTCCTCAAAGACCACGTTGAAAAGAAAAACATTTTTCTAGCAAAGGTGGGAACAGATGATCAAATTGCTGATATCCTCACCAAACCGCTTGAAAATTCCAGGTTCTATCATTTACGAGGAGAAATGGGCATGTTAGAACTAACTTAAGATATCATATCTATATATATTATTTCTAATATCTTTTGTTTAAGTGTTTTGGCTATGCTTAGAAAAGTCATCTAGTGTGCGGTTCTGTCATCATTAAAACCGCATCAATAAATGGTTCGGTACAAGATACTCCATCAAACTTACGAGTCAAAATGAATGAAATCGGTTCTTTCAAAACCGACAAGAAAGCAAAGTCATTCGGTTTAAACATATAAACCGCCATCAGATTAGAGAGATATCACTTTCATGAAAACCGCTGAAGACGTAAGGTAAGTCGGTTTGCTCAATCAAACTGCTCAGATATGAAATTGCATTTTAGTCCCTACTTTATGTCATATCAATTATAAGGATCTTTTTGCAAATTTCGCTGCCGCATTAAATTCTATGTGACGTGGGACGCCAACTGGAGACCATCGTGCGCCGTTCTCGTCGTTCCATTACCCGAGGAACAGTTATTTGAGTATAAAAGACAAAGTTTATTTCTTTTTACCTTTTTACCTTCTTCATCATTTATCTCTCTCTTCTGCAAACCTCCGTTTTCTTCTTCCAAATTTCTCATACTATTTTCAAAATTAAAATGGCACCTAAGAAATCATCCGACCCTTCTGCTCCATCTACATCTAAAACATCCAAAGGCGATATGGTATGATTTCTTGAATCCTTCACTCTAGCATTTCATCTTTTTCCGCCATTGTTTCTCGTAAAAGCTTGTTCGTATTCTAATATTTTTTTCTCGCTTTTTCGTTCAATTTTTGGTTGATTATGCTTACATATGTTCATATATGATGGGTTTGATGCTTATTTCTTGTCTTTTGTTCAATTTTTGAACAATTTTGATTTTTTGGGTTTTTCGGGTGTTCTTTCGTAGATCTCTTGATACTATGTTCTGGGTTTGTTATTTGAACTTGTTCTTTTAGAACTTTGTTAGTATCTGCTCATTTTGAATCTTTTGGTATACTTCTTTCATGTTTTGGTTAAGTTTTTGTTTTGCATGTTTATCCCCTGTTCATCATGTTCTTCATGCATTCAAATCCTTTTTCAAATTCTTTTCATGTCTAGTTTTGGGTATTTACTATTTTACCCCTGTTTTGCTTCAACCGCATATTTCATTGTTAGAAATCCTTGTAGCAGTTTGAATGCTTGGTTTATCAAACTGCTTGCACCAATCTCTTACTAACTTTGATTATTTTGAGGATGAATCCAACTTTGTACCTGGATCTCAAATCATTAAAACCGAATTCGAAGCTGATGCAGTTGGAAGAAAACTGTTTGCCCTACTGGAATCATCAAAATTGCTGCCTCTGTTTCAATTAGATGAACCGAAGTTTGACAAAAGGCTTTGTGCAGAATTCTTTGACAATGGGATTGTCTGTGTGGTACCTCTATTGAATGGTAATGGTGAAGAAATCAGAGATTTAGAGTCTGGGGAAGTTAAGACTGAAAATGCCATCAAGTCCACTGTCAGGACAAAAGATGTGGTTTTATCTGCTTCAAAGGTTACTATCCTGGCTGGTTTAGAAAATTGTGGAATTCTTTCCATCAAACCAGAGTTAGTCAGCCGAACTACTGAGGAGCTCTTAGGGGTTTCTGTCTTCAACACTAAGTCCACCCCCAAGATAGAGTTTGGAGAAATTATGGTAATGTTGTGTGATTTAGTAGATACTGGAGTGATGTGCAAGAATGGCAATCACAACAACTTCACTTCTGAGCAGTACAACTACTGCGTGGCTATCTACAAAGGGAAGAAGCTGCACTGGCCAAAGATCATCATGCAAGAAATGATCAATGCCCTCAGTCGCCATACTTCTGCCAAAGCCGCTGGAAAAACAAAGATCAGAACTCACTGCAGACTCTTAACAAAGTTCCTTCATCAGGATTCTGTGATCTTTAAGGCTTCTGTGGCAAACGAAGCTGAGTGGGTGCAACCGAATGAGAAGACCTTGTTTGGTGCTTCAAAACTTGATGCTTTCAGAACCGGGTTTGGATGGCGGTTTGCACAAGCGGTATGGAATGCTGATCCTCTGCCTGAAGAACAGAGAGGACCCTATCCTGAGGCTCGGCTCAATAAGTCAGGCAAACCTTATGCCGGTGCCATAGCAGATCAAGCCGCAGCTACACGAGCTAGAGAAGCAGCTCAAACTGCCACTTTGAATAGGCTAGGAGTTAGCCTGGATGGAACTGAGGCTCCAGTTGAGAGGGAGTCTGCGGTTGAGGGGGAGCTTGCAATCCCTGCGGCTCAACCCAGGGAAACCGCGGCTCCAAGAAAGAAGAAAGCCAAAGTTACTGACCCTTCCAAACCCTCATCCAATCTTCCTCCAAAACCATCATTACCAAAATCCTTCCTTATTCTATCCAATCCCTTTTCTGAACCGCTTCCACCTTCATCTAAACCTATTCCCTTCACTAAATCAACTCCTCCTACCTCTTCTAAACCCTAGATAAAACCCCTTTCCCCAATCAAGCCAAATGTTGAAAAATCCATGAATTTTGCACAAGATGTGAATCTCTTGAGAAAACTGAAAGCCACCACCTCTGAACCCAAACCTATCTCTCCTCCAAAATCCCCTCTCAAACTGCCAATTGTTCAATTCACTGAAGAACAGTTACAGCTAATCTTTTCTACCCTTCCCAACCTCAAACCCTCCTCTCAAACCGAGCCTGAGCAGACCGAAGTGTCTGAGGCTGCGGTTCTAGTTGAATAAACCGAGGTATCTGCAAGTGCGGTTCAGCCTGAGCAAACCGATGAGTTTGAGGCTGCAGTATTGGCTGAGCAGACTGATGTGTCTGAGGCAGTTCAAGATGAACCTGAGCAAGATGATGACAATCTTGAGGTTCAACCGCTGAAAAAGAAGAGAAGATTAATCAAGAAATATGATTTTGTGGAGCACTGGCAATCAAGGCCACCTGGTGCAGTAGACTTCACTGAGGCTCATGACAAGAAGGATCACTCACCCATTGAAGGCTCCTTTGCAAAGGAATTGAGAGAAAGAGCTGAACTGAGAAAGGCCGGAATAGACCCCATGTTGGTTGAAACCGCTCCTCCTTCATTGAAACGAAAGATAGATTTTGACTCACCAGAGCCCACTCCTTCACCATCTGGATCCCCTACACTGCCTTTTGCTCCATCGGTTCCACCGTCGGCTCAACCGCAACTGATCAATATCTCTGCCCCTTCGGTTTTGCCTGAGTTCAAAGTTGCAGTTAGGACTCCCAAACCGCGAGCTTTGAAAAGGAAGTGTGCACAGGACATCGCGGCTTACCTAAAGAGGTTTAGAGCTACTTCTTCCAAAGCCAGCCGCCATGGAGCCATCCTCAGAGCCTCCAACAAGCATGAAGAGCAACGAATCAAGTCTGGTCGTCCAAATCCTTTCTTTAGGATAAACTGCATTGTATTTCCATATCTTTATAGATGGCAGTTCTCTCCTTATACTTCCATTCCTCTCTCTAATACCCAACTTCTTTCCATTTCCCCTTCTCTTCCCTACACTTCACTTTCTGTCATTCCTTCCCCTTCCTCCCTTTTTGAAACTGATCCAGTAAGGATTCAATATGTTCTGGAGTCAGTTTTTACCCAATCTGCATTTCTTTCCTCTCTGCCTTTCCTTGTTGATGCCATTAAGAGGGAGAATGCTATTGACCCTCGGATTAGGAGAATGGAATTCAAGATTGAAACCCTTCTGGAGAACCAGCTCAAATTAGAACATAAGCTTGAAACTCTGAATGAGCTAACTTCTCTCAGACTTGAAGCGGCCCAATAAATGAATGAGGCTCTAGAGAAGAAGTTAGACCAACTAGCTGATCTAACGGTTTCATCAACTGACTACTTAGTTCATTATGCCAACGACCTGAAGAAGCTTTCTGAAAAAATCTTACAGAAGGTAAATGAACCGACCCATCTTCGTCTTAAGTCGGCTGAATATGTGTTTGAAACCGCCAGCCTAGTTGAGCATTCTGATGCTACTCAAACCGCAGACCAAGCCGCCGCCAGGGTTCCTGATAGAATTGACTAGATTTCTTTCTATCCTTTTGTAATCAGTTTTGCCTTTCATTATTTTCCTTGTAATTTGTAACTTCCAAAACCTTTAAAGGATTATAATGAAAATGAATGCATTGCATCTTATTCCAAAAACCTTGTTTATTCAAACTACTTTTTTGTGGAACAATGCATTTTCAAAACCCATGCACTTTAATTCATCATGAAAACATTTTTCTAAGTGTATGTGTTTTAAACATTTAGTTTAAACATGCATATCTGATTTTCATAATCATATCTCTTTATATGCATCTGAATGTATTTCTTATCTATCTGTTTTTCATTTCCTTTGTTTGTTGATAGATTAGAAATCTATGGTATAGCATTGTGTGTGCATTTGACTTGGGACATGCAGTTTCAATACATATTCTTTTGAGCATGTTTTTACCAAGTACAATGTT
Source organism: Campanula takesimana (assembly GCA_026119855.1). Lineage (NCBI taxonomy): Eukaryota > Viridiplantae > Streptophyta > Magnoliopsida > Asterales > Campanulaceae > Campanula > Campanula takesimana. Next base: position 627,915 of record JAOWBW010000833.1, read on the forward strand.
TGCTCTATCATAGTGTGGTAATGGCATCAATCAAATAGGGGGAGATTGTTAGGATTCATTGTTAGTACACCCACCTGATTTGATTGACCCATTCCACGTGTCTTTTTATGGACTTTAGGTTTACATGTAATAAAGTTTTACTTCAATTTTTAGACAAGTCCATTTCTAGATGTTTAGTAGTTAGGCTGAGTTATGTTCGGTTTATCCATAGCGGTTTAGTGTCCCTCAAGCCGCCACCGTTAAAACCGCCAGCATGGTGCCTTAAGTCCTTCATCAAACCGCAGTTTGTGTCTTTGATGAAACTGCACATCAAGTTCATTCATGAAACCGCACATGCATCTGGTGGAACCGCCGACCAAGATATTGAAGAAGTTATTGCTGTCATTTACTCCTTGAAGACATTCGCTTTTCAACCGTAAATGAATGACTGGTGACTTGTCCTTAAAACTTCAAGTCATGGTTCAGTTATTCTTGGAATATCGGTTTGTCTCGCTTTTTGAAAAGTTACCGTTGTACTTTTCCAACAACTAAAAGGACAATGTCAGGTAGTGATCCAACAACTTCCTGCCACAAATAAAAAGCAAAGGACGACAGTGACAGGTCAACCAATGGGATTGTGACAGCGCATAGAACCGCCATACAATGACTCACCTCTTTGTCCAACGGTCACTAATGCCTTCACTATAAATAGCCTTCATTTTTCAACAATGAAGGTTGCTGAGCTTCAAAGAGAATATCCCAAGTATTCAAGTTTGCTTTGAAGATTGAAAACCCAGATACTCATATCTTCATCATCTCCTTAGCAAACCCAGAGTTCTTCATCAAAGCTTCAAGCCTTCAAATCATCACAACTCAGCCTTGCACAGAAAGTAATCACTTGCTCGCCATCACTTAGATATTTTGAGCTCTTGATTTCTTTCCACACCACACACCCGGAGTATATTTTCTTATAGATTATATACCTCGAAAACACAGGTTGTTATAATAGCATTGTTAGGTTAGATTGTTTATTTAGAGTTTGGATTCGTTTGTAATCTTGTAAAAACTCCTCTAAATCAATACAAGTCTAGTAGCTATTAGAAAATCCTAGGCTAACCACCTAGGTAGAGGACGTAGTTCTTTCAAGAACGAACCTCTTCAAATTGTGTGTCTTTGATCTTTAATTTCTGTATTGTCATTTATATTTCTGTTTATGAGCTTTATTTACTCTTATGTGAAATGACTTGATAAATGATTTGCATACTTTTGTGATACTTCGGTTGTGCCTTGTCAGCTGCATCATTCCATTTTCAACCACTTAAACTGCCCTACTCTTTATAATTCAGTTTGCCCAAAACCGCAAAACTCCGCTGTGCATTTTATCTGAGCGGTTCTAGTGCTTTAAACCGCAATACACCAAACTGATAAGTACTTGGTTGATTTTCAAGGGTATTTTCAAAAAGATTTTAAACCACTATTCCCCCCCCCATCTAGAGGTTCTATACCCTTGTTGCCCTTTGGGACCAACAGGTCCACTCCTGAAAGGAAAGAAGGAACAACGAAAATTTCATCAGCATGACTGCTAGAAAACGGATGAATTCGACACAAAGATTTCAATGGCAGTGCAATGTGCAAGCAAGTGTGTGAACATGAAAATGGGTGCCCCAACATGTTTCTTACAACAAATCAGCAGCAACAAACAACATGCAAGGAATGATCAATAAAGCTGCTGCAACAATATTTCGGGTAAAAAACGGAACTTCATGAAATCCGAAATCGACAAGAAAGGTGAGGCATTCTTACAAAACCCGAAGTCACGAAATGATAAATGTGGGTATGAGGCCGGAAGGTAAGCAAGCTCGGGTCCATAGCTTCAACCGCAATTTCGGGTTCCTCGCCCTGTGGCATCTCGAACGGAGGAGATTGTTGACGATCCGACATCGTTTCTGTGACGGAATTGATCCTAGAGCAGCAAAAAAGTGTTTTGGGATGATTTCTCCACGAAAATTTGGTTTGGAATTCGGAGGGTTCTTCAAAATTTTGAAAACTCGCCGAAAGCAGTGAACCGTCTGTTTAAATATGCTGAACTTATGCGCCAGGCGCGCGCCCCCCGACATACTCATCCGAGGCGCGCGCATCCCACAACGATGTCCAGACGCGCGCTCTTCCCATCATCAGGCAGGTTCAGAAGCAGTCTCCCATGCAAGAATCCATACACAGCATCAATGTTTCCCCACGGATTCCGAACTCCCTAAGTTCTGTCACGGGTGCCATACCCCCCTCAAGAGTCAATCTCAACATTTCATCCCCAGCAGGAACATTCTTCTGGTCGCGGTCAACTCTGCCCGCACCCCACAAGTCAAAAGTCAAGTGTGACTCCCAGTGGCACGCGACTTCAAAGCAATATTTCATCAACGGATTCGTCCTCAAAGGTTCACTAACGGCCTCCTCAAAGATTCACTAACGGCCTCTCCAAAGGTTCACTAACGGCCTCCTCAAAGGTTCACTAACGACCTCTTCAAAGGTTCACTAACGGCCTCTTTAAAGGTTCACTAACGGCCTCTCCAAAGGTTCACCAACGGCCTCTACAAAGGTTCACTAACGGCCTCATTCAAGGGTTCACTAACGGCCTCATCAACGGATTTCACTAACGGATTCGTCCTCAAAGGTTCACTAATGGCCTCCTCAAAGGTTCACTAACGGCCTCTTCAAAGGTCACTAACGGCCTCTCCAAAGGTTCACCAACGGCCTCTACAAAGGTTCACTAACGGCCCCATTCAAGGGTTCACTAACGGCCTCATCAACGGATTTCACTAACGGATTCGTCCTCAAAGGTTCACTAACGGCCTCCTCAAAGGTTCACTAACGGCCTCTTCAAAGGTTCACTAACGGCCTCATTCAAAGGTTCACTAACGGCCTCATTCAACATATTCATCCGGCAAGTTCACCTAACGGATCATGCCACCCCCTCTATCAACAAAAGCCGCTCACACAGGGAGCGCACCACTATCTCTCGCAATTTCAAATTCCTGCTTTCATCGAGTCATTGCTTTTTCTTGGTGATGTCCTCGGCAGGTGTTTCTAACTTTCGTCGACGCGTTTTGCTTTGCAATCCACGTCGCCGAGGGGCTCTATAGACACCCCGCCTTGGACCGCTCACCCCGATTGCACATTTGATCTTGTGTTTCTCCCCATTTTAAGTGTTTCTCGTTAGTTTCTGTCACTTCCGTTAAGTTCCTGACTGACTTCGTTAAGTCCAGGGACTAAACTGAATAACAGGGCTGACTTTCTAGTCCATTCTGTCAAAATTGCCTTCTCTGAGTCGCGCACCTCCGACAGGAGGATCTAGACGCGCGCGCCTCCCGCCCCCAAAGCAGGAAGCGCGCGCCTCTGGGCGTCGGTTACAGATTTCTGGCCAGGATTCTCTCCCTTGCTCAATTTACAGGATTTTGCCCGGGAAAGATTTCTTAGTGACTGAGTTTTGGCACAAAAAACATCTCTCTTTCACCTATAAAAACCCCCATTTACCTCTATTTTCAAGGACCTTGACCTTGGGCTCTCAATCTTACATTCTCAATAAGACACTAAAATTTCCTACTTTCAAAGCATTTCTCAAAGGATTTCTCCAAGTAATTCAACAAGAAGTGTTTGAAATCTCTTGAAGTCTAGGTAAAGCTATTTCTTTCCCCTTCTCAACTTCATCTCTTTTCTCTTTCTTTTTGTTTTATCAAAGTGCAATCACCCAAATCATTTTGGGACATGACTCTAATGATCACCTCATCTCATTGAGGTTGGTTAAGGAGTTATCTCCCACATTCCAAACTCTATTTTAAAACCCCTTTTTATGATTTAAAGAAGAAGAAGAAGAACATTTATCATTTATGTAGATTTTGATCAAGCAAGACCAACTTTAGTTGGGCGGGATGGGTGTTTCGGTACTCCTATCTCGTAACCTAACCCCCGAACCTCAAAACAAAGAATCTCTATTTTCATAATCAAACTTAGGCTATTATCAATAGATTTTTCTTATGTTCCTCAAAACATAGGTGGCGACTCTAAAAACAAGTTAGACATCCTAGGGTAACTCACGCGCTCTAGCCAAGCCGTGGTGTCCACCCCGGGGTATCTACACCATGCAAGAAATCTGTCTTGACGTCTAGTTTCTCAAGCTCCAAATCCCTTTGTGCTACTATCGCTAGCAACACTCTGATCGAAGTGTGTCTGACTACTGGTGAGAAGATCTCATTATAGTCCACCCCCTCTATCTGTGTGAAACCCCTTGCAACAACACGAGCTTTCTACTTAACCCCTTCTGTCGATGACATACATTCCTTTTTCTTGAGGATCCACTTGCAAGTCACAATCTTTCTGCCTTCTGGCCTTTTGGTCAACTCCCAAGTCTGATTCTTGTGAAGAGATTCCATCTCATCACCCATAGCCGCATACCACTGAGATGACTCTGAACATCTATGTTGGGTATGCTTGTTATAAACCACTCCTATTACCTAGATTTGATTGATCCCATAACCTATTTTTACTTTTTGTGGACTTTAAGATATATTGTAAGAAGTGTTAAACTTCAATTTTAGAATGGGCTTTAGATTGATAGGTCTCAAATTTCCTAAGTCTGGAAAATTCATGGTCAATCACTTGACCGTGGGAATCTTGACCGCAAAAGGTGTCCTGACCGTGAGGTTTCTTGACCGCAAGGTCTCGACCGCATTTGAAGATAGTGCAAGTAACCAAGTTTGGTTCAAACTTAACCATGGTCACACTAGTGTCCAAAACTATGGTTATTTTAGAACGTTGTAAAATTCAAATTTCAAATTTGAATACAACTGTTAGTTGGACCACCACTACTCTGCAAGAAAAGGACAACTCAGACTAAGCTCCAATCAGAATTCAACAACTCATTGTCCTTCAACTTAGACCCCAAGTATTTCAAACGGTTAGTCTCTCATTCAAGGCTATAAATAGACCTTGAGTTCTTCATTGAACATTGCAAAGATTTTAAGAGAGAAATTGCTGTTGAAATTCTTGGTGATTGAAGATCATACTCAAGATTTTCAGAATTCTTTGAATCTTCAAGCGTTCACTTTCAAACCTTCAAAGATCTCCAGCAACATTCAAGTCATCTCAAGCCTTGTAACACACAAGATTCATTAGGCTCTCCAATCACTTAGATTTTAAAGATCTTTTGATTTTTGCACACACTTACCCCGATTGATAAATCATATAGATTGAATCATTAGGGATACACTAGTCTAAGTCTAGGATTGTTCCTCATAGAAAATAGGTGTTGATTCAATATTTCATCTCTGTAATCTGTACTCAAGTGAATCAATATAAAACTCATTCAAAATCCAAGACTGACCATCTTGGTAAAGGATGTAGATCTTTTAATAGATCGAACCTTTCCAAATCATTGTGTCATTTACTTACTGCTCTTTACTTTCTGCAAATTTACTTCAAGAATTGTTCATATTGTTCTTCATTGTTCATATTAATCCTGTTTGTCGTTTAGTATTTGATCTTTCAGATATCCAAACTTATTGTGAATTATGTTTGTATGTTCTCCTTATTACCTAATCTAAAATCTGACTAACTTATCGTTTTGCCAAACTTCAAGACAACAACTTTCAAACTCTCAACGTCTACCTTGACCGCACCTCATTGACCGCACTACTCGACCGCACCCAGGTTGACTGTGAGTGCTGGTATTCAACACTTAGTGTTTTTATCAATAACCAACTCTACCTCATTTCTATCGAAAACTACCGCTGTGCATATTACATTTTACCGCGTGGTTTTTCATTGAACCGCAAAATTCAAGTTGTAAGCATAAGGTTGGATCTTGAAAAAGGGTTGAAATTTTAAGTAGGCTATTCACCCCCCCCCCTCTATCCTCGTTTTGATACCCTTATTGTGTCTTTAGGACCAACAAGTGGTATAAGAGAAAACACCTTCATAAAAATTCTGTTTTTCAAGCTTAACAGCTTGGGTGCCGGTTCAAAATGGCATGCTATGGCAACGGTTAACTACATTCATGTTCCAATGTTTGACGAAGACAAATTTAACGTATGGAAACACAACATTCTAACCCATTTCTACTCAATGGACGAACAACTTGGTGATTGTCTTACCATCGGACCATACTTTCCAATGAAAGCTAATCCAGATCCTGAAACCAATGGTGCCACTCCATCAATCAAGAAACCAAGAGCTGAATGGACTGATGAAGAATAGAGATTAGTTGGAATGGATGTGAAAGGAAAAAATCATACTCTTGATTACTTTGAGTACTTCTCAGCGTCAACAAATCATGGAATGTAACACCGCAAAAGACCTTTGGGATGCAATTAAAGATTACATCGAAAGAGGTCAAGCCTTGTAAAGAAAGCAAAAGATTTGCAATTCAAAGAAGATTCAACAACTTTGCTAAGATCCCCGGTGAATCACTCAGAGCCACCTATGACCGCTATTGTGAAATCGTGAGTACTTACACCGCACTTGGAAAGAAGCTTACCAAGAAAAAGATCAATATGAATTTTCTAGCCGCCCTTGGATCTCAATATCTTCACAAAGGAAACACTCTTGAAGATACCCTAGATGATATATCACTCAGAAGCCTCTATGCCAACCTCAAGGTCTTTGACATCAAGCTCCACAATATTGAATAAATGGAAGGAAAAGTAAAAGGCATGTCATTGGTTGCTCAAAAAGAAGAAATGATCGAGGAAAAAGATCCAAAAATCTCCACATCAGAGTTGCTTGATATGGACGATGATGACTTTGCTATATTCATGAAAAGATTTCAAAAGATCAGAAAGCCAGCAAGACCCAGATCATCAAGCAAGGCTCTAGCAAGGTTTTCAAGGAGAAGCTCTACAAAGAAGAAAGAAAACTTCAACTTCTCCAAGAAGAAAGAAGATTTTGTTTGTTTTAATTGCAGAAAACTAGGTCATTTCGCATCAGAATGCCCAATTCCCAAGTTTGAGTATATGAAGAAGAAAAGCAACTTTACTCCAAGGTATTCAAAGCAAAAGGGAATGTTGGCTGAAGAAGACTCTACCATAAAAGAGTTAGAAACATGGATAGAATCAGATTCTGATGAAAGCGATGAGGATTCTGAAGAAGGTCACATTTGTTTAGTCGTTCATTCCGATGATGAGGATGATCATGAAAATCATTTCTTACAAAATGCAAAACCTAAACTGAAGAGCTATACGGCTAATGAAATTGATGATAAAGGATTCCTAACACCCGTTCAAAAGAATGGCGATCTTCTATTCTCAAGATGTGATGTGAGTGAAGCAAAGAAGGCTCTACTAAATCCCAAAGTGAAGGAAGCTCAATCTACCAATCCTCAAGTCAAGTTTGACACTTTCCCCGATAAATAAGAAAAGATGTTTATGAAAGCTGAACAAGTAATTAGTAAGTTTATTGGCATGAAGGAAGCTTTAGCACTTTCAACTGAAGAAATTTCCCACATTAAGACGGAGAAAACTCTACTAAGATCTGAACTCACCCTCCTTAAGGAGCAGATCAATAGCATGACTCCTCTTACTGATAGAAACCGTTTCTTAGAAGAACAAAATGCTATATTTAAAGTTAAGAACGAAGAATTGGTTGCTGAGATAAATGACCTCAAAAGGATCACTAATGACTGGACCAATTCTCGTGTCACTATGGATCAAATCTTAGAATCCCAAAATTCTAGTGGTGATAAGGAAGGCTTGGGATTTCAAACTAGTGACAACTTTAAATTTGCTTCTTATTGTGAAAGAGATGAGAAATTTACCCAGCAAACTTTGGATGGGTCGAAGGCTAAACATCATGTATCTAAGGGTAAAGGACAAGAACCAAAAAAGAAACTAGAGTTCCATTATGTCTACCCTAAGAAACAAACTGGCAAGGCTTTGAAGATGAAAGGAATTGCCATGGATGATCCAACCTCAGAGGTAACCTCTAGTAAGGTACCTGAACACTACCACTAGAAATCTACTCACGGTTGACTGCAACCTAAAAAGGAGTCGACCACAAATCAGAAGAAAGTGGTCAAGTTCAAGAAATTGAACTTTGTTCGGGAGAGATCATCCATACCAGTTAATGATGTTGTGCTCAAGACTTCAACGAAGTTTGTTAACCCTCAGTTGGGTGGCATCTACCATTGTTCTGTGTGTGATGGTTATGGTCACAAGGTTGATGAATGTCTTTTGAGATTCACACCCAATCCTAGAAGTCATAACCCTCCTTTTGTGAGACATGTGTGGGTTATAAAAAGTTGCTAACCTTTTGGACCCAAAATAATAAAAGGGGACCTTGTTCCTAAATGTCTATTTTGTAGGTCCTCTGCTTAATGGCTGGACATTCCAAGGAAAAATCAAGTTTATGGTATCTCGATATTGGCTGTTTAAGGCACATGATCGGAGATATCAACTTATTAGATGATATCCGTAGGAAAGGTCCATCAGTAACTTTTGGAGACAATAGTAAAGCAAAGACCGTAGGATATGTAATCATTCGAAAAGGAAAAATCACCATCCAAGAAGTCTTTCTAGTCATTGGACTTCAACACAGTCTTCTCTCAATATCTCAGTTTTTCGACAAAGGATTGCAATACCACTTCACTTCAAATCTTTGTCTCATAAAATATGGCACATCTGGCGTCACTTTGCTCAAAGGAATTCGTAAGAAAAAATTTTATGTTGTTGATTTCAATTCATCTTGTATTTCTTCTAAAATCTCTGTTTTGTAGAAAAGAATGTTAGTCAAAATAGTTGGCTATGGCATAAAAGAATTAGTCACTTGAACTTTAAGTATCTCTCCAAGATTGGTAGAGAAAATCTAGTTCGTGCTGATCACCACGATGAGAAGTACACTACATGTCAACTAGGAAAACAACCAAAGTCGTCTTTGTCCAACAAGACCACACCTTCAACTTCAAGATGTTTGTAACTACTTCACATGGATTTGTTTGGACCTGTCACTACCGCAAGCATTGGAGGAAATAGATATACATTAGTTGTGGTAGATGATTATTCAAGATATACGTGGGTTGAAATGATGATTTCAAAAGATGATTGTTATGACATTTTGGCCGCGCTCTTTAGACAACTCCAAACTCAGAAAGAAGATGACATCGTTAGCGTTCGATCCGGCAATGGAATAGAATTCAAGAACAACGGTGTTGCTCAGTACTGTGATGACCATGGTATTGACCACAACTTTTCAGTTGCTGGAGTTCCACAACAAAAAGGTGTAGTGGAAAGAAAGAACAAAACATTGATAGAGACTGGAAAAACGATGACTGCTGAAGCAAAGCTACCATAATACTTTTGGGCGGAAGCTATCAACACAGCTTGCTTCACTCAAAATAGATCCCTCATCAACAAGACCTACAAAAAAACTCCTTATGAACTTTGGAGAGGAAGAATCCCTAACATTTCATACTTCAATATATTTGGATACAAATGCTTCATACTCTACAATGGTAAAGAACATCGAGGTAAATTTTCCCCTAAATTCGATGAAGGTATATTTATTGGGTACGCTAAACACTCAAAAGCTTTTTGTGTATTTAATAAAACCACTTTTAAGATATTAAAATATGTTTATGTTACTTTTGATGAACATTCTCTCCTTGGGCCACATTTGGATCCAAATGTTACTGATGATTTTGTTGAGCTTAATGAGACAGGTACAACTCGACCACAAAATTAATCAACTCAAGGAAATCCATCTACCTCAATAGCACCTCCATCTACCTCATATGAAGCACCAGAAGCTACCATATCTGCTGCTAATACAAATGGAGATAAAGTTGAACCCCCCATAAATGTGGAAGAACAAATCCATCAAATTACTTATGATTGGGATGGCACAAATGATGTACCAATATAAGACCTTCAACAACCATCAACTCAACCAGACATACCTCAAGGAGTTCGTGAGGTCAGAGATCACCCAATTCAGAATATCATTGGTGATTTGCATTCTGGTGTTCGAACAAGAAGATCAAACTATGATGCTCTCACTACATTCATATATCAAGTTGAACCTAAGAAAGTTGATGAAGCACTCCAAGATTCAAGTTGGCTCGTTGCTATACAAGAAGAACTCAACCAATTTGAAAGATGTAAAGTTTGGACCTTAGTTCCAAGGCTAAATGATCAAGGAGTGATTGGTATAAAGTGGGTGTTTAGAAACAAGATGGATGTAAATAGAAGCACCACAAGAAACAAAGCTAGGTTGGTTGCACAAGTATATAGACCAGAAGAAGGCATTGATTATGATGAAACATTTACCCCTGTTGGAAGACTTAAAGCATAAGGGTATTCTTAGCTTATGCCTCTTACAAAATATTCAAGCTATATCAAATGGATGTGAAGAGTGAATTTCTCAATGGTGAACTTCAAGAAACAGTCTATGTTGCTCAACCTCCCAGATTTTAAGACCACAAATTTCCAAATCATGTCTACAAACTCCGTAAAGCTTTGTATGGACTCAAGCAAGCTCCACGAGCATGGTATGAAACTCTATCTAAATTTCTCCTAGAAAAAAGGATTCAAGCGTGGTAAGATTGACACAACTCTATTAATTGCTAAATATCATGATCATCCTTTACTTGTTGAAATATATGTAGATGATATTATTTTTGGTTCTACTAATAAATTATTGTGTAAGCGTTTTGAGAAACTCATGAAAAGCAAATTTGAGATGAGCATGATGGGAGAGTTGACATTCTTCCTTGGGCTCTAAATCAAACAATGTGCTGAAGGCATCTTCCTCAACCAAGCAAATTACACTAAAGATCTCATCAAAAAATTTGGACTTGAAAACGCAAAGGCATACGACACCCCTATGGCTACTGGTAACAAGCTAGATAAAGACTTGAAAGGTAAGAAGGTTGATCAAACCTTGTATAGAGGTATGGTTGGCTCTCTTCTATACTTAACTACTAGTAGGCCAGATATCATGTTTAGTGTTTGTGTTTGTGCTCGTTATCAAGCTGATCCTAGAGAAGCACATCTTATTACTGTAAAACGTATTATTCGATATCTATCTGAGACTATTAACCTTGGACTTTGGTACTCCAAATATTTGAACTTTGATCTTATAGGTTACTCAGATGCAGATTACGCAGCATGTACCATTGACAGGAAAAGCATAAGTGGAACTTATCATTTCCTTGGAAATCGACTAGTTTCATGGGCAAGCAAGAAACAAGCCTCAGTCTCTGTATCTACCACAGAAGATGAATATATAGCTGATGGAAGTTGTTGCTGCCAAGTGTTATGGATGAAGCAATAATTAGTTGACTATGGAATCAAAAAAGCAAATTATCCAATCTATTGTGACAATACATCTACCATTGCTGTCTCCAAAAACCTTGTCATGCATTCTAAGACCAAACACATTGATATCAAATACCATTTTCTCAAGGATCATGTGGAAAAAGGTAATATCCATCTAGAGCATGTGAGTGCTGACAATCAAATTGCAGATATTCTCACCAAGGCTCTTGATTCAAAGAAATTTAGGTATTTAAGAGGAGAAATGGGTATGCTAGAACTTTAAATTATATGTCCATATATTTTGTTGTGCTAATGGTTTGTGTTTTATCTACGTTCAAAATCAAGTAGGTCACAACGGTCAAGTCTCCCTCTGTCAACAGTCCACGGTCGGAGTAGTTCAAAGAACTATCTAACTCATCGACCGCACATTGGCTGACCGCTTCAACATGACACATCATGTTGACCGCACTATATCAAGAAATCTGTTCAAGGCTTTAGAGAAGCCTACCGCAAAGGGGAAATGATGACATTAGTTCACTGCTTTAAAGAAGCATTCTTTGGCTAAGGAAACAACCTGACCGCATCTTCCACGGTCAATTTTTTGACCGCAAATCACTAAGATGACCAGGTAAGTGTTTCTAACTTAGAAACTCTTAGGATCATCCTAGTCATCCAAAAGGGTAATTTAGTAATTTCCTTTTTTCCCTCGTTATTCATTTAATTCAAATAATTTGCAATTAATTTTGTTCCATTATTTATGTCCTCCTTCATTGGCCAAGCATTTGATGAGAAAGGACATCAAGGTCAATTTTGTTCCATTATTTATGTCGTATATACTATTTACGACAGATGCACGACATCTTCCTTGGTGTCGCTTGTAGTGTTGTCGTATATACATATACGAGGAATGTCGGCCGCCGTATATGATGTTATACGACAGTTGCTTGTATCCGTCGTAAACAAGTACGTTATTTACGGCGGCTCACTCCGCCGTGAATAGTGGTCCTGACGACCTCTTGAAAATATGTTTATACGACAGCTTGTCGTAAATAAATCTATTAAATACGACGCTTATTGTGTCGCCGTATATTTTCTGTGAACACTAAATACGGCACCACACAAGCCGTCGTATATAGTATATGATTATAAACATGGTTTTGCTGTATATATGTTTGTTTTTGTGCAGCACAAAGACAACACCATTAGGTATTGCTCATTAGTCCTTCCAGTACTAGTTTAAATACAAATTGAAACAATCATGCATATTGTAACACAAATAATGCATTCATTGAAACAAGTGCATTTCCAAAAGAATTTACTCCAAAATTAATAACATCTTAATATATTCAAAAAAAGATATCCAAAATGTAATAGTAAGTGTGCAATGAAAAGTAGCAATCCAAAATCCTTCAAAATTTCCTACAATATAACATTTACTTGCACTTTGCCACACTTCAGCTTCATCACCTCTGAACCTCTGAGTTCTGAATTCCACAGCAGTTCACATTGTAAAGAGAGTCACAAAAATCCTGAGAAACGATATCAAGTTTTAATCTAAAATATAAATAAACATAATAAATAAATAAGGGCGGCATTCAACGCTAAACAAATATGAACCATCTGTAAACTAGAAAAACTAGAAGGTCATGTACAAACAACTACATGTGCATTTACTATACAAATATGGTAACAACAATTAAGTGCACTTTCAACATCATATACAGCTAATAATAGGACTTTTAGACTAACGGCATGCTAAATAACTTGAAAAACTGACATCATTACTATAGTAAATCATGATCAGTTGCATAATAGCCTAATGTCCTAATCTGAAAATTAACTTTTAAAAAATCCAAGGAATGAAGGAAACAAATAGAAGAAATGAAATAACCAAACTGCAAATGAGCACATATACATAAACCACTATCATTGACTTGCTTGTGTAAATATTTGGGCTGGGACTGAGGGTGTATAAATTAACTAGGAAATGAAAGGTTTCTTAAAAGACAATCATGCCAACCATCATCCCATGAAGTTCACACTGAAACAAAACACGACAATTGTAGAATAAAGTCACAAATCAACAAACTAGTTGAGTTATTACTATTAATAGCCATATATGTGAAACTACTATATTACACACATGAAGTTTTTTATACAAGACAAGTATATTGTACAAATCAACAACTAAAGACACAATTGTTAAATAAAGACATTAACATGCTGGTAACATAAATTAACAAGTATCAAAACCCCTCTAGTTGCATCTTTTTATTATACAATATGGATCTTGAGAATGCAGATTAACTTTTATCTACAACCAATTGAGTACACATTTTCTACGAAATCATGTATCACCTTATTATCATTTGGTACGCAGAAAACTACCCTTGAAGAACATTAACATTATATGATTTCTACAATAATAATTAAAAAAATGATGAATCAAGTTGAGTAGAATTAACCTTTTAAGACTAAATCAGCCAAGAAAAACACAAAAAATTGCAAATATAAAGGAAAGCACAAATATAAAACTTGCCTTTTTTACTTTGAGGTGCTTAGAATGGTTGAAACACGATACCAGTGTTTGCGGATTGTAGTTGTTGCATAAGGTTACGTTGAAAAGCTTCAAAACGGAAGTAATTGTTTGAGTAAAATATGACTATCATGCTTTTCGAACAGCTAAAGGAAGTAATTGTTGGAGTAAGATATGACTATCATGGCTTTTGAGCCCCCAAATAGTTCTTTCCTCAGGATGTACACATCATGAAATGTTTGAAGAATAGCCATCAGGGACTTTTACTTCCTTTAAAACTTTCAAGAATGTGTCTTTATGCTTTCTACTCATTGTGAACTGAGCTGGGGGTAAATAGTTTTTACGAGCTGTAACTGGTTGAAGGTGCAATGGTTTTTGAATGTTCATATCTTCTAGATCTCATCGAGCCTTCTCATTGTCTTTTGATTTCTTCGATGTGCCTAACAATGTATGCAAAACATTATCACATACAATTTTCTCAATGTGCATGAAATCAAGATTATGACGAACAAGATTATCCTTCCAGTACGGCAGCTCAAAAAATATGCTTTTTTTCTTCCAGATGTGACATAACTTTGGAACCTTTTGCTTCTCCAACTTGGCTTTTTTTTTTCATCCTCTTCACGTCTCCTCTTTTTTAATACATCCTCAATCTGATACTCTGTTTCAAAATTTTTAACTTGTTTTAACAACTCTGCTCCAGATAATAACTTTGGTTTAACTCTCACTTCTCGGGATCCATCAAAGCAAGCCTTGTCCTTGCGAAAAGAGTGGCTCGTAGGCAAGAAGCGACAATGACCAATGTAGCAACACTTACCACCATGTTCCAACCACCGGGCTTGAGGTTTTATATTGCAACAAGGGCATTCATATTCACCTTTTGTGCTCCATCCAGATAAAATTGCATATGTAGGGAAGTCATTTATTGTCCACATTAAAGAGGCGCGTAAAGTGAACATCTCATTCCTTGATTCATCGTAATTTTATATACCATCTTCCCATAATTCTTTTAACTCATCGATTAGAGGTTGGAGGTAAATATCTATATTGTTGCCGGGCCCTTTTGGGCCTTGAACAAGTACTGACAAGATGAAATGTGGTTGCTTCATGCATAAACAAGGTGGCAGGTTATATGGCATAAGCACAACAGGCCACGTACTATGAGAAATTGACATTGTTCTGAATGGATTAAAGCCGTCAGAAGCTAATCCCAATCTAACATTACGAACCTCACTTGAACAAAGCGGGTAACGTACGTCAAATTCGTTCCAAGCACGAGAGTCGGCTGGATGTCTCAACACACCATCATTTACTCTTTCTTCGGCATGCCATTTCATTAATGATGCGGTCTTAGATGACCAATATAACCTCTGCAACTTAGGTTTTAAAGGAAACTACCACACTTTCTTCATCGCTATTTGTTTACCCAAAGTAGCATTTCCCCTAGTTCCATTATCTTCTCCCCTGTCCCCTCCATCTTGTTGCTTATATCTTAAAGCCCCACAAATTTTACACTTATTGAGTTTTTCATACTCATTTCGAAATAACATACAATGATTAACGCATGCATCCCAAGTCCTGTAACTGAAACCTAAGTCAGCAGTTATCTTGTATGCCTCACGGTATGATTTTGGCACTTTTGCTGATTTAGGCAATGCCCTAATGAAAATTTGTAGTAGTGTAGTAAATCCCTTATCCGATATTCGAAAGTTGGCCTTCCTGTGCATGAGTTC
Source organism: Campanula takesimana (assembly GCA_026119855.1). Taxonomy (NCBI): domain Eukaryota; kingdom Viridiplantae; phylum Streptophyta; class Magnoliopsida; order Asterales; family Campanulaceae; genus Campanula; species Campanula takesimana. The sequence goes on from JAOWBW010000833.1 coordinate 643,460, forward strand.
CACAACAAACGAAAGTATTGTAAACTCATCACACCCCTCCCATAATGGTTGCTCAGCATCTCTATTAGCGATATTTAAATGAATATACAGAAATCATATAAATTATATATACAGTAATTTTTGGTTTATTGTAAATTCAAATTATATGAAATTGTGTAGCAAACATAATTACTAGAACTAATTACATATAGAGGACATACTATGAGTCATGATGTGTCAACTTGAGTGCAAAGTAGAGTGATTGGGATGATTAATATTCCAGTTGGAACTACATGCAAGGTTATGGATGCACTGAAAGCAAATTTTGCAAACCACTGCTCAAGCATGCAGCACATACCAAAACATCTAATTGCTGAAAGTAGTTGATAAAATGATAAATACACCCATTATCACTATATACAAAATGACTTGACTTGCAAATTCCATGCCTAACAAAATGTGTGCCTTAATTTAATTGCACATCCATGTCTATATATCAGACTTGTCAAAAATAACCATTTATAAAGTGAGATTTATAAATGGAAATCACTTAGCACACATCTAGTATGTAATACATAAACTATTAATGAATCACACACATATAATTGCTACTCATCAATTTACTTTTGAAGTATTTTGAATATAACAGATAAATAAAAAACAACAATCGTGATATCTTTATGATTCAAGAAAATACCTAGTGGTGATGCCTTTTCTTTCCGCTTGACAGAGTGAAGCGCCTCCCTTCTGTTATCCAGCAATCTGCAAAAATATAGATTAATATTTTGTTTTGCTAGAACAAAGCCATGGAACACTTTCACAAGGTTTATCTACTGAACTCACAAAGTGATTCAGGAAAATTGAAAATTATAATACATCTGCTCCTGAACAATGAAGAAAAGTAATGCAGAATGAAAAACATTTTCTTTTGGTTTTACGTGATGCTAAACTAACAAAAGAAAAACTGAATGTGCATCTAGTCAGCCAACCAATTGGAAAGTAAAATATTAGAAGCAAAATATGGAGAAACCCATAGTTAGAGTGACTAAATGCGCAGTCTGGCTACAATAACAGATTTACTTGAATAGTACCTCTATCCGAAACAAATGTCAAATTTTGAACTTTGGTCAGTTTGGGTTAGCTTCGACCATATTATACTAAGTTCTACTGATCTTCATGAAATTATAAACATTTTATTGATACACCAATTAGAAATATTATCAATAAAATTTGAAAAATCCATTAAGTTCTTTTAAATTTCATTTTGGTCAAGCTCATAAAAATTGACCAATAAACTCAATGTATGACATTCATTATGGGGCGGAGGGACCAATCCATGACAGACTACAAGCACAAAAAAAAAAAACATCTTTCTTTTCTTTTTGAAGTTCATGACATAAGACAACATGTCATCCTCCACCCCATCAGTTCTTTTCAGTCTCTGTTCTACGATGAATAAATTAGTTGAAAAGCAATCTTAAACAATACTACCTCTGTCCCTAAATGAGTGTCCAAGATTCATTTTAAGGGACATGACTCTTTGTACAATTTGGTGGGAAAATTCATATATAATCTTGTAATCATCTTTACAAACATTTAGTTTTTGCAAGTATAAAGAGACCGGTGAAAAAAATTCGAAAAAAAAAACATTCAGGGACAAAGTTATGATCAAAATAAACACTCATTTTGGGACTCCTGTGAAACTGGACACTAAGTTAGGGACATAGGGAGTAATATTTATCTTCTTAGGTAGAATAAATGAAAAATGAACCAACATAATGACAAAATATCACCCACTAAAAATGACCGCAAAATTGATAATAAAAAATTACAAGCTGCACACTTAAAAAGAAAACAAAGTTTGGAATATGTTTGTGGCCAGTAATTGTATCCACGTTGCTAGCTCATGTCGGAAAGACAGACCCCAAGCATCAAATACAAATTGCCTAAAAAAATCAAACAAGAGAAATCCAAATCTAAGATAAAATTTGTGAGAGCAAGACTACCCTTCAGTTAAGATTAGATAGCATATGGATTCCCTAAAAAAATCAAACAACCCTTATGCTGCAGTGGCGAAGAATGAAAGACGGAGAAGGAATCTCTAACCGAACTATGAGCGTTAGGGAGTATGCGTAAAATTACCTCAGATCAAAGGCGCTGGAGAAATCCTTGTGCCGCAATGACTAGAATCGAATAGGATTGATTTTGAGAACGATGGAAGTTAGGGGTTTCTTGACCAAGGTAGGAGAGAAAATATGTCGCCTCTTTCCATCTGATTGAAAATAACTCGAATGATTTTGGGGGTTTCTCTTTTTGGCGGAATATAGGGTGGGAAAATTTTGGGGAAATTATTAGTTCCCGCTATTTTCAACCCTAGCTCTTACCATTTATACGGCGGCTACAATTGTAAGTCGTATATAAGATACTTATATACGACAGCTTTCTCAGAGCACTCGTATATAATAATCATATACGATGGATATACTAACTAGCCGTATATAATAATTTTATACGGCGGCCCCGAACAAGCCGCCGTAAATATTCGCCGTAAATAGTACATTTTCTTGTAGTTCCCCCTCTTACAAACCGTTCCACTACCCTTCAACTCCACCTCTCTGCAACTTACTTTTTCACAAACCCCTCCTATCTCTCTACCTCTCTTTACTTTCTCTCTATAAAACTCCCTCTCTCTATTTGACTCTCACTATTTCTTCTATAAAATGGCACCTAAACCTTCTCAATCTGGAAAATCAACCAAGAAATCTATAGAATTTACATCTGAACACAACATGGTATGATTTCTTGACCCAAAATCTCTTAAATTTATGCATTTTCTTTTTGGTTTTGGCGGGTTAGAATAACCTTTACATATTCCATGGGTTCTTTCATTTTTGTATTATTTATCATGATTTGTGTTGATATTTCTCTCTAGAATCTAGCTATAACTCCTTCTTTATGCGCAATATCATGATTTCATGTCCTCATTTGCTCAGATTCTTGTTTTCATTTCATTGGGTTCGAAGCTTTTATTCATATTTGTGTTAAATTTTCCCTTTTGAATCTTGGGTTTAATGTGATTTTGATAGTAAAATTGATGATGTATTGGTGTTTAATCGGGTTTGGTGCATCTAGCTATGTCATTTTTATGGAATTTGTCACTCTAGAACTGTTTCTGGGTTCACGTTCTTCACTATGCTCTTGATGTTCTTGAGATGTTCATTTTCTTGTTAAACTACTTTTTGATCTTTATTTTTTGGCACACACACTAGATATGTGTTTGTGCGTGTTTTGTTGATAAACTTGAAAATTTCTCTAAGTCATAAACTGCTTTGACCGTGATTTCTTGTCGACCTCTATGATCTTTCGACCGCCCACTTAAGTCGACCGCAATGATACTTGCTCCTTCTGACCGTTAGATAGTCATAATGTCAATTGTTATATTCCTTGTTCCTAACTTCTATTATTTTCAGGAAGAACAATCCTTTATCCCCGGTTGTGTAATTGATTATGAGGACCTGAAAAATGACGTAATTGGAAGAAACATAATCAAGAGAATGAACAAATCTGGCATTCTTAAGTACTTCACTATAAACCAGACTTATAACCTCCCTACTGCGGTTGGTGAGTTCTACTCGACCGCGAAAGAAATCAAGGGTAGAGATGAACAAAACAACCACATGACTGGATTGAGGCTGAAGTTTATGGGAAGCAATTTGAGTTGGACTTCACTTATATAGCTACAGCTTTGGGTCTAGACATTGATTTTGAAGCTCCTGTCTATCTGACCACTGATGAATATGATGACCTAGCCCCGCGGTTAATCAACTCTACCGAAATCTGCAAACCTTACAGGAAGGCATTTCCTGAGATCATGTATTATATTGGACATCTGTTTGGGGACGGTCTTCTGCGCAAAAGTGGAAATCATGGCAACTTCAACACTTCTCAATGGAACCTCTCTATCGCCATCTATTTGGGAAGAAAGATGAACTGGCCTAAGGTTCTTTACAACATGTTAGTGGAACAGGTCAGAGATTACAAGAAGCAGGTCAGAGAAAAGGCTCCCACCAAGTACAAGAAGAACTCCAGGTTGCTATCTCTTATCTTTAAGTATACTCCAGAGATTTGCAAGGAGTTTGTGAAAGACAAGCATGCAAAGGTTTGACACGCCCCAAGTCCCGGGATTCCCTAATAGAACCTCGAACCTGGTGCGCGTAACTAACAAGAAACAAGAAACTAACGGGAAACAGGAACAATACCTGTTAAAAACAAAACTGACATGATATATATACTCAAGAGTAGGGAGCTAAGATAGCTAACACGAGTTCTAGACCAAGAAAATTAAAACCAAAATGGTTACATACAGCGGAAGACATGCCTAGCAAATAAGCTGGCATCAAGAACTGTCTAGGGACAACAAATACTACCCCAATACAAGCCCAGAGTTTATTAACTCATACAAGATCGTCCTTACCAAAATATAAAAGGACACTAACTTCAAACAAGAATATCCTGCTGAGTAAGTTCCCAGCTAAGTCGAGCCTCACTGCGTACTATCCCCTGCTTTCCTGGGGGGGGTGAAACAATTAAACAAATAAAGGGTGAGATAAATCTCAGTAAGCTATTAACATGCAACTATATGTCATGTTATCATACAATACAAGTAGATACTCAACTAAACATATATCAAGTATCATCAAGTAACAAGTATAGGAGAGGCTAAGCCAACTCAACAAGTAATCAAGCTCAAGATATGATCAGGTAACAAGTAGTCAAGTAGAGTGAGAGGCTAGACCAGCTCACCAAGATGCACATAGGCCTATCACGCATTGTACCTGAATCCTTCCTTATTTCTCCCAAGAATACCATTTGTTGTCGATGCTTTTCTAGCTGAGGACAACCAAGAACAAGAACAGGAGACTGCTGTGCAGTATATAAGAAGACCTGGTAACCAGTGTCATCCACAAGAACAAGATCTATGAGGTGAACAGGACAGGAGTTAGCATTCACTTAGGTCAGGCTTATTGCTCCAACCAAGGAAGCTATGCCCTTACTATGGCCGGTAGTAAGGGGTCAGGCGGAAATACATAGGGACCCGATTGTCACTTAAACCCGAGCTCTCGCGACAAGCGTGAACCTATATATTTTCGAACAAGCAAGGAGAACCATCTGGACTCACCAAGAATGCACAAGTAGATGTTTACTTGAACTACGAGAACAGAACTCAGTCCCTTATTAGTGGACTATTCTTTATGCACCATGTAATCACGTATCATGTGCTCACGAGAATATGCACCATGTAATTATGTATCATGTGCTCATGAGAATACAAGTACCCATACGCAATTATTGCGAATACAAACCAAGATAACACTGGAACATAAGGTGTCCATATAACACGATCAATCCAAGTAAGAGTCCATTAATAACAGACTTCAGTCAAGTAGTAGGGTATATCACTTTGTCACATGCCAAGTTTGCACGTACATATTCATATCACGTTTAACACATTAAAGTGTCTATCACGATACCCTTACTATCAAGTAGAGCCCAACACCTTAGACTCTAAACATGTAGTAGAATAGGTCACCTTGTACCTAGACACAGTCATACTTCACGTATATGTATCGTTAGTAATCGAATACATTTTCTAACACATATTGTGTTCTGTAATCATTCTTATTAATTTAAATCGTAGTATTCACGATTATATGAATTATCTTCATATTACACTAGTCCCTATTTTCTTTAGGAACCATTTCAAGACAAGATATCTTCTTTATATTTTATATACTTCCTTGAGTATATACACGATTAAAACCAATCACTAGCACTTTAGTGTTTGTTCATAACACTTACAATACACACGTATCAAGTTCAAGTATGTAGTAGAGTTAATCATTCTCTATCTAGTTCCATAACCCAATTCTTTGGTTATTCATACCATGTACCAATCAATCAAGAAGCCACATTCTATCAAGTAAATATATGCAAGATTTGCATATACACATCAAGACTCTTTCAAGTTTATTACCATACACCTATATTGGTGTCAAGGCACGTACAAAATTTTATAATCTTATATTCAAGTCTTAATCCAATTATTTGGATGTTCAAGTCATGTACGAGATTTTATTGTCTTATACTTCAAGTTACTGTCTCAACTTAAGACATTCAAGACATTCAAGACATATACAAGATTTTATCATCTTATTTCCAAGTTCTCAATCCATTTCTTTGGATGGTTAAACATGTACAAGAGTTAATTATCTTATACTTCAAGACACATAAAAGAGTTACTACTCTTATACTCAAGTTATCATTTAATTATGATTCAAGTCCACATTTTATTTGTTCATAAAGGGACTATTTTTCAGTACTAACGTGTTCTACAACACTCATCTAGGCCATCTAGGGTAGTACCCTAAACCTAGACCAAGAATACTTTGAGTTCAATTTAAGTAAATGAGCTATACAACTCATACTTACAAGTTCTTAATTCCCTACATAGGATATTCAATCTCAAGTCATTGTTTTAATGCCCCTAAGGTGCACAATCATTGGCTTCAAGACAAGCATAACACATAAGTTCTTGTTCATAGCACTTTCAAGACATATAAAAGAGTTGTTACTCTTATAGTTAAGTTCTCATTTGAGTTCTATAAGTGTCCATGTACAAGACTAAGTTCTCATTTTAATTAAATGAGTATTCATGTTCAAGACCAAGTTCTGATGCCCCTAAGGTGTCATAACACTTGCTAGGACATCTTATACTAAGGTTATATACCTTAACTAGAGTTACTTCCAACTTATACAAACTTTAAACAACATTTTGTTCTTCAGGTAACTGTGCGGTCGCCTAAAATGTCCTGGGCGGTCGCACACAAGCAGGTCCATTCCTTTGAAAAACCTTTCAGAAAGATGGGCGGTCGCCCAAGGGTTTTTGTGCGGTCGCACAAGGTACCAAAATGCGAAATTTTCATTTCTTTCCCAGGTTAAGAAATTTCCCATCCCAAGCGTAGGAGTAACTTTTATTAACTCTTAGGCATTACCCAAAACATTATTTCAGGCTCAACTCATTTCTTTTACCGTCCCATAAATAATATGACAATTTCCTTTTATTCCAATTTAATATTTCACCGTCCCCAAAAGTATAAGTACAATTTTATATTATACTAATATACCCATTTAGAGATACTTCCATTCATTTTCCCGTACCACAAATAATGGTACAATTTTTCTAATAATATTTAAATCAAGTTACTATTTTACCGTCTCACGAATAGGAGTAATTTTTATCAACACTTTTAACATCTTAGGAGTGCCTTAACAAGCTCAGAATAAGACTTTCAAGTTCCTTTCCTTATTTTACACGAAGGGTTATTTTACTCCCTTTGTCCCAATTTTACAAGTATCACAAAATTGTCCCAAAAACGAAATTAACAATTTCAAGTATCAAGAATAACATTTATACATGTTATTACAAGCAAAGGGGAGTCAATAGCTTACCTAGTCCGAAATCAAGTTGACCCAAATTAATTTCTGTTCGGCAGGAAACGCTCTATTCAGCGCCACGAATATTTATCCGGGACCGGAATCACGAACAAAGGACTAATTAATCGCGAGGAGTCGAGAATATGGTGGAGCTTTTACCCTAACTTTACACAGAGGGAGTACGAGAAGAAAATTTGGGGGAAAATGATTGTCAGAGAAGAAGCAAACATATTTATCCTTAACAAGTTTCCCTAAATTGCAATTATGCCCCTCAAGTTTCACAAATTACAAAAAGGCCCCTAAACTTTCAACTTTGACATTTAACCACCTTAACTTTCTAAAGTAGTTAAATAATTAACTCAAATAAAATAGCATATAAATATGCTAATCAAGAATTTAACAAGCACGTTAAATATTTAACAAGAATAAAGATGGGCGTTACATCCTCCTCACCTTAAAGAAAATTCGTCCTCGAATTTTTACTAGATCAAGATTATAACATATATAATCAACAAATAGAACTCAAGAACATCACGACTATGCACAGATACTCACAAATATTCTATACAATTTAGATGTATAAATTATAACATCAAAACACATAAAGTCAAGTAGACTCGATTAGTCAATCCACTATATTGGTGAAACTTGACATATCCACTAAAATAATAGAACTGGTCATATCCTCCAGATCACTGTAATACTGGTCAAATCCACTAGGCAATCTCAAATACTGAAGTCGTGGTTATCCATCGTTTCAATATTCAAAACTGACTTTACGTATATCAATCCATCAAGACAATCCATCAAAAGATGTAGCTCTCGGTGTCAAATAGTTAACAATGGAGCTGCCTTCGAAATTCATTCATGAATCTCTAGCAAGACCACGAAATCTCAAGAACACACGTACCTTGGTTGTTTCCACTTATAGGTCAACACAGATACTCACTTCAGACATCCACTACAAAGTAGATATATCCTCTATCAAGAAATTCTCAAGTTGAATCTTTAACTCGTTTAACTCAATCGAGGTCAAGAACATTAATCCAGGTGTCAGCACTGTATTTGCACTGTAACCACTCAAGATAACCCAAGTTTCTCATCAAGAATGGATACATCCATCTGGTTTGGTGTAGAAACTCCACTGTCAATCACATAGGTTAAATACACAGTACAATCTCAAGAACCCTTTCTAGACTTTCAATTCAGAACATAAAGGCTATGCATAAATCTATCATGCTCACATATATAGTCAAGCATACTAGCATAGAAATAATTACCATCTATTATGGTAAACAAGATTGGCCTAACACATAGAAAGCCAAGTCATAACACGTAAGAGCCAAGCCATAACACGTATCACATCAATGTCCCATCTAGGTAACATGACCAAGTTAACATAGAACGTATAGGGTGTTATCACCCACACTTCTATCAAGCTCTTACTAATAACAATATCAACACGTAGTCTCTTACTAGAGAATACACTTCCACGCAATTCACAAGATAAGGACAAGCATGCATATATAGCACGAAACCATGTCCACAAGACAAGATAGATACGCCTAAGTCTTTGAAGACTCGCGCTCTCGATTCTCAAACCATCTAATCCAATTGGATCAACACTATCAACACCAGTCCTATGCCTGGTATGACAACAAGTAACGAAGCACTCGGCGTCGAAAACACACCCAAGACTAACCCAACCTAGGCCATAGACCCTATCCAGGCTAAGAGCTAAACCATAGCTCTGATACCACACTGACACGCCCCAAGTCCCGGGATTCCCTAATAGAACCTCGAACCTGGTGCGCGTAACTAACAAGAAACAAGAAACTAACGGGAAACAGGAACAATACCTGTTAAAAACAAAACTGACATGATATATATACTCAAGAGTAGGGAGCTAAGATAGCTCACACGAGTTCTAGACCAAGAAAATTAAAACCAAAATGGTTACATACAGCGGAAGACATGCCTAGCAAATAAGCTGGCATCAAGAACTGTCTAGGGACAACAAATACTACCCCAATACAAGCCCAGAGTTTATTAACTCATACAAGATCGTCCTTACCAAAATATAAAAGGACACTAACTTCAAACAAGAATATCCTGCTGAGTAAGTTCCCAGCTAAGTCGAGCCTCACTGCGTACTATCCCCTGCTTTCCTGGGGGGGGTGAAACAATTAAACAAATAAAGGGTGAGATAAATCTCAGTAAGCTATTAACATGCAACTATATGTCATGTTATCATACAATACAAGTAGATACTCAACTAAACATATATCAAGTATCATCAAGTAACAAGTATAGGAGAGGCTAAGCCAACTCAACAAGTAATCAAGCTCAAGATATGATCAGGTAACAAGTAGTCAAGTAGAGTGAGAGGCTAGACCAGCTCACCAAGATGCACATAGGCCTATCACGCATTATACCTGAATCCTTCCTTATTTCTCCCAAGAATACCATTTGTTGTCGATGCTTTTCTAGCTGAGGACAACCAAGAACAAGAACAGGAGACTGCTGTGCAGTATATAAGAAGACCTGGTAACCAGTGTCATCCACAAGAACAAGATCCATGAGGTGAACAGGACAGGAGTTAGCATTCACTTAGGTCAGGCTTATTGCTCCAACCAAGGAAGCTATGCCCTTACTATGGCCGGTAGTAAGGGGTCAGGCGGAAATACATAGGGACCCGATTGTCACTTAAACCCCAGCTCTCGCGACAAGCGTGAACCTATATATTTTCGAACAAGCAAGGAGAACCAGCTGGACTCACCAAGAATGCACAAGTAGATGTTTACTTGAACTACGAGAACAGAACTCAGTCCCTTATTAGTGGACTATTCTTTATGCACCATGTAATCACGTATCATGTGCTCACGAGAATATGCACCATGTAATTATGTATCATGTGCTCATGAGAATACAAGTACCCATACGCAATTATTGCGAATACAAACCAAGATAACACTGGAACATAAGGTGTCCATGTAACACGATCAATCCAAGTAAGAGTCCATTAATAACAGACTTCAGTCAAGTAGTAGGGTATATCACTTTGTCACATGCCAAGTTTGCACGTACATATTCATATCACGTTTAACACATTAAAGTGTCTATCACGATACCCTTACTATCAAGTAGAGCCCAACACCTTAGACTCTAAACACGTAGTAGAATAGGTCACCTTGTACCTAGACACAGTCATACTTCACGTATATGTATCGTTAGTAATCGAATACATTTTCTAACACATATTGTGTTCTGTAATCATTCTTATTAATTTAAATCGTAGTATTCACGATTATATGAATTATCTTCATATTACACTAGTCCCTATTTTCTTTAGGAACCATTTCAAGACAAGATATCTTCTTTATATTTTATATACTTCCTTGAGTATAGACACGATTAAAACCAATCACTAGCACTTTAGTGTTTGTTCATAACACTTACAATACACACGTATCAAGTTCAAGTATGTAGTAGAGTTAATCATTCTCTATCTAGTTCCATAACCCAATTCTTTGGTTATTCATACCATGTACCAATCAATCAAGAAGCCACATTCTATCAAGTAAATATATGCAAGATTTGCATATACACATCAAGACTCTTTCAAGTTTATTACCATACACCTATATTGGTGTCAAGGCACGTACAAAATTTTATAATCTTATATTCAAGTCTTAATCCAATTATTTGGATGTTCAAGTCATGTACGAGATTTTATTGTCTTATACTTCAAATTACTGTCTCAACTTAAGACATTCAAGACATTCAAGACATATACAAGATTTTATCATCTTATATCCAAGTTCTCAATCCATTTCTTTGGATGGTTAAACATGTACAAGAGTTAATTATCTTATACTTCAAGACACATAAAAGAGTTACTACTCTTATACTCATGTTATCATTTAATTATTATTCAAGTCCACATTTTATTTGTTCATAAAGGGACTATTTTTCAGTACTAACGTGTTCTACAACACTCATCTAGGCCATCTAGGGTAGTACCCTAAACCTAGACCAAGAATACTTTGAGTTCAATTTAAGTAAATGAGCTATACAACTCATACTTACAAGTTCTTAATTCCCTACATAGGATATTCAATCTCAAGTCATTGTTTTAATGCCCCTAAGGTGCACAATCATTGGCTTCAAGACAAGCATAACACATAAGTGCTTGTTCATAGCACTTTCAAGACATATAAAAGAGTTGTTACTCTTATACTTAAGTTCTCATTTTAGTTCTATAAGTGTCCATGTACAAGACTAAGTTCTCATTTTAATTAAATGAGTATTCATGTTTAAGACCAAGTTCTGATGCCCCTAAGGTGTCATAACACTTGCTAGGACATCTTATACTAAGGTTATATACCTTAACTAGAGTTACTTCCAACTTATACAAACTTTAAACAACATTTTGTTCTTCAGGTAACTGTGCGGTCGCCTAAAATGTCCTGGGCGGTCGCACACAAGCAGGTCCATTCCTTTGAAAAACCTTTCAGAAAGATGGGCGGTCGCCCAAGGGTTTTTGTGCGGTCGCACAAGGTACCAAAATGCGAAATTTTCATTTCTTTCCCAGGTTAAGAAATTTCCCGTCCCAAGCGTAGGAGTAACTTTTATTAACTCTTAGGCATTACCCAAAACATTATTTCAGGCTCAATTCATTTCTTTTACCGTCCCATAAATAATATGACAATTTCCTTTTATTCCAATTTAATATTTCACCGTCCCCAAAAGTATAAGTACAATTTTATATTATACTAATATACCCATTTAGAGATACTTCCATTCATTTCCCCGTACCACAAATAATGGTTCAATTTTTCTAATAATATTTAAATCAAGTTACTATTTTACCGTCTCACGAATAGGAGTAATTTTTATCAACACTTTTAACATCTTAGGAGTGCCTTAACAAGCTCAGAATAAGACTTTCAAGTTCCTTTCCTTATTTTACACGAAGAGTTATTTTACTCCCTTTCTCCCAATTTTACAAGTATCACAAAATTGTCCCAAACACGAAATTAACAATTTCAAGTATCAAGAATAACATTTATACATGTTATTACAAGCAAAGGGGAGTCAATAGCTTACCTAGTCCGAAATCAAGTTGACCTAAATTAATTTCTGTTCGGCAGGAAACGCTCTATTCAGCGCCACGAATATTTATCCGGGACCGGAATCACGAACAAAGGACTAATTAATCGCGAGGAGTCGAGAATAGGGTGGAGCTTTTACCCTAACTTTACACAGAGGGAGTACGAGAAGAAAATTTGGGGGAAAATGATTGTCAGAGAAGAAGCAAACATATTTATCCTTAACAAGTTTCCCTAAATTGCAATTATGCCCCTCAAGTTTCACAAATTACAAAAAGGCCCCCAAACTTTCAACTTTAACATTTAACCACCTTAACTTTCTAAAGTAGTTAAATAATTAACTCAAATAAAATAGCATATAAATATGCTAATCAAGAATTTAACAAGCACGTTAAATATTTAACAAGAATAAAGATGGGCGTTACAAGGTTCCCATTTCCTATTCCAAGATATTTGACATCAAGATAATGCGAACAACTTTTGACAACCACTTTGGAGACACTCAATACCGTGAGTACTTGGCTCGTGATCCAAAGGAAGAGTATGTTCCACCAAACTACACCAAGGCAGCAAGGGAAGCCTTAGGACTTGATAACACTCAGGATGACTTAACCGTAGTACAAGAAGAAGAAGACACTGAAGAAGGTGATAAAGAAAGAGAAGCAAGAATAGTTAAAGGCAAAGCAAAAGCAAGTGCCTCGACCGCTCCTCCACCCCCTGCCAAATCTAAACCCCCTACTGGTATCAAGTTTAAAGAACCAGTTGTTGAAAGCTCCATAGACAAATCAATTCCCAAGTTAACTACGTCAACCAATCCTCCAAAGTATTCCAAGCCCATCTCCAAATCGACCGCTCCTGCTCCACTCAAACCTACAACCAAATCTCCATCTCCTACCACTCCCTTAAAATCATCAAAGTCAAAACCCTCATCACTCCCCACATCATCTTAGTGGGAGAAGACTAAGAAACGAGACGTATCCCTTAGTCCCCCACAAAGTCTCAAAGAAATCCAAGGTCACTCAATCGCCTCCTCCGACCGCATCTGCAATATTTACCCCATCCGGTTCACCAGCACCAAGTGACCATGATGATGTTGATGAAATTACTCCTCTAAAACCCAGCGCCAGAGAAAGCAACCAACACTTAAACCATCCCTTAGTTTAATTTATGAACCAACTGATGATGAGGTAGAGATTATGTCTGATGATGGGATAGAACAATCTGATAATGATGATGATGCAAGTGATGAAGTTGTTAAGGGTATCAGTACTGATAGCCCAGTGTTTAGTGATGATAAGAATGACGAAGAAGACAAGGCTGAAGAAGTTGAGAAGACAACCGCTGAATCTGGAAAGGCAATTGAGGAAGATATTGAAGGGATTGAGCGTGAGGCTCACGACCAAGGTACTGAAGACGACCGTGAACCCAGTAACCGCATGAATGATGACAATGTTGGTGATATAACCAAGTCTCCCACTCACTCTCCAGTCAATCCTATCTCTACCACGTCTGAACCTCCGGTCGACCCAATTGCTCATTGTTTGACCGTAGTGGAAATGTTGACCCAAGTGAGCCTTGACAATCAAAATGACAACTCCAAAATAACATCTTGCTTGGGTACTCTGCAAACTGAGGTAACAAATATCCATTCTTCTCATGCCTCTCTACAAGATCAGGTTAACTCTTTCCCTACCCACTTGGTTGAGACCATTAAGGGGGAGAGTGACACCATAACAAAGGCTGTCATTGCTGCTATCTCCAATTCTACATCTACCTCCTAGACCGCACTTAGATTTGCTGCACCCTCAAGTTCAACTTCTGACGCACCAAGTATCTCCCTAACTCTATCTGACCTAAAGGATGCCCTTATAAATCAATCAGATTCAATCAACCATGGGGTCATGAAAGGAGTTGAAGGGGTAAGTAAAGAGCTTTGTAGAGAACTCAACCTTGACAAACTTGAGGTCAAGGAGGAGATGGGAAAAGTAAAATCCAACTTGAAAGAACATATAGTTTTGAATGTCAATCCAGGTATTCTGTCTGTTGCTGAGAAATTTTCTCCCAAGATTGAAGCCATGAGACAAGCTATGACTGTTCATACTCAAAGGCTCAATGGCATCTCAAACATCACCAACTCCAATCTTCAACAATTGAACTCCAAAGTAAATTCCCTTCAGTCTACCGTGGATAGACTTGGAAGCGGTCAGAGCTCTTCACAGGAAAATCCAACCGCTGGCTTTGGAAGCAAGATGGCTCATGAAGAAGATGGAGAAAGAGAGAATAGCATTGATTTCCCAACGGTCAACAGCTTGGACCTTCAAGATATTAACAGCTTTACCAACCCAATCATCATCCCAGGAGTTCAATTATCCAAGAAGCGTTGAAGACTCTACCGTGATCTATTCTACCGAAACCAATTTTTGATATGACCGTGTGTGGTCATCTAAACAATTTCTGTTGATGTTTAAAACCATTTTACTTTTACTTTGTTTTTATTTGGGATTGTAAGTTTAAAACAATTATTGCTCTTTTTATTCTACACTCCCATGCTTTAATGGATATTTCTATGGAGTGCTATGACTGTTTGTGTTTGATGCATTTACATACTTATTGTTATTATCTCTAAATGCATTCAAACTTATATTTTTATATTACTATGATTAGGTTTTTGTTTTATTCTTATAGGATGATAGAAATCTATGACAATGGCTTAGAGTGTGCATTGACTTGGGACATGAACTTAATAAAAATTTAATTCTTGAAAACATGTTATTGCCAAGTACAAAGAATTAGCCTTTGTTATAGTAGGTAATGATTTCAATCAAATAGGGTGAGATTGTTGGGTATGCTTGTTATAAACCACACCTATTACCTAGATTTGATTGATCCCATAACCTAATTTTACTTTTTGGGGACTTTAGGATAAATTGTAAGAAGTGTTAAACTTCAATTTTAGAATAATCCATTTTAATATAATAGGCTTTAGATTGATAGGTCTCAAATTTCCTAAGTCTAGAAAATTCATGGTCAATCACTTGACCGTGAGAATCTTGACCGCAAAAGGTGTCCTGACCGTGAGGTCTCTTGACCGCAAGGTCTCGACCGCATTTGAAGATAGTCCAAGTAACCAAGTATGGTTCAAACTTAACCATGGTCACACTAGTGTCCAAAAATATGGTTAGTTTAGAACGTTGCAAAATTAAAATTTCAAAATTGAATACAACTGTCAGTTGGACCACCATTAGTCTGCAACAAAAGAACAGCTCAGACTGAGCTCCAACAGCTCATTGTCCTTCAACTTGGACCCCAAGTATCAAATGGATAGTCTCTCATTCAATGCTATAAATAGACCTTGAGTTCTTCATTGAACATTGCTGAGATTCTAAGAGAGAAATTGTTGTTGAAATTCTTGGTGATTGAAGTTCATACTCAAGATTGAATCATTAGGGATACACTAGTCTAAGTCTAGGATTGTTCCTCATAGAAAATAGGTGTTGATTCAATATTTCATCTCTGTAATATGTACTCAAGTGAATCAATATAAACCTCATTAAAAATCCAAGACTGACCATCTTGGTAAAGGATGTAGATCTTTTAACATATCGAACCTTTCTAAATCATTGTGTCATTTACTTACTGCTCTTTACTTTTTGCAAATTTATTTCAATAATTGTTCATATTGTTCTTCATGGTTCATATTAATCTTGTTTGTCGTTTAGTGTTTGATCTTTTAGATATCCAAACTTATTGTGAATTATGTTTGTATGTTCTCCTTATTGCCTAAGCTAAAATCTAACTAACTTATCGTTTTGCCAAACTTTCAAGACAACAACTTTCAAACTCTCAACCTCTACCTTGACCGTACCTCATTGACCGCACCACTCGACCGCATCCGAGTTGACTGTGAGTGCTGTTATTTAACACTTAGTGTTTTTATCAAAAACCAACTCTACCTCATTTCTATCAAAAACTTTCGTTGTGCATATTACACTTGACCGCGTGGTTTTTAATTGGCCGCAAAATTTAAGTTTTAAGCATAAGGTTTAATTTTGAAAAAGGGTTGAAATTTTAAGTAGGCTATTCACCCCCTCTAGCTTCCTTTGCATACCCTTGTTGTGTCTTTTGGACCAACAATGTAACTGCGTCTTTGAAAGTAGAAGGTTTCGTATCGGGCTCTACTTCCTCAGCAACCTGTAGTGCATAAGACACCATGTCCTCAAATCCATACCTCTCCAAAGGATTCCCGAAATTAGCTCTTCTAGACCTTCCTTGTGCTAACCCATGTTCATCCGAAAGTGAACTTGAACTTTCTAATGCTTCAGTCTCTGTCTCTGTTGGTGCATCATGATCAACATCTGACTGTGGGACAACTAACTCTTCAGTATCTTGTTGCTCCACCTGTTTATCAACACCGCCAACACTCGAAACAATCGTAGATCTTATAATAGGGTTAATAATAGAATTCTCATCAAATACGACGTTTCTATTGATAATTACCCTATTTTCTGATGGAGACCACATACGGTATCCCTTGACACCGTCCCCATACCCCATGAATACTCCCTTTCTAGCTCTAGGTTCTAACTTTCCACCATCCACATAATAATAAGCAGTACAGCCAAAAGCTCTTAAAATAGAATAATCAATAGGATTACTGGTCCATACCTCATGGGGAACTTTGAGGCCAATACCAGCGTGAGGTCCACGATTAATCAAGTAACATGTTGTACTAACCGCTTTTGCCTAGAACCACTTAGACAATCCTGTATTAGAGAGCATGCACGTTTCCCTCGTAAGCAATGTCTGATTCATGGGCTCTGCAACACCATTCTGCTGTGGCATACCTCTAATGGTGAGATATCTAGAAATCCCTACCTCTCTGCACAATGCATTAAACTCAGTACTGCAGAACTCCAAACCATTATCTGTCCGGAGCTTTTTGATCTTCTTCCCTGTCTGATTCTCCACTAATGTCTTCCAGTCCTTGAAACTCCTTAGAGCCTCATTCTTGTGCTTCATGATAATCACCCAAGTCTTCCTCGAATAATCATCAATCATAAACAAGAAATATTTTTTCCCCCTTAGTGATTCCTTACGTGAAGGTCCCCAACAATTTGAGTGGATGTAATCAAGAACGCCTTTTGTGTTATGTATGCCCTTGGGAAAACTATTACACTTTATCTTCCCTAGCACACAATGCTTACAAAACTTAATATCCTTGATCTTATGGCCACATAAAAGATCGCTTTTAGCCAATTCCTTCTTCCATAGAGTGCTCATGTGCTCGAGCCTGATTTGCCACAGCTTAGACATATCTCCCTCGTTCACTTTTGATGATACAACGATAGCTGACCCTGCAAGCGTCCTTCCTTGGAGGAAATACAATGAGCCCCGCTTAAGGCCTCTCAGCACCACTTCTGAACAGTTACACACACTAACTGATCCACATTTACCTTTGAAATTGAACCCTTTGCTATCTAGTTACTAAGAGAAATCAGATTCTTCGTCATAAGCAGAACGTGTTGAACCTCGTTCAAAGTGACAAACCTACCATCATGAGTCCTGACCTTGATCGAACCAATACCGAAAACCTTGCAAACTACACTATTGGCCATGCTTATATCACCGCCATCTATTTGCCTGTAATCAGTAAACCATTCTCTCATAGGATTGATGTGGTAAGAAGCTATTGAATCAAGAATCCACGCATCAGATGCGCGTGCTGATTCTGATGTTACTCGAGAATAATCCTTATCTGAACTGCTACCCCTGGCCACCATGGCCTCTGCTTTGACCGGTGTCTTGCCTCACTTCTTTCTGGGACAATCGAATTTCCAATGCCCCTTCCCCTTGCAGAAATTACAGACATCCCCAGATTTTGGACCCCTCTTGTGTGACGAATTACCTTTATTGTTTTTCTTCCCACTAGAACCCTTATTGCAACTACTAGCAACCAAACCTGATGACTAGGTATCTACCCCATTCCCACTCGCCTTTTGGCGTAATTCCATTGTCTTGAGAGAAGTTTTCACTTCCTCTAGAGTGATACCTGTTGGGTTTTGATGTATCATGCGCAGTGGAATAAAACATAAGATCAAACACCCATGAACCCGGATCCGTGCATGTTGATTAAATTAAATACAAGATGAAAGAAAACATACCCTTGAAGATCGAATCCATGAACACGGACTTTGAGGTGCTAACATAAACACCCTCTATCAGTATCCACACGTCATACGGATATCAAGAACACCTTCTTGATCTGGATTGCTAGACACAAGGCATGGTGAAGAAACGATTTCTTCATAGGAATTATTTTGCTTCATTGATTATTGTATTTTGATGATCATGGATCACAAAATAAATAATCCTACCTCTCTATAATTTATTGTTTCTAAAACAATTGTTATTGATTTCCAAAATCAACATTGGAGGCTGTCAAACCCGGCTGCATATCTTATATGTGGGTCTGACCTAATTTCGTTTGGGATCGGGATTCCTTGTCGTAGAAGAAAACTGAACAAACTTGTACAGAATCAGGGGGCCAGCTGTACAGCTCACCAGGATCCGTACGGTGGCTTAAGAGCCGTACGGATCATCAGTCAAATTTCCCATATTTTAGCCTTTTTCCAATCCGTTCTATTGTGTGTGACCCAATAGGATTATACTATGTTGGTAACGAGTCCGAACCAGTCAGAACCCGTAAGTCATAAGCGGACTCTAGCAAGCCATTATGACTACCCAATTAGTATAACTTTGAAAGTCCATAGTAACCTTATAAAACATATCACAATCCCTTTGTCACGCGATATCATATTGGACATAAGTCATGGTCCACGTCAACTTATGTTGTCCAATGCTTTCTCGATCCCGAGTAGATTGATATGAGCAAATGACATTGAACACATCAATTCATTTGGGTACAGCCGTACACTATCATCAATCTCACTCATCGAGAGGCCAAGCATATATCTCTCTTGAAAGAGGGACAAATCCCATCTTGACTCATCATTCTTCCCTACAAGAATCCGATTATGCCAATCGTAGATTTTATAACCACCCGGTTAAGGGTAGCGTTTAAGTACGTCAAACATAATGTTCATCAAGTGGAAGACCATGATAATCTCAGGTTTAAGGATACAAATGGTATGACCATTATGAGATTTAATTATGACATTTGACCATGACATAAATCTCATAACGGGTCTATCCAGTACATTGTTCTCCAACAAGTACCCACAAGTTTAATCCGCATCGTATGCAGCATAATTATCATATGATTATCCATTAAACTCATGCTAGCCCTTCATAAGTGATAGGGACAATGATTATCCAATACCTAAGAACTTAGAAGTAAAACTTTAACATAAATACTTAAAGTGGTAGTCCTACTACCCTTCCTTTTGATCTTTTATTTTAAATTGTAATTTCTCCTATGGTCAATCACATTGCCATAGTAGCAATTACATCTTTCGGATTTTTAGGTTTTAGCCACAAATATTTTCTTTAGGCTTGACAACTCTTGTCTTGCCTTTATCTTAAATTCTTGTCCTTTGTTAACCTTTAGAGTTTGAGAAGGTTTCCATTTGATATTAAGACTTAGCATTTTTAAACATCAAATGTCGCTCATGAATTAATATCAAATCCATTGTTAGTTCCAAACTAACTTGATTATCAAGCCATCTAAGGTAATTAATATGTCTCCATGTTCAGAACATGAGAACTTATTGACATACCTTTCAGTCATCATATGAATGTTAGGCTCTAATCAATCTCAAACTTTTCTTGCATTTCTTGCTTGTAGGAACGTTTCCTATGTAATTGCTTATCACATAAGCATCCATATGTTTTAGATACTTCTAAAAGTTCCAAACATTTGGTAGCAAGTCGTAGGATAATTGACATCATTAGATTCATCCACATGATTCTAATCAATGTCTTTGTCCTTCCTTAAGGCGTTAGGTTTCTTAGGAATGGGATTCATAAAGAATTCATAACTTCTGTTCTTGCTTTAGAACAATTCTTAAGCTCATGACTAGGTCAAGGAAGTTAGTCTTATTCTTTTAAGTGGGGTCAATCGCAGTTATTATACATGATTAAAGTTTAACACATTCTACAATATATGCAAATAAATATACACATATATTTCATACCATTATCATTTAGAGATATATAATGTATTTCATAAATACTCCCACTAAATTATACACCTTCAAATACTATAATGTATAATATAATTTAAGTGGGCTAAGATCCATATTTCACTTAACTTTGAGTCGGCTTTGGCACGACTGCTCAAAATAAGCTATTTAGGTAGATAACTCTTTATCAATCACATCACATGTGACTCTTAAATCCTTTATGAGATTGTTAAACATCTTATGTCAAACATGCTTTAATATCATCTTTTGCCTTAGTTCCATAACCCTTATGATACCGTAATTAAGTCAAACCACATTAAACGTATAGGAAACTCTCATTCACTCATCTTGATCATACATTGATAGAATTAATGCACCTCGCTTTGGCAGAGCCCACATAAAAATACCCGGTGTTTCACTTTCTTGTTAAATGCTCTGGGGTCGACATACCGTAATTAAGTCAAACCACATTAAACGTAATTAAGTCAAACCACATTAGACTGTATCTTCTTGACAATGTAGGGGCCCAACCACGGAGACTTCCATTTCCCTCGGGGGTCGACATAACTTGGTGGCTTTTCTCGCAGCACAAGATCTCCCATTTTGATATTGCGGTCTTTCACTTTCTTGTTAAATGCTCTGGCAATTCTGCGCTGGTACGCACGATTGTGCTCAAGGGCCAACAACCGCTTTTCATCGAGCAATGCTAACTCTTCATGGCGACTTTGTAACCAATCAACTTCAGACACTTGATTCTCAAGTAGCACTCTCATAGAGGGGATTTCAAGCTCAATCGGGAGAACTGCTTCCATGCCATATGCAAGTGAATAAGGAGTAGCCCCAGTCGGTGTCCGAACAGATGTGCGGTATCCCCACAAGGCTAAAGGCAGCTTCTCGGACCAATCTTTTCCAGTGATAGCCATCTTTCTAATGATGTTCTCCAGGGTTTTGTTCGCCGCTTCTACCGCTCCATTGGCTTGGGGTCGATAGGGGGATGACTTGTGTCTGACCACCCGGAATTCGTCAAGCAATCGGTTGACTTCCCCTTCAAAGTGAGTTCCATTATCTGAGATCATCTCATAAGGGACCCCATATCTGTAGAAAATGTTGGTACGAATGAACTCGGCTACCTTCTTAGCATTCAAAACTTTGTAAGCAGCGGCCTCAACCCACTTGGTGAAGTAATCGATAGCTACGAGCACGTATTCTTGCCCACCCGAACCTTTCGGTTTGACCTGACCAATAACATCTATCCCCCATGTGGAGAAAGGCCAAGGAGCAGTTGATTGATAAAGAACGTGTGGCGGCAGATGTTGTAGACTAGCATACCGCTGACACTGATCACAGGTTCGCACTTTCATCATATAATCCTTTTCCATCGTGGTCCAGTAGTACCCTTGCCTCACTATCTTCTTAGCGAGCATGTGCCCATTCATGTGGGGTCCACACAGTCCCCCATGGATTTCATCCATGATTCTATTCGCCTCAGTCTTATCTGCACAGAGCAAATTTGGTCCGTGATGATACCTTTTGTACAACTGATCTCTGGAAATCACAAATTGGGAGGCCCATCTGCGCATTGAAATCCTTGCCCTTTTGTCCCTTTCTGGAGGGTAGGTCCCATTCCTGAAAACATTCCATACGTCTGTATACCACGGCTCTTCATTCTCTTCGCTTTCTAGCTCAATATCCAGGCAGTAGGATGGGATTGATCTCTTACTAACCACAAACGGCTTTACCATAACATCTGCAGGGAATTCCATGATGGAGGCTAGGGTAGCCAATGCATCTGCGAATCTGTTTCGGTCCCTTGGGAGATAATGGAATGAGATATCTGAGAAGCGTTCTGTGAGCGCTACCAGTCGAATATGATACTGCTGTAGTCTTGGATCCAGGATTTTCCATTTTCCCTCGACCTGATTGATGATCAAGGCGGAGTCCCCGAACACTTCAATTTCTTTGACCCCTCGATTTAATGCTTCTCCCAGGTCGGCGATGCAAGCCTCATACTCTGCTGTGTTATTCGAACAGTCGAAGTCTAACCGGATAGCAATGGGCGTGTACGCATCACTTGGATCAATGAGCAAGATTCCAATTCCGAAACCTCTCTTGTTGGCAGCCCCATCAAAGAAGAGTTGCCACTTATTCTCCGAACAATCAACAGTGTAGATCCCTTCATTGGGAAACTGAGCTTCTGGTCAGGGCTCAAGATCAAGAGCCAAATCTGCAAGCTGGTCTGCTATCACCCTTCCTTTAATGGACTTAGGCGTTGCGTAAGTCATATCAAACTCGCTTAAGAGAAAAGCCCACTTGGCCACTCGATTGGACATGGTTGGCCTTTTGAGGATGTACTTCACTGGATCCATTCGGGATATAATCTGGACAGGTAAGGATTGCAGATAAATTTTTAATCGCTGCAAGACCCAAATCAAACCGGTACATGCCTTTTCCAACGCTGAGTAGTTCGATTCACACCCTTGTAGCTTTCTGCTAACAAAATAGATGGCACTTTCCACCCAGGAGTCCTCTTTTTCTTGTGCAAGCATTGCTCCTACTGCAGTATCAGTAACTGTTAGGTACAGTCGTAAGGGTTTGTACGAATGAGGTGGCGCCAAGACCGGTGGGCTTGTCAAGTATTCTTTGACCTTTTCAAAAGCAATCTGGCATTCTTCATCCGATGATCGATCGGTGTCCTTTTTTAGGAGCTTAAAGAGCGGTTCACACATCATGGTTAACTGCCGTATGAATCTGCTAATGTATTGAATCCTTCCCAAGAAACCTTTCACCTCTTTTTGAATTCGAGGTTGAGGCATTTCTGTGATGGCCTTTATTTTGTCGGGGTCGACTTCAATCCCTTTTTCAGTTACCAAGAAACCTAAGACTTTGCCTCGGACAGTACCGAATGTGCATTTATCAGGATTCAATTTCATGTGGTACTTCCGCAACCTTTCGAAGAACTTTCTGAGGTCAATCAGATGTTGAGCGCCTTCTTCAACTGAGTGCACAATCATGTCATCCACGTCGATTTCAAGATCTTTGTAGATCATGTCATGAAAAAGGGTCGTAGCACCACTTTGATAAGTGGTTCCGACATTTTTAAGACCGAAAGGCATCACAGTATAGCAGAACGTCCCCCACGGGGTGATGAAGGAAGTTTTCTCTTGATCTTCTACTGCCATCTTAATTTGGTTATAACCCGCCATTCCATCAACGAACGACTTCACTTTGTGCATTGCAACCAAGTCCACCAAAATGTCAATATTTGGTAACGGGAAATCATCCTTCGGGCAAGCCTTGTTGAGGTCTCTGAAATCAACACATATCCGGACTTTGCCGTTCGCCTTTTCAACTGTGACCATATTGGACAACCATTGGGGATACTCCACAACTCGGATGAAGCCTACTTGTAGCAGCCTCTTGATCTCCTCTTTAACCTGAAGGGCCCACTGCGGCTTGATTCTGCGTAGTTTCTGCTTGACCGGTTTGGCGTCAGGAAAGGTAAGAATTCGGTGTTCCACGATCGTCGGATCTAACCCTGGCATGTCTTCATACGACCAGGCAAACACATCAACAAATTCTTTGAGTAAACTGATCAGCTGTTCCCTGTCAGCCCCTTGCATGAAGCTCCCGATCTTCATTTCTTTGACTTCTTCATTCAGCCCTAGATTGATGGTAGACAGATTTTCCCCACAGGCTTCTAATTTTTGTTCCCCACGCTGTTTTGCTAACCTGTTTAACTCGATTAAATAGTCTTTTTCATCTTGACTTATGTTTTTTAAAGATTCATGATTAACTTTAGTTGTTGTTAAATTTTCATTTGTTAAATCTTTTTTTAAAATATTGGCAACCGAGGAGTAAGCGGAAATAGAGGAAACTTCATTCACAAAAGAGGGGAGTACAAGCTCGGCGACCGCGTCGAGGTCCTCGAAAGTGAGGTCCTCTTCGGGAGTCCCGAAAACAACATTAGATAGCACAAAGGGTTCAAAAGCGGGGCCATCAGGGCGAACATAACCAAACTGCTCCACCAGAGTGTCAGTAGTAGCGAGCGGGCCAGTGGTTCTGGACCAGTTATTAAGTGGTGCCATTGCCAGCTTGAGGTGCTTCACCGGGTCATAAGCTTCACCATTACCATTTTAGATCATAACCACATATCCGTCTTCAAAACCAATTCCTTCAAACAACCCGAAGACATCATCTTCTTCATCAATATTCCACGGAATAATCGGGTCCAGTTGCTTATAGGAACTGCCCACATCAAAGTTTTCATCGACCATCTTGATATTCTCAAATACTTCCCATCCAGCATGAGGCTTTTCATTAATGCCAATAACTGGCTCAAAAGGCATAACATACGCGACATCTTCAACTTTGCAAACAAAATATCCCTTCCAGGACTTTTCATAAGGACGGAGTGGGGGGAGATTATAGGTCCTTCCACTTTTGATAGCAGTCTGTCTCTCCCTTTTCTGACGTACAGCTTCGGCGATTTCGGCAGGAGTCGGTTTGTAGCCAAGCCCAAAAGGAAGGAAGAAAAATGGAACATCATCCTTGATAGGTTCAATACACCCTAGTTGCTCTTTTCCAATCCCCATCATAGGCAGGAACTTCATCTTCTTGACCATATTCAAGGCCATTGCGTCTCCATACCTGGTCCGCTTTCTACCAATTAGATCGGTCTCCTTGACATATTCAATAGCATGGATCCGAGCTTGTGGGATCACTTCAAAACCACTCAAGAAGATGCCAGTATCTTTGTGCTCAATTCCCAAAATCGGGAGGTCATGAACTTGCGCATCATCTTGGGCATGAACTACCATTACATGATTGTCGTGGATGAACTTGATGCACTGATGGTAGGAGGAAGCTACCCCTCTTACTCCATGGATCCAAGGGCGTCCCAAGAGTAGACTGAATGAGGACTTGATATCAATCACTTGAAATTCAATCGGCATGACAAGAGGGCCAATGGTGAGAGTGAGAAGGACAACACCCAGAACACAGCGACTGGTGCTATCGTAAGCACGGACCACTTGAGAAGATGGGGCCAAATCAGTTATCTTGATTCCCAAATCTGCGAGAACATGCACGGGGCATACATTTATTGAGGAGCCATTATCGATCAAAACACGAGCTAAGTGCTCACCTCCGACCCCAACTTTGATGTGCAGAGCCTCGACATGATTAAGACCAATTTTTGGTGCATCGAGATCGGTAAAAGTGATGATATTCCCAAAATGAATGTTGCCGATCATGTGGACAAGGACATTGGGAGAAGTCTCGATCGGGATGACAGCTTGAGCAAGAGCTTTAACCAACACGTCTCGGTGCTCCTATGAAGACGAGAGCAAACCCCAAATGGATATATTAGCCTGGGTTTTCTTTAACTGGGTCAAGACCGGGTTCTCGGCGACCTTCTCTTTCTGAGCGGGGACTTCTTCTTTATCCTTTCCCAATTCACTTGCCTCGGGATTTGGAAGCTGATAGGCTCTTCCCGAGCGAGTGAGGTGATTCACATTTCCGCCAACCCAAGTGGCCTTTTTAACAGGGGCCTTTTGCTCCTTAACAGCTTTAGTACTAGACAAAATCGAATCCCAAAAGATCATATGGCATTCAAAATCTTCGGAGATAACAGGAGTTACAGTGTAATTCAAAGCTTTCTTCGGAACGATGAAACTAGTCCTTGAGTAGTTTCCTTCAAACTCGATCACATGGATCCCTGGCAAGGGATTAGTCGCCACATTTGGTTGGGGCGGCTTCTGAATGAGTCCATCGTCTATCATGTCTTGCAGAGTGTGTCTCAAACTCCAACATTCATTTGTCGCATGACCAGGTGATACGTGGTATGCACAATATTTACTTGCATCCCAATTCTTAGGAGGCGGATTAGGCGGGCGGTATCCTTCTATCAGCTTTAGTACTCTTTGGGCGACCAATCCTTGAAAGATAGTAGACAATGGAGCGCTGAATTCATCAAAATGGCGATCTCTCCGATTTCCACCATTCCTTCGCTGATCGGTGACAGAGTTCACAGACCCGTCTTGATTATAACACGGAGGTGCCCTATTGTAGCTGCTCCGGCTTGGTCCCACATTGCTGTTCCAAAAAGGAGCAGGGGTCATGGCAACATTGCTCACAACTGGTGCCGGGGCTTTAGCAGCGGATCAGAATCTATAGGAGCTAGGAGAAGAATCTAGCTTGATCACCCCAGTTCGGACATCTTCGTCAATACGAGAACCCACATTAAGAATAGAAGCAAAATCTGGAAATGGGAGATATTTCATCTTATCTGCATACACCGGCTGAAGATTCTTAAGGAAAATACGAGTTTGCTCGGCACTGTCAGGCCTCTCCAGAGTTTGAGCAACTTTATTCCTCCACCTACTTGCAAATTCAGAAAAGGATTCCTTCTCACGCTGAGCACACGAATCGAGGTCACAACGGCTCTTCTCCCAGTTGGAGTTATCTATGTATCGCTTCTGGAATTCATCCACGAGCTTCCCCCAATTATCAACCAGATTGGCATCCACAGTCATAAACCACTGCTTAGCGGCTCCTACCAAAGTCAGATGGAAGTTGGAGGCCATCGCACCAACATTAGCCCCACGAGACTGCATTGCATGAGCGTAAGATTTCAGGTGGGCCATTGGGCAACCTGTACCGTCAAATTTCTTCACATCGGGCATTTTGAATTTAGGAGGCAGAACAGCAAATGGAGATAATTTCAAGGAATCTACAGAAAACTCCCCTTTATTCATGACCTTTCTCAACATTTCTTTCATTTCGCTCATTTCAATCTCAGCTTTAGTAAGGGGTACATATGGGACACCTTTGTAGAACGCTTCCATTTGGCGGACTAGGTTAGGATCTTGCCCCTGGGAAGTTCCTTGATTAATCTGAGAGGCACCGCTAGCAAACGCACCATAAGCGTTGGGCTGTTGATTCGGATACAGAGTCTGCATATACTGAGCAAAGGCATTATGATCAGGCGGATACTGAGACGGATGCACAGCAAAATTTGTTGGATTCGGGATGAAGGGCTGGTGAGTGCCACTGAAGTCTGGATGAGCCACATTACCCTGAGGAGGGATGTTCTGGTGATGACTCTGGCCGATGGTGTTGCTACCAATAGGATTCAAGTTGATGGTAGGGATGCCACTTCCATTGGGACCTGTATTGCCATTGGGGTTAGGATTAGGAATCCCATTTCCAGTCTGATTAACGTTCGGATCGCCATTGGGATTTCTGTTGGGGTTGCCATTAGGAGCCCCATTACTATTCTGATTCTGCATCTGCACAAGTGTAGCCAGTAGCTCATCTTGCTGAATCCTCATCTGACCCAACACATTCTGCTCCAACCATGCTTGAAGACCTGGTGGCGGCACATAGGCTTCCTCATTTCCTTCCTGGGCCATTGCAATAGCTTCTTCGGTTACAGGCACTGTCTCGGCAACTCGGATCAACCTCCCCTTACTGTTTCTAGCTCCCCCTTTCCAAGTAGATGCCAGGCTTAGAGTATCTGAAAGGGATGGTGTTTAGGGCTGATTAGAGAGTGAAAAGGATCGAGATTTTCCGAGTTTGATTCAAAAGGAGTTCAAAAATCAAAATCAATCCTAGAATGCCGGATAAGCACTTGCTTTGGAATAGTGGATACCATCTCCAAAGTATAGGACCAACGTTTTTCACCTGCTGTACTATTGGCCGTCCGAGCCCCTAGCGAAGGGCTTATACTCTTTCTGGGATCCACCATTCGGTTACGGTCTATGTGAGGGTCTTGACAATTTCAAGTCAATCCAAGAATTTCAACATGATATCCACAATTGAGGTCGATTATAACCTTTTGGGAATTCATAGGATTGAAGTAAAATTGTTTAGACAAAAACCGACATGAAGTCTGTGACGTGTTATTTTCGAAAGAATATGGACATCGCATTTCGGCTTTTGAAGCTTGGCTTACACCCATCACAGCGACCGTAGGCGCTGCTAAGGGGGAAACAGTATACCGTTGACCCTATGGGGAAGTCAAGTGAGCTCCCTTATGCCCCAGGTTTACCGTCTCGGGTTTGAGATTCTAAGACGCTTTTCAAAAAACATGCATGTGTGTGAGGTATCTATGAGTTCGAAAAATAATTTTGAAAGCACGTAAAGAAAACAAGAAAATCATTTTTTTTCCTTTTTTACTTGTTTTACCCCTTTTTTGGGGAATCACTCACCACGCAATGCTATATATATACAAATAAGATAAGCGAAAAAACGCCCCTACAAAACAGAGGTTAGGGCACAGATATATACACCCCAAGTAAGGCACATAAAGCATGGAACACACAAAGATTTAGAGTCTAGCCCACTTTAAAACAACTCCCCAGCAGAGTCGCCACTGTGAGAGCCCGCGCCCGAGATGATCGGATCACCGCAAAATGACCGCCAGTGAAAGTGGTTCGCTCCCGTCTCGTGCTGATGCGCTTTTGGAAATGCGCTCGGTTCTCACAGAATGGTTTCCTCTTGATGCTGTGATTTGATTGCAAGAGTCGCCACCTCATTTTGATTTTAGGAAAAATGAAGAAAAAACCTTTTTTGAGAAAATGGGTTCGGGGGCTAAGTTACGAGAAGAGAAGGGGTTAGGCACTCTTCTCGCCCGTGATGGTATCTATATGCGTGCCACTTATATTCAATTTTATGCCTTTTAATTTGGATTTTATGCCCTACCAAAAAATGGTGATTAAATATATATGGAGGTCTTCCTATTCTAGGAAGTTTCATTTTTATTCACAACCGGGAACTCGGTTTGAGTGGATTCCCCGATTGGTTTTCAAGAATGGTTTTGATCATATCAAGAAATAATACATCCATGGGAGGGGAGATTACACAATTACACATATACAAAAAATAGGGGAGACAAATCCCACAAATAATAATAAATATCCTCGACGGTGCTTTTGTTGATTTCGGTGACACTTTCCGTCCCCGAGCCGTCGTACCTGTCCTAAAATCAATCCGATTCCAAAACTAAAAATTGGGGGTTAATCCCTGAATACTACGGATCACAAGGGAGTTTTTTTAGACTTTTTGGAACAAGTTTAGGCCCCAAACACATGCAATAAAGTTGATCACAAAATTCAGCCCAGAAAAGGCAAACATAAACCTTAGCATGTTTATCACCAATTTTCACCATCTTAGCTTGATAATCTGACAAAACCCAAAGAACAAAAGTTGAGTTCCACGCATAAAAAATGAATATCCCAAAATTTGGAGTTCATAGGATGAGTTTTAGTGGTTCAAAAGGTTTCTGACATTTCAATGTCAGAAACTGGAAGTGCAGAATCTGAAATTTTGAGTTTGAAACATATGTTTGAAAGGAGCACTTCCAGTGATCCAAAAAATGTATAAAAAATATGATAATCATCCTGAGTTCGTGTAGAACAAAATCCATGTTTTGATATTTGTCCAGAAAATTAGTTTTCATCAAGTTTGAATCCCAAGAACACAGCAAGGTACCACAGTGAATAAACAACTCAGAATCACTGAGACCCAAATTTATGCATGAAAATATGATCTAGGCATGGAATCTGAACATGAAACTTTAGGATCATATATTTCAACATGTTATGAACACGTTTGTTCTTTGACCTAAACCAGAAAACCACTCTAAGATGGATTTACAAGCTCATCAAAATCAAGACTCTATACAGAAAGTAAAAAC
The DNA here is from genome assembly GCA_026119855.1 of Campanula takesimana. Taxonomy (NCBI): domain Eukaryota; kingdom Viridiplantae; phylum Streptophyta; class Magnoliopsida; order Asterales; family Campanulaceae; genus Campanula; species Campanula takesimana. The sequence continues at coordinate 673,882 of JAOWBW010000833.1, forward strand.
TGATTATATGAGGCATGATTATAGACCTCAAAACACTACTATATCTTCAAACCAAGGCATGAAACTCAAGGACTTTGATATTTAACATGTTAACAACATTATCCAAGAGCTATTTCTCAACAAATAATGATTTTCACATGCATGATCATGAAGGAAAGCCAAAGAGGGCAGATTTACGCCCTTTGAGAGAAACATGAAGATTTTCATACACAAATTAAAGCATATGAATATTATGACTATTATGAACATATATAAACATAATAAACTGAGTATTAGCATCACATGATCATCATTTATATACATAAACAAAGCTTTACAAAGCTAAAAAAAACATGGAAGATGAAGGAAACCTAGTCATTATTTGACTAGGTTCCAAACCACTCCCAATATTGCTTACATATCTAAAGAGCCAAGGTTTACATAGAGTTTTACCTAGCTTTTGAGATTATGAGTGCTCCCTTTGTCAATCAAGGGAAGACTTTTTCTTTTCTTTTTTGCTTTGTGTTTGATCAAAGTTTTAGCTTTGATATGTTTTTTGTGGTTTATTTGGTGATTTATGGGTGGTGTAGGGGTGGTGTATGAGTGGTGCTGTGGTGATGGTGTGGTGGTGGTGTTCTTGTTGAGAGAGAATGAGAGTGGAGGATGGTAGGGTTTTTTTTTTCTTTTTGTTTTTGTGTCTCTATTTTTGAAATGGATGAGAGTGGTGTATATAAGAGGAGGGAGGTGGTAAATTGGTTGTAACTTGGAGGGGGAGGTTGTAAATTGGTGGATTTATCATCTATCCTTCTTGACTAAGGCTTAAAGTCATCTTCCTTATCTCTGTTCCGGCTTTCCGCTCTGCAACTGCTCCGTTGTGCGCGTCTCCGGTGTCCCGGTTGTCCGCGAGTCCAACATGAAAGTTGCTCGGAATATTTTTCTGGTCAGGCCGGTATATCTGAAATATTTTTTTGAGCAAGGAACGACAATAATATATTTTTTCCTCTTCTTGACCAATTGATAAGATATTTTGAGATATTTTCCAATTTGAATAACCATCTTTCCGGCTCCGGCTTTTCGCTCCGTAACTGCTCCGTTGTGCGCGCCTCCGGTGTCCCGGTTATCCGCGAGTCCAACATGAAAGTTGCTCGGAATATTTTTCTGGTCAGGCCGGTATATCTGAAATATTTTTATGAGCAAGGAACGAAAATAATATATTTTTTGCTCTTCTTGACCAGTTGATACGATATTTTGAGATATTTTCCAATTTGGATAACCATCTTTCCGGCTCCGGCTTTCCGCTCCGTCGTGCGCGCTCCGGTGTCCCGGTTGTCTGCGGGCCCAACATGAAAGTTGCTTGGAATAATTTTGTGGTCACGCCGGTATATCTGAAATATGTCAATTAGCAAGGAAAGGTAATAATATATTTTTAATGCACAGAATGGATAACAACGAGCAGTTCGGGGGGTTGCGGGCCCCGTTTCCGGTCCCGCACCTCGAAAAACGAATTTTTTGCATGTTTGCTCGTTTTTTCGCTCTGATCATGAATTTGAAGTCCGTTTATCCATTCGATGCACCGATAAGGCTCACGGCAGTCCCGCACAGCCAAATCGAGAGTTTTAGGTCAATTTTCGGGTTTAGACCGATTCAAGGTGGGTTTTTAGGGGTGCGAGATCAAGGTATCTACAGTACCTACAAGTTTAATCCGCATCCTATGCAGCATAATCATCATATGATTATCTATTAAACTCATGCTAGCCCTTCATAAGTGCTAGGGACAATGATTATTATAATAAACATGCAAAATATTTAATAATCGGATTTGTTATCTCTATAACAATGAAGCTATGATGTAACTGTGAGAGACCGCGCTCGAACCTTTCGAAATGGATTTGTGCGAATGCGGTTTGAATCCGCTCAGTTGCTCATAATGGTTACCCTCCTTTGGTTTTGAAAATCAGAAGAGTCGCTGTAACGGCCCGAATTTTCATAAAGTAAACAAATCCATAAAAACATGGAAATACTAACAGTTGTCTTACAAAATCCAACTTAAATAGCCCAACGGCTAGTCTTAACCATCAATTCAACCATAAATGCGGAAGCGAAATTAAATACTAAGTCTTCAAGCCAGTACAACCACTAGCTAAACAAAATAAACCATAAAGTCTTAATATAACTGACACGGACAGCTTCATCTAGCGATCCGTCTACTTCTTTAAGTCGTTACCTGAAAAAGATTATTAGAGAAAGGGTGAGCGAACAATGCTCAGTAAGTTCATACGGACTTCTCCGATAGCTAAGGAGAAGTGACCGAAAGAACGGACTCAATTGATAATTTCAAAGATCGGATATCATTTCAAATACTAACTGCATATAACGAATACAGTTAACTACTCAAAGATTGGTGGTCCTATTTCCATTCCGTCAATTCCAAATTCCAAACACCTTTTCAGGGTGTCACACCTTTTCAGTGTGTTAAGTGAATAAGAGACCTTACACCTTTTCAGGGTGCTCCCTTATTTAGAGTTATCATGATAATCTAGGGTTCCACAAAGTCTAAGTTACAAGTAGTTAACTAGACTTATTTCCATTAGTCCGTTTCCTAGGACCGTTTCCACATTAGTCCTTTTCAGGGACTAGTTAGTCATTTTCAGGGACTATACAGCTACACCTGTTGCAATTATATATAGCATACTTTCCACAATAGTGTTCCCTAAACGAGAGCACAAGCAATTTCAAATATTCTAAGATTCCCTACGACCAAAACATGTCATAGGTAAGATATACAAAAGACGTTCATCAACGTAGAGTTCAAGCGCTATGGACCATATAGCATTCATGAAAGAATTATAGAGTTCCAATGAATAAAGAATTCAAGATACTTAGGAACGTAATCCCTTACCTTGCTAGCGTTGACTACTAGCGGGTTCTTTGCGTACAATCTACAATCACGCAAAGATACTACTTTTAGGACAAGAACAATATTTATCCCCGTCCTCAAATTCCTTTTCTAACTTTAACCTTTTGAGTTTATTTCTTAAACTCCTTCTTAAGGTTCTTACTTTAGTTTAGGGTTTATCTTACCCTTCATAACTTTCCCAACATATCTTTAGGTTTACGTAAAAGTCTACTACCAATCCATGTGTCTTAAGTTGACTTTATTTTATGAAAACACTATTCACAGCGTTGACTTTACTATTCCCAGCATTGACTTTACTATTCCCAGCATTGACTTTACTATTCCTAGTTGACTTTACTATTCCCAGTTGACTTTACTATTCTTAGTTGACTTTACTATTCCCAGTTGACTTTCACACATTGAAACACCTTGAACAACACACACAAAACCCTAATTTACAAACCCTAACTTGTGACACACACACATCACACACACACACACGGCACATACACACACTGCACACACATGAACACACACACTGCACACACGCATAACATACACACTGCACACACACACGCACAAACACACACACACAAGGACACACACACACACACACGCACCCCACAGCTGCCAGCCGCCGCCGCCAGCTGCAGCCGCTGCCGCCGCCGTCGTGGTGGTGGTGGTGGTGGTTCATGCATGCATGTCAATACCATTCCCAACTTTTCCATTAAAGAGGTTTTCAAAAGTTAACAATAAACCCTAGTTTTATCAATTTAGGGTTAGGGTTCTAAGTTTCGTTTCATAATTCCTAGGCGATACCCAACCCAAGAATTAATATTTAGGGATGAGAGAATTACCTTCGAGGGGGGGGGGGTTGAATCTTCTTCTTCCTCCTTCTCTCTTTCTCCTCCCTTCTTCCTCTTCCTCTCTCTCGGTTTCTTCCCTCTCTCTCGCCTCCTCTCTATCTTTTCTCTAGGGTTTTTGATTGACACAAAATAATAGGGAGAGGGTTAAATAGTTGTTTAAATACTTAGGGTTCCCCTTTTCCTATTCCAAAAAGGTTTTTCCAAAGTTTGACTAGATTGGGCCCTTCTTTATTAGCCCAACTCATTAATTATTTAATGAGCCCGATCGCAATATTTAATATAAAAACATATTAATAATAATAAAGGGCCAAAAAGGCCGGTTATTACAGTCGCCACCTCATTTCATTAAGGAAAATAGAGATAAAACCTTTTGATTGAAATTGAAGTGGGTTCGGGGGCTAAGTTACGAGTAGAGAAGGTGATTAGCAGCACTCCACTCGCCCTTACGGTCTCTAACATGCTTCCGCCTACGCTTGATTTTAATGTGCCTTTTTGAAATGCCTTTTATGTTGGGTTTTGAGCAAACATGCACAGCGGAATAAACCCAAAAGCCTAGATCCGATCACGATGATTAGATTAATATGGAGATGAATTTAGAACACTAACCGTGACGGAGCTTTAAAATTCTGAGATCTTCAATCTTTGTTCTTCGCGCTTCTTCGAATCACGAACGTAGGAACAACCGCAAAACTTGGATCACGAACTTTGAAGGAGTTGATGCCAACGCCCTCTATGTTTATCCACACGCGAACGAATTTCAAGAACGATTCTTGAACCGGATTGCTAGACCCAATAGAAACTCTTTCTACTTTGAAGGCTATATGGAAAATCAATGTTCTTGTTCTTGAGGAAGAAGAAGAACTTGTTTTTCTCTCTCTCGGAGGCTATCTAATTGATATAGAATCAATACATACTGATTAGGTCGTTGTTAGAGGTTTATATACTTATTAGTCCTAAACCGTTTAGGAGAAATAGGTTAAAACCCGTCACAACACGAAATCAGTTTTTGGGCCCGAACAGGGCCTGCTCGGCCGAGTCCTTTAAGGTGCTCGGCCGAGCACCTTTGCTCCAGAAAATCTGACCTTCTGATTTCCCATGCTCGGCCGAGTCATATGAGGTGCTCGGCCGAGCACCACCAGAATTCCGATTTTAGCCTTTTAAACAATTCGTCCTTTTGTGTGTGACCACATAGGATTATATTAAGTTGGCAATGAGCCCAAACACATTTGTGCTCATAAATCACGAGCGGACTCTAGCAAGCCATCATGACTACCCAATTAATATAACTTGTATAAGTTCGTGAATCCTTTATAGAACATATTACAATCTCTTTGTTTCACGATGTCTATTGAACGTAAGCCATGGTCAATGGTCAACTTACAATGTTCAATGCTTTCTCGATCCAGAATGTATTGATAGTACAAATCTTATTTGAGCACGGCCATGCATTTCATCAACACCATTCTTCGAGTGGCCAAAGCTTGGCATCTCTCTCTTACGAGGAACAAATCCCTTCTTGATTTATTACCTTTCCCTACATGAATCCGATTACGCCAATCACATTCTTTATAGCTACCCGATTAGGGTAACGTTTGAATATGTCAAACGTAATGTTCATCGAGTGGAAGACTGTGATAATCTCAGGTCTAAAGATTCCAGTAATATAACTATATGAGACTTAATTATGACATTGTGACCATGACATAAATCTCATATGGGTCAGTCCAGTATTTGGTCTCCAACAAATACCTATAAGTTTAATTGTATCCCATACACCATAATCATCATATGATTATCCATTAAACTTATACTAACAATTAATCATAATTATCAGGGACGGGGATTATTATAATAAACATGCAAAGGATATAATAATCAAACATTCAATATATAAATAACATTAATCGTTTTACAAAACGTGCCTAGAGCATACAACACCAACAATCTCCCACTTGCACTAGGCCTAATTAATGTATCGAATACCCATAGACCTAACATGACCATCATGCTTTGCTTGTGGAAGACCCTTTGTCAATGGGACGGCAATGTTATCATCAGTCGGTACTCTGCATATATTCACGTCACCTCTGTTAATGATTTCTCGAATGACATGGTAACGCCTAAGTATGTGTTTGGACTTCTGATGGTTTCTTGGTTCCTTGCTTGAGCAATAGCACCATTATTATCACAATAAAGGTCTATTGGATCAGCAATGCTAGGAACTACCTCTAGTTCAGTTATGAACTTCTTGATCCAAACAGCTTCTTTAGCAGCATCGGATGCAGCAATATACTCAGCTTCCGTTGTAGAATCAGCGACAGTACTTTGCTTAGAACTCTTCCAGCTAACATCACCTCCATTAAGCAAAAATACAAATCCAGATTGCGATCTAAAATCATCCTTGTCGGTTTGGAAGCTTGCATCTGTGTAACCACTTACAACAAGATCACCTTCCACACCTCCATATACCAAGAATGAATCTTTAGTCCTTCGCAAGTACTTAAGAATCGTCTTGACTGCAATCCAATGATTTTCACCAGGATTTGATTGGTATCTACTCGTCATGCTTAAAGGATACGAGACATCGGGTCTAGTACATATCATGGCATACATGATTGATCCAATTGCGGAAGCATATGGAATCCCAATCATTCTCTTATGCTCATCAGTTGTCTTAGGACACTGATTCTTGCTTAGAGTTATGCCATGTCCTACTGGCAAATTTCCTCTCTTAGAGTTTTCCATGCAGAATCTCTTAAGAACTTTGTCAATATATGTATCTTGACTTAAACCAATCAATTTCTTGGATCTATCACGATATATCCTAATGCCAAGGATATAAGCGGCTTCTCCCATATCTTTCATAGAGAAACACTTTCCTAACCAAGTCTTTACAGACTGTAGTGCAGGAATGTCGTTTCCTATGATCAATATGTCATCAACATATAGTACCAAAAATAATACTACGCTCCCACTAATCTTCTTGTAAACGCAAGGTTCATCTTCGTTCTTGATGAAGCCAAACTCTTTGACCGATTCATCAAATCGAAGGTTCCAACTCCTAGAGGCTTGCTTCAATCCATAAATGGATCGTTGCAATTTGCATACTTTGTTAGAATTTTTTGGAATTACAAAACCTTCAGGTTGTGTCATGTAAACATCCTCAAGTAAGTTCCCGTTAAGGAATGCTGTTTTGACATCCATTTGCCATATCTCATAGTCAAAATATGCGGCTATGGCAAGTAAAATTCTTATAGACTTGATCATTGCTACGGGCGAAAAGGTTTCATCATAGTCGATTCCATGAATCTGCCTATAGCCTTTCGCTACAAGTCTAGCTTTATAAGTATGCACCTTTCCATCCATGTCAGTTTTCTTTTTGAAAACCCATTTGCATCATATGGTTTTTACACCTTCGGGCGCATCAATCAAGTTCCAAACTTGATTATCATACATGGATTTAATTTCAGATTCCATGGCTCCAAGCCATTTATCTGAATCAGGAGCGGACATCGCTTCTGGGTAGGAAGTAGGTTCGTCATCAACTATGACTTATACTTCATTGCTATCCGTCATGAGAAATCCATATCTCTCAGGTTCAGATCGTACCCTACCAGTTCTGCGAGGAACTTGAGTATTCTGAATAGGTTCCACAACTCTTTGTGAAACTTGTTTAGATCCAACATTTTGTTCCATGTAATTTTCGGGTTCTCGAATTTCTTCGAGATTAATTTTACTCCCACTAATTTCTTTGGAGAGAAACTCTTTCTCTAGAAAGGTACCATGACGGGAAACAAACACTTTGTTTTCCGTGCGGTTGTAAAAGTAATAACCCTTAGTTTCCTTAGGGTAACCAACGAAAATACATTTATCAGATTTAGGTGTGAGTTTGTCAGATATGAGCTTCTTAACAAATGCTTCACAACCCCAAATCTTCATGAAAGACAAACTAGGTTTTCTTCCAGTCCACATCTCATGTGGAGTCTTTGGAACAGATTTTGTTGGAACATTATTTAGTGTTAGTGCAGCAGTTTCTAGTGCATGTCCCCAAAAGGTTAAAGGAAGATCAACTTGACTCATCATGGAGCGGACCATATCCAATAAAGTCCTATTTCTCCGTTCGGACACACCATTCCATTGTGGTGTCCCAGGTGGAGTTAATTGTGAAACAATTCCACAATCTTTCAGATGATTGTCAAATTCTTGGCTTAAATATTCTCCACCACGATCTGATCGAAGTGCTTTAATAGTTTTGCCAAGTTGATTTTGTACTTCATTTTGAAATATTTTAAATATCTCAAAAGATTCACTTTTATGTTTCATTAAGTAGACATAGCCATATCTACTAAAATCATCAGTAAAAGTTATGAAGTATTGATATCCTCCCCTAGCATTGCAACTCATTGGTCCACACACATCAGTATGTATGAGGGCCAATAAGTCATTAGCCCTTTCACTACTCTTAGTAAAAGGTGCCTTAGTCATCTTTCCAAGTAAACATGACTCACAAGTTTCATATGATTCAAAATCATGTGAATCTAGAAGTCCGTCCCCATGGAGTTTTGAGATACGCTTCTCATTAATATGACCAAGACGGCAATGCGACAAATAAGTATGATTTACATCATTAGGTTTGGATTTCTTATTTACATTATAAACATTCTCATTATTCCCATTTTCAACATCAAGAACATAAAGGCCATTAAATGAACATGCAGTACAATAAAGCATATCATTTAAATAAATAGAAAACTTCTTATTTTCAATAAGAAACTTAAAAACTTCATTATCCAAACAAGAAATTGAAATAATATTTCTACTTAAATCCGGAACGTAATAACAATTGTTCAAAACAAGAATTAATCCGCTAGGTAAAATGACATCATATGTTCCTACGGCTAATGCAGCAACTCTTGCTCCATTCCCCACGCGTAGGTCCACTTCGCCATATTTAAGTAGCCTTCTATTCCTTAGTCCCTGCACATTTAAATAAATGTGAGATCCACATCCAGTATCTAATACCCAGGAGCTAGAAGTAGAGAGTAGAATATCTATAACATAGATACCTGAAGTAGATGCAGTCCCACCGCTCTTCTTCTTCTTTAACTCTTCCTTGTAAACCTTGCAATTTCGTTTCCAATGTCCAATCTCATTGCAGTGGAAACAAATTGCATCCTTTTGGGAGGCAGGTTTAGCCACATTAGCTTTGGCAACAATTGCCTTGCTAATCTTGGGTTTGACAACTTTTGCCTTTCCCTTTCCTTTGCCTTTTGGCCCCTTCCTTCCTTAGATACAATGAGTACAGGAGCGGTCTCTTTACCGATTTTCTTTTCTGCCTGCTTAAGCATCCCATGCAATTCAGACATAGTCTTATCCATCCCTTGCATATTAAAGTTCATGACGAACTGATTATAGCTTTTGGGCAATGAATTAAGAATAAAATCGGTAGCCAACTTAATCTCAATTGGATGGCCAAGCCTCTCTAGTTTCTCAAAGTAAGCCTTCATTTTCAAAACATGAGGGCTCACAGACTGTCCTTCGCTCATCTTGCATGAGACTAGGGCAGCTATGGTGTCGAACCTCTCTTGCCTTGCTTGTTCTTGGAACATATCTTTCAATGTAGCAGCAAGGTCGAATGCTTCCAAGTGTTCAAGAATCTTCTGAAGTTCTGAACACATGGCCGCAAGCATAAGACAACCCACCTCACGAGAATCATTCACATGTTTCTTGTAGGCGTTTCTCTCATCCTTGGGTGCATTAGAAGCAGGTTCTTCTTCAGGAACGGGCTCATCAAGAATATAGAGCTTATCCTCATGCTTTAGAACAATTCTAAGGCTACGGATCCAATCCGTATAGTTAGCTCCATCTTCTTGAAGTTTCTCCTTCTCAAGGATAGATCGCAGTGATAAATTTGTATTCTGAGCCATTATCTACAATTATGCAAATATATAATTAAATATAAGTACCAACTTAATTAAAGATATTAAATTAATAGTATTTTACAAATACTCTCACTAAATTATATAACCTTCATATACATCCAATGTATAATATAATTTGAATGGGCTAAGATCCATATTTCACTTAACTTTGAGTCGGCTAGGGCACGACTGCTCAAAATAAGTTATTTAGGTAGACAACTCCTTGTCAATCATATCGTATATGACTCTTAGATCTTTTATGAGATTTTAGATATCGTATATCTAACATGTTTTAATCTCATCTGTGCCTTAGGCCCAAAACTGTTTTGATAGCCTAATTAAGTTAAACCATTTTAAACGTATAGGAATCACTGTTTCCTCATCTTGCTCATAAATGGATAGAATCAATCCACCTACGCTAGGGCGTAACCCACACAAAACTACCCACGTACTCACAAGTGTTTTAATCATGGATTGGTACGGAACTTAAATTTTAAAGAAGGTTCATGACATATAGCATGGTCAATGTTTATGGTCACATAATATAAACACATAAAGCAACGGTTAATAATTTAACTAATCTCATTAATTAAATTAAGATTTCATGTGATTGATTTATGGGGATAAATTCTTTAACATATTATTGAGAGCACGATTGTACGGTCGAAACTAAGCCAAAAGGCATCCACAATCCCGTACCAAATTTAGAAACTAGAAGAAACAACTATGTAAGGTTGAAACTAAGCCAATAGGCATCCACAATCCCTTACATAAAGTAACTCGATTCTAAATTCTTTTGTCCCATCAATTCATTACTTTGACCTTGATATTTGTTTTCAGGAAACACGGTTTCTCAAACCAGCCATCTGACAAACAAATTCAATCCAAAGTGATTTTAAACAAGCCATTTAATTTCAGGAAACACGATTTCTAAAACCAGCCATCTGAAAAACAAATTCTGTCCAAAATCAACCTGCTCGGCCGAGTCCTCTAAGGTGCTCGGCCGAGCGCCTCTGTGTTCCAGAAAACCCTTTGCTTCTGACGACTCTGCTCGGCCGAGTCTTATAGACTGCTCGGCCGAGCACCACGAACAGAACAAATTTTCTTGTCGAATTTTAATTCTAAGATTGCTTTCCCGATTCATTTTAGGATTTGGTGTTCATAATGATCATATCATCATGTTCATCAAAACCTTGAATAAACGATTTATTCATGAATCAAAGATCATCAACAAATCAATCCAATTAATTTTGATAATCTAAAGGAACATAATAATCAAATTATTATTGCAATCGTAGATCCCACATAACGTATTTAAACGGTGCGATTTTATGATTTCAATATATCTCATATATAAACATAAAACTCAGATCACATAAACATCTTGAATCCAAATTCACATAGCATGCCAAAACATATAATCCAATTATATCATTAACATGTTATTATTAAAATAATCATGATGAACGTGGCTCTGATACCACTGTTGGGTTTTGAGCAAACATGCACAGCGGAATAAACCCAAAAGTCTAGATCCGATCACGATGATTAGATTAATATGGAGATGAATTTAGAACACTAACCGTGACGGAGCTTTAAAATTCTGAGATCTTCAATCTTTGTTCTTCGCGCTTCTTCGAATCACGAACGTAGGAACGACCGCAAAACTTGGATCACGAACTTTGAAGGAGTTGATGCCAACGCCCTCTATGTTTATCCACACGCGAACGAATTTCAAGAACGATTCTTGAACCGGATTGCTAGACCCAATAGAAACTCTTTCTACTTTGAAGGCTATATGGAAAATCAATGTTCTTGTTCTTGAGGAAGAAGAAGAACTTGTTTTTCTCTCTCTCGGAGGCTATCTAATTGATATAGAATCAATACATACTGATTAGGTCGTTGTTAGAGGTTTATATACTTATTAGTCCTAAACCGTTTAGGAGAAATAGGTTAAAACCCGTCACAACACGAAATCAGTTTTTGGGCCCGAACAGGGCCTGCTCGGCCGAGTCCTTTAAGGTGCTCGGCCGAGCACCTTTGCTCCAGAAAATCTGACCTTCTGATTTCCCATGCTCGGCCGAGTCATATGAGGTGCTCGGCCGAGCACCACCAGAATTCCGATTTTAGCCTTTTAAACAATTCGTCCTTTTGTGTGTGACCACATAGGATTATATTAAGTTGGCAATGAGCCCAAACACATTTGTGCTCATAAATCATGAGCGGACTCTAGCAAGCCATCATGACTACCCAATTAATATAACTTGTATAAGTTCGTGAATCCTTTATAGAACATATTACAATCTCTTTGTTTCACGATGTCTATTGAACGTAAGCCATGGTCAATGGTCAACTTACAATGTTCAATGCTTTCTCGATCCAGAATGTATTGATAGTACAAATCTTATTTGAGCACGGCCATGCATTTCATCAACACCATTCTTCGAGTGGCCAAAGCTTGGCATCTCTCTCTTACGAGGAACAAATCCCTTCTTGATTTATTACCTTTCCCTACATGAATCCGATTACGCCAATCACATTCTTTATAGCTACCCGATTAGGGGTAACGTTTGAATATGTCAAACGTAATGTTCATCGAGTGGAAGACTGTGATAATCTCAGGTCTAAAGATTCCAGTAATATAACTATATGAGACTTAATTATGACATTGTGACCATGACATAAATCTCATATGGGTCAGTCCAGTATTTGGTCTCCAACAAATACCTATAAGTTTAATTGTATCCCATACACCATAATCATCATATGATTATCCATTAAACTTATACTAACAATTAATCATAATTATCAGGGACGGGGATTATTATAATAAACATGCAAAGGATATAATAATCAAACATTCAATATATAAATAACATTAATCGTTTTACAAAACGTGCCTAGAGCATACAACACCAACATTTTATGCCTTAACATTGAGAAAAATGTGTGTTTTTGTACAAGGAGTCTCCTAATCTAGGCCAAGTCGTTTTGATCACAACCGGGAACCGGTTTGGGTGGATTCCCGATTGATTTTCGAAAAGGGTTTTGAATCATATAGACAAGTAAGAACATTTAATAGGGATAAGGGAGTATGTACATGTTATGCAAATATATAATAAAGGTGGGCAACAAATCCCATGAGAATGAAATGTCCAAGCCAAGGGTTAGTATAGCAATTCTGGACCACCTGCTGTTCATAAGGAAATATACCAGTCCAAACCTAATCCAAATCCAGAAACAAAACTTTTGATTTACTCCCAATATGTTAGAAAACATTTATGAATTTTTGTTGTATTTATGGAATAGTATTTAATGCTCAAATCATACCATGAACACAGACCTAAAATCTGCCCAGAAATGTAAAACAGGACATGTCTCATTTTGATTTGAAATTTACACTATTAAAACATGAGAATTTGAGGAAACTCAAAACATGAAACTTGAACATAACACATTGAATATGATTTACCCAAAACAGTTTGTAAAGAAAATGAGTTTTGTTTGTCCAAAACATCTCTGACATTTAAGATCAAAACAGTGCACTTGCAGAATCTGAGATTAAGATCTTGAAACCAAAAATAAAAAGGGGAACTTTAAAATATCATAAAAATATGTAAATTACATTTTCGGTTTCCTCTTTGAGTTAAGAACAAAATCCGTGTTTCAACTTTGAGCAAAAGATCCACTTTTAAGCATGATAAATGCCAAACAATACAGAAAGGTCATGAACAGGACTCACTAGACTACTGGTATGAGCATGGAAGAAAAGTTTCAAAACCTAATCTAAATATGTCATATGGACATGAAATTTAAAATACAACAACTATTGTTTATACAATAGAGGTAATACTTAGCACAAAATACAAGCTAAAACATAGATAGGCATGGAAGATGCAAAAGTGGACAGATTGTTGACATTGAAGAGCAACACCTACTTCATGCTTCTAAACTTCAAATCTAACCATGTAACACTTGAAAATGAACATGTACAAACATATACATCATTTAGACCGATGGAACTCAGAATATGTACATGAAAAAGATGAGAGACAAGAACAAGATGGAAATAACATTGTATTTGCATATGACAAAAACTTGTGTGAGAACACTCCAACCCGTCTCATGGGTGAGACGGGTCATTTTTTTGACCCATTACCCGACCCACAACCCTGCTCCAGGACCCATGGGGGGACCCTGCCACGTGGCAGCCCCTCATTGGCCCAATTTTTTTTTATTTTTTTTTTTTTAAATTTTTAAATTTTTATTTTTGGTTTTTTTTCGGTTTGTGAAAAGTAATAGTTACCATCTCTTAAAGTAATAGTTACCATCTCTTAAAGTAATAGTGTTATTCCTATGTTTTCTTCGTTTGCCAAAAGTAATACTTATTATAACTAAAATGTAACAAACGTGTTATTTATATGTAATAGTATTTGTAAATAATTGTAATACATATGTATAGATATCTATTTGTTTTCAAACAATAAGTTACATTGGGGTCAAATTTATCATGATACATGTAAAAGTATTACATTATCTATAGAAATCTGTTACAATTTCGTCAATCAAAGTGTTACATTTATTTGTATAAACTTACTATTACATTCATATACATAAGTTATTACTTTTCAAATGGGTAAAAACGAGCTTTTGTTTTTTTGAAACAAGTATTACGTTTACTTATGAACAATGTTACTTTAAGAGATGGTAACTATTATATTTTGCTAAACCACTGAAAAGCCGAAAAAAAAATATAAAAACTCAAAAAAAACCAAAAAAAAAATAAAATAAAATAAAAAAATATATATATATATTTTTTTTTCCGGCCAATGGTGGGTTGCCACGTGGCGGGTTCGGCCCATGGGTCATGGGGCGACCCGTCTCATGCATGAGACGGATCCCCTTGTTCTCATGGGAGACCACCTCTTTACATATATGGAGGTCAAGCCATTAACTAATTATGGTTTAGCTAATTAACAAAATATATAAGAGTAGGTCTTACGAAAAACGTGTTTTTCCTTTAGGATTGGAAAAATGTGTTTTGAAACAGGCGTGGCAATTTTGTAAATAAATCGGTGCTTGTTTTAAAACAACCGGTATCATTTACATAAATAATTGACAAATTTATATCTGCATCGTAAATGTCAGTGCTAATGTTACAAAGTGCTAGTGATTTTTACTGGCGTTAAAAACATAGAAACTGACACTTTTAATAACTGCTAGTGCTACTGTTAGAAAGTGCGAGACATCTTTACTGGCATATATAACCATTAACACTGGTACTTTTGATATATGTCAATGGTAATGTTAAAAAGTATCTGCCGAATCAGTGTTATTTTGTAACATTAGCACTGTCATTTACGATGCATATATACGCTTGTCAGGTAAATACAAAACTGCCACTGCTTCTTTTAAAAAAAAACACATTTTTCCAATCTGTTTAGGTAAAACACATTTTTTTATATTTTCACAACATATTTAATTCAGGTAATGATTGTATGTAGATTTAAAATGTGAGGAGCATTATAATAATACTCCCTTTAAGTTTCAAAAAATTAATGTCACTTTTTATTATTGTTTGTGTAAATTAACTTTAAGCAACAACTTACTATCAAAAATAAATTTTAAATGTATTTATTAAGATAGTTTAAATTAATGTCATTTATTCCTATCAGTTTTCTCTCCAACTTCTCTTTGTCAACTTCTTCCATCTCAAACCAAAAACTTCCATCTTCTTCGTTCTTTGTTCAACTTCAACAACACAATTGTTTGTAATCTCATTGAGATTACAAATAATTGTGTTGTTGTTTATGTTTTTTTTTTAACTTTTGCTTTATATTATACTACCTCCGTCCCAGTTTAAGGTTCTTTGTTTGTCCCAGTTTAAGGTTCTTAGTTTTTAGAGGGTTATTTGAAGGAACTTTGAGCAACTGATGAAAATTTTAAAACTTGTTATTGGCACACCGGTATAAATACTATCAATAACAACTTTTAGATATTCATTACGATAATTGGATTAACCAATAATTATTGCTCAAAGTTGCTTCAGAGAAACAGCAAAAAAAACTAAGAACCTTAAACTGAGACGGAGGGAGTAATAAGTTTCTCTCCTAAGTTGAGAGCCGTTTGACTTCTCTCTATTGTTGAGAGCCAATGTATGTTTTTTTTTCCTTGTTTGTTTGTTTTTTTGTCTTGCATTTGCGACGAATCTTGCATTATCTCACAATGAAGAGAATGCCATTGTTCTTACTGCAGAAATATGTTTTATGGATTTTGAGATGTTTGGTGGGTGCTTCTCGTCAACCCGGATTCTCGAGTATATCAAGTTTTCAACAAAAAAATATTATCCGAAGAAGGATTTGTTAAATGCCGAATTAAGGCAGTTTCCAAGTTTTGCTTGGAGTAGAATCCGAGCGTCTCAAATTTTAGATCTAAATTGTTATTATCATTGTTGTGAGGTAAGAAATGGAAATACTCTTTATATTTGGAATGAGCCTCCGATCTTTGTGAATTTCCATCGTTTTCTTATCATTGTGAATATAATTGATCTTGTTGTTTGCTAAAAAAAAAAAGATACTCCCGCTGTCCCAGTTTAAAGTTCTTACTTTCCTTTTTGGTATGTCCCAGTTTAAGGTTCTTAGTTGCTTTATTCCATAAATGAAAAAGAATGAATAGTGCTTTAGAGGAGCTTGACTTCAAATAATTCATTTAATTATAAAAAAACATTACTTACCTAACTTAATTTCACCCACTTGCTTCATGAATAGGTTTTTTGGATATTTATATCCTTCACTCTCTACTTTTGGTTGACTCATTTCCTTTATTTTTGCATTGGTTTCTTAATGAGCGTGCATAGTCAAACTAAGAACATTAAACTGGGACGGAGGGAGTAGTTTAAATTAATAATGAACCATTAAATCTTAGTGTCGTGAACAAACACAATGTTGGGTATGCTTATTACTTAACACTCCTACTTGTGTCAGAATTGATTGATACCATCACCTAAGTTTATTTTAAGGACTTTAGGACCCTATGTAAGAAGTTTTATAACTTCAATTTTTAGCTAAGTCCTCATTATAAACTAGGCTTAGTGTTTAGGGCTGATGCTTTGGATTTAAGGTCTCAAGTGCAATTGACTGATTGGGATGCGCATGACTCCCATGCGCAGCGCCCCATCTGCGCACTCAATGCGCATAGCTCTCATGCGTGCGCAGTTTTGCCTTATTCAATTCTCTTATTTCCTGAACTCACCTTTATGAAGCTTGGAAAGTGTCATGACAAGCTACATTTTTTGGAATGAGTCAAAGTGGTGATGTGGACAAACGACAAAAGGTGCACACTCAGCATACACATAGATAGAGACGTGCCTCATATTTGAATTTCAAATTGAAGACATCTGTCATCCCTCTATAAGAAGTTTGAAGCTTTTCCACTTGCTCTGTCTCCAACGGCTATAAAGGACCCTGCGCACCAATCACATTGTGACAGCACATCGTCCTTGCTCAGAGCTCCAACGGCTAGTTTTTGAAGCTCCACTATAAATAGCCAGCTCTTCCTCATTTTCCAAGTTGCTTGAGTTTTTGCTTCCTAAGAGAAACTTTGAAGATTTGAAGATTGCTTGCATATTTCCAGAATTCTCAAGATCAACCTTCATACCTTCATACTCATTCAAGCCAAGATCCTAAACTCCTTTGTAACACCAGAATCTTATGCTCTCCATCTTATAGATTTAAAGAGCCCAGATTTCTGACACACACACACCTCTTGAAGTTCCGATCTCATCGATCATACTTCTAGACATACACTAGTTATTGTCTAGGATTTTGTTCTTTCATAGATTATAGATCTTTGAGTTAGTTTTGTTCTAAATTGCTGTAACTTGTAAACTCTCTCATATAATAAGATCTCCATTAGAAATCCAAGACTAACCATCTTGGTAGAGGACGTAGATATTTTCCCGATCGAACCTCTCCAAATAGCTTGTCTTTATATTATGTTTTACATTCTACATTTAAGCTTTTCTGATATATTACTTTGTTTGATCTTTGTAGATTGTCTTGCATTGATTGCATTGTGTTTGAGTGCTTTCTGCCTTAGTTCTTTTTTGGCGCCACTCTTTAAACTAAATCTAAGTGCATGCGTATTTACACTTCTGCGCATACTCCCTGCGCACAAGTGATTGCTTTAAATTTCCGCTGTGCATTTCACACTCTTGCTGCGCGCTATACTTAGCCAAATTAAAAGTCGTGCGCATTTGCCATTGATTTACAAAAGGGTTTGAAAAGAATTTAAAAAAAAACGCTATTTACCCCCCCCTAGCATTTTTCATACCCTTGTTGCCCCTTTAGGACCAACACAGAAACCGTTTCTCTCCCAATCTTCTTCCTTTTCTCCATTCATCTTCAATTCTAAGAACATCATCTTCTTCCTTTCTTCTTGTTTCAATCTCCAATAAAACAATTGTTTGTAATTTCAATGTGAAACTACAAATAATTGTGTTGTTGTTTTCTATTATATTTAGTTAGTATATAATAAGTTGAAATTATAAATAATTGTGTTGTTGTTTTCTATTACATTTAGTTTGTACATAATAAGTTTCTCTCCTAAGTTGAGAGCCGTTGTTATTTCTCCTTATTGAGAGCCGTGGATTGCTCTCCTCATTGAGAGCCTATGTTTATTTGTTTGTTTGTGTGTTCTTGTTTTCATCTTGTAATTGCAATGAATCTCGCATTCTATCACAATGAAAAGATTGTTATTGTTCTTACTACACAAGGATGTTTAACAGATTTTGTGATGTTTGGTGGGCGTCTCTTCGTCAATCCGGATTCTCCAGTAGATCAAGTGTTCAACGCAAAATATTATTAAGAATATTAGAATCCTTTATTAATTACAATTAAATATTTACTAGTGTTGATATTATTCACTTTCCTAATACGTCTAATATTGTACTATTTAGTTTCCTAATAGCATTACTATTGCATATTTTCCTTATGTAACTAGAATAGCTTGTAGAGTACTCCACCCTCTTGTATAAATACCAAAGTACATCAATAATAATATTTGAGTCTCTCATATCAATTATATCTCTCCATGTATGATTGGCTCCGACTATTTCTTTCTCTAATCCTTGACATGGTATTAGAGCTATAATCCATTATGGGACTTCTCCACCAAAACCATATCTCCACCACTCGTTTCCGCCACCGATCTTCAAATCCAAAATGAAAAAAAAAAAAAAAAAACTTTTTTTGTTCTCCTCGGTCTCTATATTCATACTGAGGCTACCTATTACTCCCTTGAACCATACCCAACAACAGAAACTTCAACTGGACCACCATCTTTTCCTTTTGTTTCTCTTTAAATCTTGACTAGTCTTAACCACAACTATTCTATCCTTACCAAATTTGTGTATTTCCAACCAACCAATTCCCTCAACCTGGTGTGAGAGCTCGTGCTCAAAACCTTATCCGCGCTCGTGTTCTCATAATGGTTACCCTACTTTGGTTTTGAAAATCAGAGAGTCGCTACCTCATTTTATTTAAGGAATACAGAGATAAAATCTTTTGTTTGAAAAATAATTAGGTTCGAGGGCTATGTTACGAGAGGAGAAGGTGTTAGGCACTCCGCTCGCCCTTTCGGTCTCTAGCATGCTTCCGCCTACGCTTGATTTTAATTTGCCTTTTCAAAAATGCCTTTTATGCCCTAACTTGAGAAAATGTGTGTGTTTATGTACAAATGTGTCTTCCTAGTCTAGGTCGGTTCAATTTTGAATCACAACCGGGAATTGGTTTGGGAGGATCCCCTATTGGTTTTGAAAATGGTTTTGAACACATTTAGAAAAGGAAAACACATAAAAGGGGAGAGGTGATTATGTACAAACCGTTTCATAATATATGTCGTTTTAGACTTCTTCACAAATATTAAGAAATGCAGTTAATACATATTAAAAAGACATATGTACCCCTAAAAGTACCAATTATCTAGGCATTTAAATGCTTATACAAGAAATAGTTCACAATTAATGAATAAGGTTATAATAGGTAAACAAGAGTAATTCTTTCTTCGTAATAATAAAACGTCAAATAATTTGAAACAAAAAATTGCTCCTAAAATGTCATGTATTATGAAATGGAGGGAGTATACACAAAAAGGGAGACAAATCCCTTATGAATAAATGACCAAGTTTAGGGTTGTTGCTGAAGTTCAGGGACTGCTGCTGATTTCCATGATAATGTACCTATCCAAACCTAATCCAAATCCAGAAACAAAACTTGGGATTTACTCCCAACATGTTAGAGAACACGTATGAATTTTTGTTGGATTTTTAGGTTAGTTTATCATGCTAAAATTATGCAAATAACACAGAGATAAAATCTGCTCAGAACAGTAAACACATAGCATGTCAGACTTTCATGGAAAATTTACCCTATCATATCTTAGGAATCTGGAAAAACACAAAACATGAAAGTTGAAAATCATATATCATATACAAAGTTTACCAAGTTTAAATTACATAAAACATGTTTAGAGGTTTCAAAAGGCCTCTGGCATTTAGATGTCAGAATCTAGAATTTTTTTATCTGAGAGTAAGAACTTGTTTAAAAAATTGGAAAGAGGACATTTATGAGGTCATAAAATTATTTCAAAAATATGAGAATTTTAGTTAGTCGGTTTAGAACAAATTTCCTGTTTTGAACTTAGCTTTAAAATCTAGTTTTGGTAGAGGTTTAGATATAAAAGCATAGGTTGGTCAGAAATGCAGCAAACAGGGCAGCACATCTGAGCTACGAAAATATCTACCAAAACATGAACTAAACTTGGAATATGACCACGAAACTTGACATGAACCATATTCAATATATAAGGAGAAACTTTAATTCTTTGAGCTAAGTCCAGAAACCAAGTTATGAAGGAGTAAAAAGAACATGAAAAGCATAAGCTGAGCAGAGTACATCAAAACATGGACTAAACTTAAAACCAACACATGAAACTTGAGTAACTTGAACATTAACAAGTTATTAACATTATTGAGTGTTTATTCATGGACAAACATGGGCCAAAACATGGATAAACATGGAAGAGCAAAAGGAGGACATATTATTTACATGTTGAACAAATGGATCATATCATGCTTGGATTTGAGATTTAAGCTTGGATATTAACACAAAATGAACATGAAACACATATATACATGATGGAGCTGAAGTTTGAATATTTAAAACATATTTACATGAGGATTTACAACCTAGAACATGGATTACATGAAGAAGATGGGGATCTAGCCATTCTAATGGCTAGACCCCTAAACTAGGCATACAAACTTCTACATTTCTTACACTTTACAAGATGCGATTCTTACCTTCTTACTAGGTTAGGATGGGGAGGTATGCTTCCTTTGCTTCCAAGGGAAGGCTTTTAGATTTGTTTGAGATTTGAGTTAGTTTGAAAGATTGGATTGGAGTAGTGTTGTGTTTTCTTGAGTTTGGAGAGTTGTTTGAGGTTGTTTGAGTAGTTTGGAGTAGTTTTTTTTTGGTGGAGTAGTGGTGGAGTAGTGGTGGTTGTGTGGTGGTTGAGTGGTGGAGGTGTGGTGGGGCTATGAAGGTGGTAAGAACAATGGAAAGAGTTTGGAAGATGTAATGTAGGTAATGTGTCCCCCCCCTTTCAAATGAATTCAAGAATGGAGTATATGGAGGAGGGAGGTGATTTTTTCTTGACCAAAATGACCTTGGAGTAGGGGTAGAGGAGGGAGGTGAGGTGATGGCCGGATAGGGTAATGGGGTTGATGAGAATAAGCATCATTGTGTCACAAATAATTGAGGGCACAAAAGGCTAATCAACCAGGACCTTGTAGCCGTACGGCTCATACCGAGCCATACTCCTCTCTCATGGCCGTACGGCCACAATGTATTTTTTAGCCATTTTTGTTTCGCCACTTGTCGCTCTGTGATTGGCCCGTACCATGTGACTCACCCTTCATTCCCAAGCCATATGTCCAGAAAATATGGGTGCCTTGCGTGTGGTCTTGAATTCATTTTTGGCTCCGTATTTTCGCTCTGCAACCGCTTGCAATAGCTCCGTCGTGCGTGCTCTGGTATCCCGGTTGTCTGCGAGTCCAACACCAAAGTTGCTCCTTATAATTTTCTGGTCATGATGATATATCTAGAGTATGTTAACGAGTAAGGACTAACATAAATATAATTTTAAATGCAAAGGATGTACGGTAAAAGGCTCTCTAGGGGTGCGGGGGCCACCGTAAGGTCCCGACGCTCAATTTTCGGAGAATACGCCTATTTGCTCGGTTTTTAGACCGATTCGGGGTTGGTTTTAGGGGGTGCGAGATCGGGGTGTCTACACCTGGGCAAAACTCAAATCATGTCTTGCCCCTATTTTTTTCCCTTTACTGTCAAAACAAACCATAATCCAACCCAAGCTCAACCACTCTCTCACTCCGTCTCCATTCCCTCAATTTATTTTTATTCAAATTTATTTAACCAATTCCTTAATTTATTTCTTGACAACGGCCAACACCATCCTTAAACCCAAAATCCATCATCATTGTGACGCAAATTTTTACCCCAAACTCTGTTATTGTGACGTAAAACCAAAACCCAAAACCAACTTTTGCCTTTGTAGCATCCAATTCTGCCTTTGTAGCAACCAATTTTGCCTTAGTAGCGACCAACTTTGCCTTTGTAGCATCAATTCCGCCTTTGTAGCGACCAAACCCCCAAAAACGCTTCGTTGAGACATAAAATCGTCTTGCGACATAGTCGATGAAACGTTCAAAGTAAACGTCATTCCAACGTAAAATCGTCTTGCAACGTGGTTGCGACGTAAATCAATCTCACATGTAAGGGGTGTAACCCTACTTGTAGAATTTGAATTACAAGGTGACAACACGTTGTAGACACCCCGCCTTGGACCGCTCACCCCGATTGCAAATTTGATTTTGTGTTTCTCCCTCTTTTAAGTACTTTTTGTTAGTTTCAGTTACTTCCGTTAAGTTCCTGACTGACTTCGTTAAGTCCAGGGACTAAACTGAATACAAGGCTAACTTTCTAGTCCATTCTGTCGAAAAAAGCCATCTCTGAGTCGCGCGCCTCCGACCATAGGAGCCAGACGCGCGCGCCTTCCACCCCCAAGGTAGGAAGCGCGCGCCTCTGGGCGTCAGTTACAGATTTCTGTCCAAGAATCTCTCCCTTGCTCATCTTACATGATTTTGCCTGGGAAAGATTTCTTGATGACTGAGTTTTGGCACCAAAAACATATATTTTCTACCTATAAAAACATCCCTTTTCCACCATTTTCATGAACCGAAAATTCTCTCTACACAAACTATACCAAAATCACTTCCAAGGTTTCTTTCAAGTAATTCACCAAAGAGTGTTTGAAGGTCTTTGAAGCATAAGTAAAAGTCCATTTTCTTCCTTTTCTTCTCTACTTCATCTCTTCTCTTTTTTACTTTAATCAACGTGCAATCACCCAAACATTTTAGGACATGACACCGGAGACTACTTCACTTCATTGAAGCTAGTCAAGGAGTTATCTCCCTACATTTCAAACACCCCCTTTTTAAACCTCCTTTTATTATAGTAAAAAATAGGAAGAACATCATTTTATTTATGTAGACTTTTATCAAGCAAGACCAACATTAGTTGGGCGAGGTGGGTGTTTAATTACTTCCCATCTCGTAACCTAACCTCCGAACCTCCAAACAAGAATCTCTGTTTTCATAATCAAACTTAGGCTATACATTAGGTTTTTCTTATGTTCCTCTAAAACATAGGTGGCGACTCTACAAAATTAAAACAAGTTAGACATCCTAGGATCCTTCCACCGCTCTAGCCAAGCGGTGGGCCCTCCCGGGGTATCTACAGTAGCGACTCCGCTGGGGACGTTTGAAGGTTAAACTTGCGTTTCTGATCAAAGTCTACATTTTTCTGGGCATTCTGGTTCCTGATGGGGGAAGAGTGCGACTCTGGCCTTCTTGGCCTAAGGCGCGCGCATCCCACATCAATGACCAGAATAGCCCGCCTCCCATATGTTCTTCCTATTTTGTTTTTTTTTCTACACTAATCATTTCTGCAGGGGTTACAATGCATATTCAGGACCAGGGAAATCCCCTGAGTCCAAAGTCTGACAGGTTTGCCCAGAAGCGTGCGCCTCCCATAGACACTACGCCATGCGCGCGCTTCCCACAACACGAGCCAAAGGCACGCGCTTCTGGGAAGTTTTCCAGAAAAGGAATAGGTTCCCAGAACATAGCAGAATGAGGGGGTGTGGGCACAGTTGCCTGCATCAGGACTGATTTGGACCTCTTAAACTGATTTGTTTGTGTTTTTTATCGGTCACACGGGTTATTCGAGAGTTGTAATTACGTGCTTATTTACCTTTCTTTCATTCATAAAAAAAAAGTAATTTTTTTTGTCACATTTTGGACCTCACACTACGTGCACAAATTCCTATAAATTGCTCACTATCGAGTTGCACAAGTTCATAACCCCAAACCCGTCGAGGCCCGTCCTAGGAAGTTTCAAGCTCCACCCGACCTTGACTCTTTCGAAGCGGTAAACCTCAACCCGTGGCGTAGTTCATGACTACATGCCGGGGGTGACCTTAAGCCTCTCATTAGCCGAGCACAAGCCAACACAATTCTAGTTAGGGTCTAACACTCCGTGACTAAGTCAGTTTTCATGTGCCGAGATTTCCCTAAACTAATGTCTTCAAAATATACATGCCAAGTGGTTATCATGGACGAAATAAAAAGCCGTCCCCAAGTGGTTATTATGGATGAAAATAAAAATCCGTCCCCACATGTATGCTTTACTACATTAATTTAGTTTAATCCCGACATGTGTAGGATTCACAAGCGTGATGGAATCCGATGAGTATATGGGACCGCGAGAAGGTCTATATACTAGTGTGACGATTCCATTATTTCCTTAGAAACTCAAAAGGGACTCCGTCCCTCCGACTTATATATATAAAAAAAAAAGAGTCTTTTCTTTATATGGTTTGAGTCGTGTACCCACTGTGTGTTCTAAACCTCTTCATGGACCGAAAGTGTTACTCAAGACTAACAAGGGCCTCTTCTGCAATATAGGTTCAATTGGTACCTACCGTGTCTACCGGGATTCATCAAATCGGTTAGTTCGTGAAGAGATTACTCCAACAACACCAACAGCACCAACAGCAACCATGACCGGCAGCAGCAATGCCATATCTCTCGAACAACTTTCAGCTATGGTCCAAGTGCTCCAAGATCAAGTCTCCACTCTTAATAAAGAGGCCTAAAATAAGGATGATCTTTGGCAATCTCACTTCGACAATCAAAGGGAAGCACACGAGGCCGAAATGGAGCAAATGAAAGAGAAGCTCACCAAGCTTGCCAAGGGTAAGGACAAGAAAGATAATGAAGAGTCCGAGTGGACCCAAGGCTTATTTGAGAGCCCTTATGTTAGTACCCGCACCAAGAAAATGGGGGAACCGAGCACCGAGAAAAATGAGCACAAGATGGTTGATTCAATTATGGCTTACATAGATCAACGCTTCAACGGCCTCAACATGGGGAAAAGTCCCGACACGAGCCTTTATCAGTCCTCCATTCTCATGAGCACAATGTCCGCTCTCCCCGACAAGTTCAAGATGCCCGACATCAGCAAGTTCAAGGGCAACTCTTATCCCATGGCACACATCGAGACTTACATTTGTGCTATGGTACCGAAGAAGGTCTCTCCTAAAGTTATGGCACAATGCTTCCCTCTTACTCTCGAGGGGGAGGCAAAGGATTGGTATGCTACTCTCCCACTCGCAGTCCGTCTTGATTGGGACGCCGCAATGCTTGCCTTCAAAAGTCAATACCAAGGGAACACCACCCACCAGCCAACCAAGAAAGAGCTCGAGAACACTACTCAAAAGGACAATGAATCCTTCATTGACTTCACGAGAAGGTGGAATGACAAGCTTGCTGAAATTGTCGAGAGGCCTAACACCAAAGAGCAAATGGACATCTTCCTTAAGTGTCTAAAGATTGATATCCGCACCCACCTAAGTGGGGCTTGCTATGCCGATTTCTCTCAAATGTATGAGGCGAGAATCCGAATGGATGATTTTCTCAAGGAGATCAAGAAAAATGCTCCTAGCTTCCGTTACAAGGCCGCCTCTAACTCCACAAAAGAAGCTTCGGTCAATGCCGTCACTACCGACAAGGGGAATTACAAAAGGGTTCCTCCACCATAAAGGAAGAAATTTCAAGATGATCGCATCTACACTCCTCTCCAAGGCATGACTATCACCGAGGCCTTCGAAGCTCTCAAGGCCAAAGGGCAAGTTACTCCTCTCCAAGGATACAAACCCAAGACGATACGTCCCAACCATGCCTACCAAGCATTGTGGCTACCACCAACATAATGACCACACCACAGAGGAATGCTTTGTCCTCCGCAATGTCATTCAAGATATCATAGACAAGAAAGAGTTCATAGTGCCTAGTGGCAATGATGTCAATGTAATAGAGCTAGGAGAGTTTGAGGAGACTACTCATTCAATCCCAATTGTGAATGAGGGCTCCAATATGATAACTAAATTTGACAATTCTTGTTACGTTGTGACTTATGATGAGGTAATGAGGGAAGTACTAGAGAATAGGAAAAAGAGGCAATATGGGAACGTCAACATGCTAACTCGATCCGGATGAGTCATAGCAAACAACCCCACTACTTCTGCACCAAGCACCTCTTCTCAAAGATGGTAAGCTTGTGACGCTCCCGAAGACCCTTTATTGGTTCAACTCAAGAAAACTCAAGCCAACATCTCCATTTGGGACCTCATTGCATCCTCAAAGAAGCACCGAGATCTTGTCATCAGTAATCTCGATGACACATCAGTCTTTCCTGACACAACTCCCGAGGACCTCACAGCAATGATAGGCCACATTCATTTTAGCAATGCCATCACTTTTGCCGACATGGACCTTCCACCATTTGGGTCCGATCACAATGAGGCCATTTATCTCAAAGTAAGAGCAAGGGGGAGACCTATTTCAAGGGTCTTGGTCGACGGTGGTTCCGTACTCAACTTGATGCCCGGCCGAATCATGGGCATACTGGGGCTTAAGAATTCGGACTTAAAGCCTTCTACTCAAGTGATCCGAGGATACGACAGCACTGCCCGCACAGTCATGGGTATGGTGGAAATAGACATCGAGTTTGGAAGCATGGTTATGTCCGTCCCATTCCAAGTGCTCGATGTGCCTTCCTCATTCAATTTTCTCTTGGGTCGACTGTGGATACATAGTTCCAATGCCGTCCCTTCGACTCTCCATCAGTGTGTCATGTTCAGAAATGGGGATGAAATAGTGACCTTCGTGGCAGAAAACGTCACTATCCACAGAAAAGGGGAACCCGTCCACCAAGTCCAACACGGTTTAGAAGACTCCACCCTCTCAGGCGTCTCAATCAACGCCATCGATGAACAAGGGGGAAACGGATCATGGACCCTCGGAAATCGCAAAGTCCTCAGCATGATGAGGAATATGAATTACTTCCTTGGTTTAGGCCTAGGGAAATATCAACAAGGGAGAATGCAACCCATAGAGGTCCCATTTGTCAAAAAAAAGTTCAGATTGGGGTACGAGCCTTCCAAAGATGACTTGAAGTACGAGCAAGCTGTCAAGAATGAGAAGGCCCGAGCTCAGAGGGAAGGCCGTCATTATGAGATTCCGAATTTGAGGCCTTATCGCAAGACACTGAATGGCTACTTTGTCCGTCAGGGGGAAGACGTCCCATACGTGATCTTTCCCAAGCCATGGGTTAACAGCAAGGGAATTAGAAAACCAGATCTTGAAGTCTTTGCCGACTGTGCGATTCAGAAATCTGAAGGAGAACCAATCCCATGTCGCCTCGAGAATGGTGGGGGAAGAAAGTGACCATAGAGTCCGAAACAAAGATTACTGTGGGGGAAGAATTGACGGATTTAGCATCCATGTTCGAAGAATTGGCCATCATGGATGAGTGCCAAGTGAATGTCATCTACGACACCGACATGAGAAGGGAAACTATCAGCGAGATCCAGCCAAGATCCGAGCTGATCAACAACTGGTATTCTACGAAGGGACCCATGGTATCCGAGGAATTCTTCGTCGAGAAGATGGGTTGCATTCCGCGCAAGGTCACAAAGGAAGACTTGTTCACATTCACTTTCGAGTCCGAGAGTGTTTCCGATACCCTCACCTAAGAGGATATGGAGGCCATACACGAGCGTGTGTTCCCTTTCTTTGTTAATGAAAATTTTGATCTTTCTGAGTACCCCTAGATTGCAAACATCATGAATGATGAATTAACTAATAATGAATCTAATGAACTAGTTAATAACGATTCAAATAATGATGAAATAGACCACGAAAACGCAACATACTTAAATGAACTTGCTCAACAGGTCCGTAGTCGTGGTGAAAATGGTCCAGGGGCTGACGAAGAATTGTATATTGTTAATCTGGGTACCGACGAAGAGCCGAAGGAAACTAAGATCGGAAGCTTCTTCAAAGGGGAAGAGAAAGACGAATTGACTACACTACTCAAGGAGTTCGTGGATGTATTCACATGGTCATACAAAGACATGCCGGGTTTGGACAGAAAGGTCGCAGAACACAGGATTCCGATCAGAGACGACTCCAAGCCAGTCAAACAAAAACTCAGAAGGATCAAGCCTAAATGGTCTTTACAAGTCAAAGAAGTGATAGAGAAGCTTCTCATTGTGGGCTTCATCAATGTTATTGAATATCCAACATGGCTTGCTAACGTTGTGACAGTCAGAAAGGCTAACGGCAAGGTCCGTGTATGTGTGGATTTCCGAGATTTGAACAAAGCTTCTCCAAAGGATGACTTTCCACTACCCAACATCGACATGCTCGTCGATTCCACTGCCACCTACGAGGTCCGCTCATTTGTGGACAGGTTCGCTGGGTACAATCAGATTTTCATGCCGAGGAGGATCAATACAAGACTGCTTTCACAACACCGTGAGGCACCTTTTGCTACACAGTTATGCCGTTTGGGTTAAGGAACGCTAGGGATACTTACCAAAGGGCCGTGACAGACTTGTTCCATGATATGATTCAAAAAGAGATCGAGGTCTACGTAGACGACATGATCATTCACTCCAAAGGGACCGACGGTCAACACTTGATCGATATCCGCAAGTTCTTTGAAAGGCTTCGTCAACACAAGATGAGGCTCCGCGAAGTGCACTTTTGGGGTTATCCGAGGCAAAGTTCTTGGCTACATGGTTACCGAAAGGGGAATTGAAGCATATCCCTCAAAAATCAAGGCAATCATTGACATGCCTCCTCCCAAGACATAGAAAGAAATCAAAGGTTTCATGGGCAGACTGCAGTACATCAGTCAGTTTGTGCACCAGCTTACTTCCATGTGTGAGCCAATCTTCAACCTACAAAAGAAGAATGTGGCTCTGGAATAGACCGACGCTTGCCAAGAAGATTTTGACCAAGTGAAGCATTACTTAACATGCCCTCCAGTCTTGGTTCCACCTCACTAGGAGAAGACTCTCTGGCTTTACCTCACAGTGAATGATGAAGCCCTTGGGGCTATGCTATCACAAGAACAACGAAACTCCACAAAGGAGAATGCCATTTATTTTGTCAGTCGCCGATTTCAAGGGGGGCGAAAAGAACTACTCCGTCTTGGAGAAGTCATGTGCAGTACTGGTTTGGGTTACTCAAAAGCTCAAACATTACATGGAAGCCTTTTCAATCAAGCTAGTAGCAAAACTGGACCCGCTCCGCTACATCTTCGAGAAGACTTTCATGTCAACAAGGATAGCCAAGTGGTACTTCATGCTCGCCGGCTTGATATCACTTACGTCACACTCAAAACCATCAGGGGGAAAGTGTTCAGTGATCAGCTTGCTGAATTTCCGTGTGACGAAGTGAAGGGGGAGGACTTACAGTTTCCCAACGAGCACTTGGTTTGCACTACAACCGAGGAAAATAAGTGGCAACTCTTTTTCGATGGTGCAACCAATAAGCATGGTTACGGGATAGGAATGTTTCTTGTCGATCCAAAGGACATCTACACTCCAATTGCAATCCGTCTTGAATTCGAAGCTACCAACAACACTGCTGAATATGAGGCATGCATAGCGGGGCTAGAAGCGGACCTAGAAAGAAATGTCACAGATCTAGAAGTATTCAGTGATTCCTTGCTCCTTATCAACCACGTTCCAAGACATCACGTTCCAAGACATCACGTTCCAGCATAGCCTCATTGGTTGAAATGCCCAAAGGAAAAATGGTGAAACCCTTCAAAATTTCAAGAAGGACCAGTCCGGCATACTGCGTGAACATTGAGATCAATGAAGTCCAAGACAACCCTCTGTGGTACACAGACATCATGGACTTTCTCAACAATGGCACTTTCCCCGAGAAAAGCAATGGGAAATCTCGAATAGCACTACAAAAGCTGGCCGCCAGATACGTATTGATTGGGAACCGAGTCTACAAGAGACATCATCAAGGGATTAATCTTTTGTGTGCAAATGAGTCCGAAGCTCAAGAAATCATGCACGAAGTCCACGAAGGCGAGTGCGGCCCCCACATGAATGGGATTATATTAGCCAAGAAGATACTTCATATTGGTTACTATTGGACTACAATGGAAAGAGACTGCATCGAGAAAGTTAAGAAATGTGCCAAGTGCCAGTTCCATGCTAATCTGCAACATGCTCCACCTTTCCGATTGTACAACATGACCACACCATGGCCATTCTCTTGTTGGGGCATAGATATCATCGGAAAAGTCCATCCTACGGGAAGCAACGGACAGTCATTCATTTTAGTTGCCGTGGACTATTTCATAAAATGGGTCGAGGCACAAGCTTACTGAGTTCTCAATGCCAAGAAAGTGGCTGAATTCGTGAAGAACAACATCATGTACCGATATGGTATTACTCATGAGATCATCTCCGACAATGGCTCCCACTTCGAGAAAGAAATGGATGCATTTTTGGTTAACTACAAGATTACCAAACACAAGTCATCCCCGTAATGGGGCGGTCGAAGCAACAAATAAGACAATCGAGGTCATTATACGGAAAATGGCTTCAACAGGAAGGGATTTTCCCAAGAAATTACCACTAGCATTGTGGGGCTACCGCACGTTAATACGGTCAGCAACGGGAGAAACTCCGTACTCATTGGTTTACGGTTCTGAAGCCGTACTCCCAGTCAAACTCGAGGTTCCTTCTCTACGGGTCTTACTCGAGAACCAAGTCAATGAGGTTGATTGGATGCAAAGTCGGTACGAGCAACTAGCCCTACTCGACGAAAAGAGGTTAAGAGCGTTTGAACGTACAAGGGCTTATCAACAAAGAATGGCAAAGGCTTTCAACAAAAAGGTGAAGCCTCGAAATATCAAGGTGGGAGATTTGGTCCTAAGACAACATCCTCCCAATGCCATGAATCCCTTTGGGAAATGGGGACCTCGATGGATTGGTCCTTATGTGGTCAAGAAGATACTAAGTGGCAGTGTAGTCCGACTCGTAGACTTGGACGGTGATCAATTGCCAAAAGAGGTCAACCTCGACAAGCTCAAGAAGTTCTACGCTTAACAAATAAAGACCATTAAAAAAAAAACGCTCGCTAGGTTGAAAACCCGCAAGGGCGGCCTAGGAAAAAATTAGAGCAAGTGCAAAAAAGAAGCCCGCTAGATTGAAAAGCCCGAAAGGGCGGTCTAGGCAAAAAACGGGGTGCACAAAAAAAAAATGGTCTTCATTTGTTTGAACTACGGAGACCTGAGCCTCTCTACGAGAGGAACGTAGGCAACCTTCAGGTGTGGTCTAAAACATAATTTTTTACCCAATCATGTCATAACAAAATGCAATTTTTATTCATCTCTCAAATCATTCTTTCCATTAGAATGGATAATGTTGAGCAATAAAAGACATAAAAGCATTAAATCCTAACAAGTGGTCTATCTTAATTGCAATCTTGGGGTACTAGGAAAAATCTAATTTTCTCTTAGCCTTCGAAGGGCCACCCGAACGGCTCTCAATCCTACTCTTCTTGGGAGGTCTAGGAACACTAAGGCAGATTGAAACCTTCTGAGCAGCAATGCGCCTCCAAGCATAAAAGTTATCCAAATGACCACCGAAAGGGTCAGCCAGAATGTTGTGAGAATCAGCAGCAACCTCCCTATATCTCAAAGCACTGCTAAGCTCAAAGTCTTTCCCTAGCAAATCGGCACGAAGCACGTCGACCTAAGTGATGCCGCGGTAAAGGGTGCCAAACATATAATCCAGATAACTCTCGGGAAGCAAAATACTACCCCGGTGAATAGAGGCGGAAGCCCACCGATGGCGGTCATCTTCCCAAGCTAACTGAAGCTCCCCTGAGAAATCCGGACCCATATATGAAACTGGATGGAGCACCCCACTCCTTGGGAAGGGAATAATCTGTTGGCGACCAAACTGCCTCAAAACCCGCTCCGGCCGGTAAAACGAAGAATCCCTAAAGCCGGGAAGGACCACATGTCCAAAACCCAAGGTCCATTCCACAAAAGGACGAAGACCCCAAGAGGGAGGGCACCACTCAATGTCGGCTGATGCCCGAGAAGCAAAGAACTTCTTCCAACCATCCTCGGTTAAGTCTCAGATCAGCAATTTTCTCCTGTGAACAGCAAAAGGAGACAAATCACCTTCCGAAGAATAAATCCTAAAGTGCTCCTGGAGCTATATGGTCAGAAGCAAGGGGCTTCCCCGACACATCTCACCCATTCGATGCAACTCATCAAGGCCGTGCAAGGTCTCCCCTACTATAAGAGGGATTATATTGAATTGTTGCTCCTTGGCCTGTAAGATAATCTCAGCCAACTGCGCGCCTGCCGTCCCGAATGGGGTCATGAAAAGAACCTCTCTAAAAAGACAAGTCGCCATGGCACTCCTTTTGAAAGACTGAACCTCCGGGTCCTCCGAATGCAAGCTGAAGAACATTGGCAACTCGGTTATATCTACCACAGTACCATGCAACATCTTCCTCACATCTCCGATGGGAAGGTTCAACAAGTCAGACCAAGAATCAATGATGCCACGATGGTATTTGGGGACGGCAATATGACCCACCAGCGGCATGCTAAGAATGGCACCAAAGTCATCAATAGTCGGCACCATTTCATTTGTCGAAAAGTTAAAAGTGTGATTATCGCAGTCCCAGAAAGCTGCAGCGGCCTTCAACAAATCCCAATCCGGCTTCAACGTCCGTAACGTGAAGAGAATGCGGAATCCAAAGTCTTTGACAAAGGCCTTCTTGGGATGAGTCTTGAAAGAGTAAACACAGGTTGATAAATCCTTCTCATACTCACCGACAACCTTAGTATTAAGAACAAAAGGATTGAAGGCCATGGAAAGTGTGGATTGCAAGCAAAATTGAGCAAGAAAAGAGTATTCAAAAATGGCAGAAACGAGATGTTGGAAGAATGTGTTTGAACAGAGGCTAATATTATAGCTGTTGAGGATTTTTTGGCCAACAAATATCATGCCCCGAAGTTCGCTCCCCAAAAGCGCGTGCCTCCAGCCACTTTCTTAGGAAGCGCGCGACTCAGAGCCATCAGCCGAGGCGCCCGCCTCCCGCCTCAGGAATGCCTCAACCGGCCCGTGTCAAGAGAAGAAATCATGCAGGAACAGAGGTCCGGACACTCCCAAAATCAACAGGCCCGGAATTCTTCATCAAAGCCACAACAATTCCTGCCCCCGAACATACAGTTGGGCACGCGTTAATTTGGTTATCCCCTAAGGCATGTATGAATCAAAGTAAGATAGAAACTCCCACTAAAAGTAGGTTGTGTCTATCTCTCTTATAAAAGTCAAAGTCAATCTCGACATTTTCCTCTCTAAAGGGGAAAGCCTCATCTTTTCGGACCGCAGTCAACTATGCCCGCACCTCACAAAAGTCAACTACAAGTGCTACTCCAGACAGCGTACATCAAATTACATCTTCAAAACAGCAAATTTGGTCCGCGATGAGCCACTGAAATCACCATCTCATCAGCAAATTCTACTCAACAAATTCACATTCATCTCTAGTCCCACTCCAAGTCAGTACGCAGACTTTCGAGTCCCTCTACATCAGCAGGCAGACTTTCGAGTCCCTCTACAGGCAGACTTTCGAGTCCCTTTACATCAGCAGATAGACTTTCGAGTCCCTCTACAGGTAGACTTTCGAGTCTCTCTACATCAGCAGGCAAACTTTTGAGTCCCTCTACATCAGCAGGCGAACTTTCGAGTCCCTCTACAGGCAGACTTTCGAGTCCCTCTACATCAGTAGGCAGACTTTTGAGTCCCTCTACAGGCAGACTTTCGAGTCCCTCCAAATCAACAGGCAGACTCTCGAGCCCCTCAAAGTCCTCTATACGGACTCTAAATTTTGGCCACGGTGGGCCGATTTCTATCACCGCACCCTTTCCATCAACAAAAGTTGCTCACACAGGGAGCGCACTCATATCTCTTGTAATTTCAAGATTCTTGTTTTCATCGAGTCTTTGCTTTTTTCCTGGTGATGTCCTAGGCGGATGTTTTGTTCTTTCGTCGACGCGTTTTGCTTTGCAATCCACGACGCTGAGGGGCTCTGTAGACACCCTGCCTTGGACCGCTCACCCCGATTGTACATTTGATTTTGTGTTTCTCCCTCTTTTAAGTACTTTTTGTTAGTTTCTATTACTTCCATTAAGTTCCTGACTAACTTCGTTAAGTCCAGTGACTAAACTGAATAACAAGACTGACTTTCTAGTCCATTCTGTCGAAAAAGCCATCTCTGAGTCGCGCGCCTCCGACTATTGGAGCCAGACGGGCGCGCCTTCCACCCCCAAGGTAGGAAGCGCGCGCTTCTGGGCGTCAGTTACAGATTTCTGTCCAAGAATCTCTCCCTTGCTCATCTTACATGATTTTGCCCGGGAAATATTTCTTGATGACTGAGTTTTGGTACCAAAAACATATATTTTCTACCTATAAAAACATATATTTTCCACCATTTTCATGAACCAGAAATTCTCTCTACACAAACTATACCAAAATCACTTCCAAGGGTTCTTTCAAGTAATTCACCAAGGAGTGTTTGAAGGTCTTTGAAGGATAGGTAAAAGTCCATTTTCTTCCTTTTCTTCTCTACTTCATCTCTTCTCTCTTTTACTTTAATCAACCTGCAATCACCCAAACATTTTGGGACATGACACCGGAGACTACTTCACTTCATTGAATCTAGTCAAGGAGTTATCTCACTACATTTCAAACACCCCCTTTTATTATAGTCAAAAATAGGAAGAACATCATTTTATTTATGTAAACTTTGATTAAGCAAGACCAACATTAGTTGGGCGAGGTGGGTGTTTGCATATTAAGAATATTAGAATCCTTCATTAATTACAATTATTATTTACTAGTGTTGATATTATTCACTTTACTAATATGTTTAATATTGTACTATTTAGTTTCTAATAGCATTACTATTGTATAGTTTCCTTATGTTACTAGAATAGCTTGGAGAGTACTCCACCCTCTTGTATAAATACCAAAGTACATCAATAATAATATTTGAGTCTCTCATATCAATTATATTCCGAGCATATATTGTAAATATCAAGTTACCAAACATAGAGATTGTATCTTGTAAACCAAGCTAGATTATTCTAGAACATTAGTTTCCTTTTTGTATTAGTTTTCCTAATTAGATTAGGACTCTATAATACTCTTTGTAACGCTATAAATATGTATCACTAGCATCAATAATATTTGATTCGTTCATATTTCATTCTCTCTCTCATGTATGAATTGACTCCGCCTATCATCCTTTATTCCAATATGGTATCAGAGCTATGATCCATAAAGAGACTTCTCCACCAAACCCTATGAGCCGCCCCATACTATCTCCACCACAAAGCTTCCGCCAACCACCATACTAAACCACCACGGGAAAACTTTCCCCACCCTTGCCACCATATCACCACCACCAAAACCAAGAAAATCCGGCCAAAACCCTATTTTTATCCTTCTTTATTTTCTGCAGCAGCAAGGAAAAAAAAACCTCCTACACTGTCGTGGCCTCACTTGTTTTTTTTCTTCTCATATTGCTTTCTTCTTCTTCTTTTTTCAACTCTAACCCTTCTCAAATACCATTAAAACAACCTATCTCCTTTTTTACAACCCGAGCCACCTCTTGATACTCCCATTAATTTACTCTTCAAATTACTTCGATTTTCCCTTTTTCAAAAGTTAACCCAAAATACCAACAACCATCCTAGGCCATGCCACCCCTCCAACTCCATCTCCATTACCTCAATATATATATATATATATATATATATATATATATATATATATATATATATATATATATATATATATATATATATATATATATATAATAATCGAAAACCCTTTAACCAACTCCTTTAATTCATAAATTCCTTTTAACCCATTCCTTAAGTTTTTTTTTTCTTAAAAACGGCAAAGCCCATCCCAAAACCGAAAGTCCCAAAATCCCGTCTCGCGATGTAAAAGCCAAAAGCCCGCCTCGCGACGTAAAAGCCAAAAGCCCGTCATTGCGACGTAAAATTCATCTCCCATGTGCGGGGTGCAAACCCTACTTGTACAAATCTAAAGAGCATGGAAACATCATCCACAACTGGGATCACATCAACCAACTCGCTTCAACAACCCGGTTCATCTCATTACTTTCAAGATTGGACTCTCCTATCAGCCGTCCATTTTGCGGGGGCATATTAAAGAATATTATATATTCCGAGCATATATTATAAATATTAAGTTACCAAACATAGAGATTGTATCTAGGGATGGCAATTTGACCGAATACGATCCGAACCGAAGGCAATCCGATCCGAAAAATTAGGGTTTGGTATTCAATTTCTAAAATCCGATTGGGTTCGGATCACGCTGATGATCCGACCCGAACCGACCCCAACCTTAACGATCCGACCGAAACCCGATCCGATCTGAACCCTAAATTAAAGGTTAATCTAAAATATAAATAAAATATATTTAATATTTTCCTAAATTGTATTTCTATATTTATGTTTATAAGTAGGATTTTGATGATTTTAGGCTATTCTTTATAGAACATTCTAACATTATGCTTAAAAATAAATTTTAATCAAACAAATTTAGGCTTAAAAAATTGTCTTTTAATATATTCAGGTCGGATCGGATCGGTCACGGTTTCTTGAATTTCGGATCGGGGCGGATTCAGATCATCAAATTTTGGGTTCGGATCATGGCAGATCCGATCCGAACCCGACCCGTTGCCATCCCTAATTGTATCTTGTAAACCAAGCTAGATTATTCTATAACATTAGTTTCATTTTTGTATTAGTTTTCCTAATTAGATTAGGACTCTAGAATACTCTTTGTAACCTTATAAATATGTATCACTAGCATCAATAATATTTGAGTCGTTCATATTTCATTCTCTCTCTCATGTATGAATTGACTCCGTCTATCATCCTTTATTCCAATATGATCCTTTATTCCAATAATAATATTTGAGTATCTCATATCAATTATATCTCTCCATGTATGATTGGCTCCGACTATCTCTTTCTCTAATCCTTGACAAATATTATCTAGTGTGGATTTCTCAAATGCCGGATAGAGGCAGTTTCCAAGTTGTAAGTGGGGTAGAATATGTATGTCTCAAAATTTGGATCAAAAATATCTTTGTTATAGTTTAGAGAACGAAACATCTACTCATATTTGTGATGAACCTTCGATCTTTGTGGAGTGTCATCTCTTTTATTATTGTAAATGAATTCGATTTACGTTTGTTAAAAAAAAGATAGTCTAAATTAATCTAAATTAATGGTCAAATTTGACTTCAGTTTTTTTAAATGGTTAATGACAATTTAGACCCTAAAGTGATATACCACCCTCCCAAACGGACCCTGATGTTTGTTTTCGCCAGATCAGACCTTAATGTGAAAAATAGTCGCCAGTTAAGGCATTTTTGACGAAATTCGTTAAAAACTCAGTTAAAAAACATGTGCTCGGCACGTGACTAACTGAATTGAGTTGTTTGAAGTTAATGTTTCTTTTAGGGGGCTTAATGGAAATTCTAAACTTGGTAGTGCTTAAAATTAAAATAATATCATTTCAAATATAGATTTTAAATTTTTAAATAAAATTTTAACACAAAATAAAAAAATATCATCTATTTTCTTCTATATTGAAAAAAAAAAGGAAATTAAAAAAAAATATTTTTTAATTACCTTGTTTTGTTTTTAAAAAAGGTAGAGAAAATATAATTTTCTTTTCCAAATGATAGAATTAATTTTTTTCTTATAAAAAAATACTATCATAATTTCAAAAAAAATATGTCAAAAGTGACATTTATTTTAAAACGGAAGAGTGTGATATTTATTTTAAAACAGAAGAATGTACCATATATTTTTTTTGAAAGGAAAAATGTACCTTAAGATTAAAAAACAATTTATATTAAAAATGTCAAAATCATCAATTACAAATGTTAAAATACATACATTATCAATTAAATTACAAATCAACCTCTATTCTTCCAACACAACCACTGCAAATCACCACCATCATCTCCGTCAGTGGCGGAGCCAGGAATTTTTATCAATGGGGACAAAGATTGCACAACATAAAATTTTTAACTGTATTTTAGTTAATGGGGGCAAAAACAATTCTAGTGTATTATTACTTTCATTTTAAAGGGGGCAAATTTCAACAAATTACACTAAACTTTCAAAATTTTATAAATTTTGCACTAGCAAATTTTTATTTTTAAAAAATCAATGGGGGCAATTGCCCCTTTTGGCCTTCATGTAGCTCCGCCTCTGATCTCCGCTACCAACGTTGCTGCCCATCACCTACGTCCATCAACGCCCACCACTGCCCTTCTACCGCCACCAGACACCACCACCCTTCTACCGCCACTATACCCACCATCATCATCACCATCAACACCACTACATCACCACCAAACTCATCATCATCACCATTAAACCACAACTGCACTAAAAATTAAAGTTAATATAGCCACAACACAAAAATCACAGATTTTTGCGTAAAAAACAAAAAAAAACACACACACACACACAAATTTTATCCAACACTTTCTTAATCAAAACAATAAACAAATTTACATTACCACAAAATCCACCGAGTAACAGTCACTCATAACCATAGTAATAAACATTTTTCATTTAAAAATTTTTCATATTTAGTTGAATAATTCCTAGATTTCCAGATCTGCTTCTCGTGTCTTCCCTTATAAAAAAAAAAAAAAAAAAAAAAAAACTTTAAAATACTATATCTTGAGATTTATAACACAGAAAAAAATAAAATAAAAATACCATTGTGTTCGTCTCGACGAGACGAATAAAACTACATAGGTCATGATATGGTTTGATTTTTTTTAAAAAAACATATTTTTTTACAAACGAAAAGTTTGAGATGCTCATCAGCTAAGATGTAACACTCTGTTCTGATAAAAGTAACAGTTTCATCTTCAAAAAGTAACACTTTTCACAGTCAAATGTAACAGGAATTTTACAAGAAAATTTAAATTGTTTGATAGTTTTTGTGTTTAGAAAAAGTAATATTTGAAGTGTAACAAAGTGAATATATAATTATAATTTTCTATATAGATGAATGTAACATTTTTATTTGGTAAATGTTACTTTTCTTCTTTAAAAAAATAGTAAAAATTCATATAATCGAGTTGCATTTCAATTGTTACTTTCTCAATAAAAATTGTTACATTTCAGATATAATGTTATATTAAGAATATAAACTGTTACAATTGAGAAAAAAAATGTTACATTCATTTTTATAAGTAACATTAGTTTAGTTTGTCAATCTTATGTTAAATTTTGAAAAAAAAAGTGTTAAATTTGAAAAAAGAAGTGTTACATTCCTTTATAAAAAATGTGACATTAGTTTAGTTGTCAATCTTTATGTTATCTTTAATCTATTGCATCAAAATTGTGGTACATTTTTTTTAAAAAAAATGTGTTACATTTGAAAGAAAAAAGTGTTACATTTTGTTATAATAAGTGTTATTTTTGTTGGTATGAAAAAAGTTTTGGGTGACCAAAAAAAAAATTAGGCTCACCTGGCGCCGTCGCACGGTGCGCCGGTTGCACAGGAGACCTCCTAAAAAAAAAAAAAAAAAAAAGAAAAAAAAAAAGAAGAAAACTATTTGAGGCTGCAGCCAGCCCGTTTCAAGCCCATCGAATCCCAGCATGGCATTGTAGCACCAAGCACGTGCCCGTCAACCATCGTGCCTTTGAGTCGTGCCAGGCCTTGGAAATCCCTTCTGGGCTTATAACCAATGGAGTACTCCACACAGCTAAGTTATAAGCCCAGCCATCACTCCTAGAACCTATAAGCCCTACTCATATTTCATTAACGACACCGCTCCAATACTTAGGTATAAAACTAGTTCATAAGTATAATTTTTTTTATTTTCATAATTTTCATTAGGATAAATAAAAGTAGCTTAAATTATCACTCAAAGCTCATTTGTAATATGAACGGAAAAAAGGGACTTTCAAGGACCGAGAGAGTATTTCATTAAGTCAAGTCACTTCTAGTAATCTCCGCCTCTGGCGACAATACCGAGCTAAAATATCTAAACAAATTTGGACTGATTTGACGGAAAGGGAGAACGTAAGTAGGGTGGACGAGGGGGGAGGAGGCCGTATTAGCGTATAGTCCGGATACGTAGCTTTGGTGTGTATCCGGAATATATTTATGTAAATAGAGTTATTCTTTTGGTAGGATAATATTTGTGATTATTTTGTTATTATATTTCCCCTACTTAGATTAGTTATCTTTATAGAACAATACTACTAGGACTCCCTTTGTAATATCTATATAATGAGTTAATAACCATAATATACAACTCATGTTGAGTGTGTGAACTCCATCAACCGTGTAGCATCTTTTCTTGATATCATTCCAATTTGTCTCTTCCCCCTTCTTCTTCTTCATGCTTTATTCTTGCCTAATAGGCCGTAGGCATTTCTAGAGGAGTGGCCGGAGAATGTTAGCCGGAGGAGTTACTGGCGATGTTGGCCGGAGTTAATCCTCTGATTGCATAGAGAGAGTGAGGTTGAGAGTTGAGAAAGTGGATCTAAGTGTGATCACGCTATTAAAGGTGATCAATGTGCCGGATCCAATGTTGGATATCTGGAACGCCCTGCTAGACCTGAAGAAGACGAACGCACGTGAGCTTAGCCGGGGCTTGACCGGCGAAGGCCCTCAGGCGTGAGAATAAGTTAGATGATCTAATGAAGATAATTCTTGGACAATGAGAAAGAGAAAAGGGAGAGAGAGTCCACCTGTAAATTAGGTTTTAGGTCCATATTTATGAAGGTAAATTGGCTTGTTCCCCAAGTTCTAGATAAGGTGAGGTCACCCTTATCTCTAGTGATGTCATTAACTCATCCTTATCCATACTAGGTTAAAGGAGTCTTGTGGGCTTAATGGGCCGGGCTTCCCTTGTCCAAGATGGTTCTGGATGGCGCCATGATGATGTCATTGAGCTGCTAGGCGAAACTTGCTTGGAACCGACGTGGATCAAGTTTAAGCAAGGTCGTCGTATGATATACCTTGGAGGCCTTGTAAAGGGGATATTTTGGTGAAGTCAGAGCCGTCCCTCTCGTTCATACCGAGCTGGGATGAGGGCTTCCCCTAGCTCAGCTCGGTGGTTAATCATAGAAACCGAGCTGGAATTTGCTTGTAAAGGACCCATGAGGCCCATCCAGTTTTAGCCGGCAAGATCAGCTCATTAGGACCGAGCTGAGGTATGCAACTATCTAAGACGAGTTGGGTAAGGTGGGATTTTTCGGTGTAGCGGGCCTGTGATGTCCTAATTGGGTCAAGCCGAGCAAGACCTATAACCGCCCTCGGGTTATTCCTTTCAGTGGCCCCCAACTTTCTTGCTCGCATCGAAGTAAGAGGAAGAAAGTTTATACCTTTATTTGCTCGGCTTTATCGACTTATATAGAGTAATACGAAGAATATGATCCTGTGACATGACAGGTAGCCGAGGTGGCCTTTTCTGAATGTAGCCCCGTGTTGGAGTACCTCTTTTATCGCAGAAAATGTTAAGACTGTTGCGCTTTCTTAGTTGCGTGACAAATGTTCTGAGTTCATATAGTCATAGAGAACTCAACTAGGAATTAATGATAGAGCATGTGGACATCCTTAGCGAGCTGAACAGCTCGTAGTATTGTAGCAGTGTCTGTAAAATTGAGTGTGATTTGAGGCGATCAGCTCACTCGCATTCGTGAGATGTGCTTGTCACCACTTTCTCGAGTGTGTGAGCAAGTCATTAGCTTTCATTCTGGCCAGGTCTACACATGATAATATTGATCTTACTGTGAGTTCGAGCTTGATCTAGGCGCTCTATGTCTTATCGTTCAGGACAATGCAGAACCGTGTTTGTAAGTGTTTGCGTGTTGCCGTATGTTTTTAAATTTTTTGTCTCCTCGTACGAGTCTTTACTCCATACTCGTTTTTGCACGAGGCTTTTAGTGCTTGTATAGAGAGAGTCTTTTGTTCAAGATAAGGTTTAGTTCATTCAAGATGAGGGCGAGGCTTAGCTCGTTCAAGATGAGGATGAGGGGTGCTTGCTCAAGACAAGGCTTAGCTCGTTCAAGATGAGGGCGAGGAGTGCTTGTTCAAGACAAAGCTTAGCTCGTTCAAGATGAGGGATAGGATGCTTGTTCAAGACAAGGCTTAGCTCGTTCAGGACGAGGGCTAGGATGCTTGTTCAAGACAAGTGTTTTGCTCGTTCAGGACGAGGACTAGGATGCTTGTTCAAGACAAGTCTTTTGCTCGTTCAGGACGAAGACTAGTATGCTTGTTCAAGACAAGTGTTGGTCCCAAAGGGGCAACAAGGGTATGAAAAATGCTAGAGGGGGGGGGGTGAATAGCGTTTTTAAAATTCTTTTCAAACCCTTTTGCAAAGCAGTTGCTTATGCGCACAGTTGTCAAATAAGCTAAGTATAGCGCGCAGTGAGAGTGTGAAATGCACAGCGGAAGTTTAAAGCATCACTACGTAGGGTATACTGCGTAGCAATAAAACGCACGCGCTATGTTTGGCTTAAAATGTGGCGCAAAAATGGTTCAAAGGTAGATGAGCAATAACAATCACAGCAGCAAAGTATAGCAATCTGAAAGATCAAACAAAGCAGTAATTCAGAAATGATTAAGCAGGAAATAAATAGCGAGAATAAAGA
The DNA here is from genome assembly GCA_026119855.1 of Campanula takesimana. Classification (NCBI taxonomy): domain Eukaryota; kingdom Viridiplantae; phylum Streptophyta; class Magnoliopsida; order Asterales; family Campanulaceae; genus Campanula; species Campanula takesimana. The sequence continues at coordinate 716,831 of JAOWBW010000833.1, forward strand.
ACAAGCTATTTGGAGAGGTTCGATCGATGAAAGATCTACGTCCTCTACCAAGATGGTTAGTCTTGGATTTTCTAATGAGATTTATATTGATGTGAGGAGCTTTTACAAGATTACAAAGAATCAAAACTCAAATCAAAATCTAATCTATGATGTGCAAATCCTAGACTAAACCGGTGTTTCTCGAGAAGTAAGATCTAAGTTATCGAAGCTTCAAGAGGTGTGTGTGTGTGACAGAATTTCTGGGCTCTATGAATCTATGAGATGAAGAGCACGAAGAATTCTGGTGATGTAAGGCTTAGGATCTGGGCAGGAGTTTGAAGGTATGAAGGTTTGAAGGTTGATCTTGAATCTGGCATTATGAGCAGCAATCTTCTTAACTTCAAGGACACTTATGAAAGCACAAACTCTAGCAACTTGGAAATGAATATGAGCAGGCTATTTATAGCAGAGAGCTTAAAACTAGCCGTTGGTGCTCTGAGCAAGGACGATGAGCTGGCATAATATGATTGGTGCGCAGGTGTCCTTTATAGCCGTTGGGGCTCTGATCAAAGTTGATGACCTGGCATAATATGATTGGTGCGCAGGGATCTTTGAGCCGTTGGAGACTGAGCATGAAGACCAAATTCAAAAACTTCTTCTAGAAGGTTGACAGCTGTCTTTATTTGAATTAATTCATCTGAGCGCATCTCCACTGTTGGATATGCTGAGTGTGCAAATTTGTCGTTTCTGCACAGATCAGCACTTTAATAAGCGTACATCTTCTGAGCGCTTTCCAAGTTAGGTAATCTGAAGACTTGAAAACTGAGCAAGGTTGAAAGCTGCGCAGCAAGAACCTGCGCAGAGATGTCCTGCGCAGGGAAGTCCTGCGCAGAGACCACAGTCTTGCTTAGATCTTCATTCCTTTTCGCTCCAAGTCCTATATTCTAAGCCTATACTATAAAATGGACTAAGATAAAAATTGAAGTTATAAAACTTCTTACATAGGGTCCTAAAGTCCATAAAATACTCTTAGGTGATGGTATCAATCAATTCTAACATAATTAGGAGGGTTAAGAGATAAGCATACCCAACAACAAGTCTTTTGCTTGTTCAGGATGAGGACTAGAGTGCTTGTTCAAGACAAGTCTTTTGCTCGTTCAGGACGAGGACTAGAGTGCTTGTTCAAGACAAGTCTTTGGCTCGTTCAAGACGAGGACTAGAGTGCTTTTTCAAGATGAGGACTAGAGTGCTTGTTCAAGACAAGTCTTTGGCTCGTTCAAGACGAGGACTAGAGTGCTTGTTCAAGACAAGTTTTTTGCTCGTTCAAGACGAGGATTCGTGGATATTGCTTTCTCATTGGCCCCTTGTCAAGGACTTGTTTCTTCTTTGGCGTGGGTGATGATATGGATGACTTAGCGAGCTGCATCTCACTTTAGCATGCTTTCATCGACCGTGATTGAACAAATGAGGTGCCTGTACATTTATGAGGTAGTTCATTTTCCAAGTATACAATATACTTATTTGTATGTGATCTCGCATGTGTAAATGCATTTATTGTACAATACTCGTACTAAACCATGTAGCATATATAGAGGATGCTCTGATCAATGTGTGAATCCATCATTTATAATTTAATTCCCTTTTCTAGACATGCTTATTGACAGATAAAGTATCAACTATTGAAAACTGAGTGCATGATTAGAAAGAGTCGACCTGATTTTTGTGGAAAAAGTCATGGGAGAGTCTGCCATTGTTCCTCAACAAGTAACATGTTTGTTGGGTTTCCAAGTAACATGCGCAGCGGAAAATAGCAATTAAAATTTTATGAAACCCAAAGCCATGGATCCGTTCATATGATTAAATCAAATACAACATAATGAATAGAGGAAAAACTAACCCTTGATGACTATGAATTCTAGCTTTGAACTTGGTGGAGAACTTGAAGCTTTATCACGGACAAAATTCACGAACTTTGAAGATGATAAAATTCACCCTCTAGCGGTATCCACACCACGAACGAATATCAAGGAGCTTCTTGATCTTGGTTGCTAGACCAATAATTATGAAACACACTTTCACAATTTAATAAAGAACTCTATGGAATTATTTTGTGAATTATTTTGTTCTTCAATCCAAGATGTCTTGGAACAAAATAATAACTCTCTCAAACTCTTTGGAGGCACACAAAACACTAGGGCTAATGGTCTGGCCGAACTTGGATTTTTATACACAATTAAGACCTATTCCAAATAGGAACCTTGTGCCAAAAACCTTCCCAAATCGAATTAGGAAACATTCTGCCGCCTAGACCAAGCGCCCGCCTGGTCCAAACCGAGCGCCCGCTCGCCTGCCAGAAAATCCAGAATTTTCCAAAAATTCCTTTGAGGTCCTTCGACCCTAAATTCCAATACAGTCCTTTTATTTAAGATTCGTTCTATTGTGTGTGACCCCCTAGGATTATACTAAGTTGGTAATGGGCTCAAACATGAAACCATAAGATATGATTAGGTTCTAGCAAACCGTCATACCTACCCAAATAGTATAACTAGATACAAGTTCGCATTCCTTTAGAATATGTCACAATCCTTTTGTCCACGATGTCATTGAACACAAGTCATGGTCAAACAGTCAACTTGTCTTGTTCAATACTTTCTCGATTCCGAATATGTGGATAATTCAAATGCAATTGATCCATCAATCCATTTGAGTCCGGCCGAACATTTCATCAACATCATTCCTTCGAGGGGCCCAAGCTTGACATCTCTCCGTGGTGGGACAAATCCATTTAGCTTATTATTCTTCCCAACGGGAATCTGATTATGCCAATCATACCCTTTATAACTACCGTGTTAAGGTAGCGTTTGAATAAGTCAAACACAATGTTCTTCAAGTGGAAGACTATAATAACTTCATGTCTAAGGATTCAAATGACATAACTAATATGAGATATATGTTCGACATAGACCATGACATAAATCTCATACAGCGGGTCAAGTCCAGTACCTTGTTCCAAACAAGTACCCATAAATCTAACATGATCATCCCATGATCATTTAGCCTTTATACTAGTGCTTAACAAGTACTAGGGACGGGGATTATTATAAGTAAACATGAACAACAATAATAATCAAAACATCTCTTTATTGATATGAAATAAATGATAACAATTACAACGTTTATTAAACGTGCCTAGGGCACCACTACCAACAATCTCCCACTTGCCCTAGGCCCAATCTCCCATGTATCTAATACCCATGGACCTAACATGACCATCATGTTTAGCTTGTGGAAGTCTCTTTGTTAGCGGATCCGCAACATTGTCATCAGTAGGTACTCTGTTGTAGAATCAGCGGTTGTACTTTGCTCGGAACTCTTCCAGCTTACAACTCCACCATTTAACATAAACACAAAACCCGATTGCGATCGGCTATCATCTTTATCGGTTTGGAAGCTTGCATCCGTGTAAGCATTTACAACCAGATCATCTTCCATTCCTCCATAGACCAAAAACGAGTCTTTAGTTCTTCTCAAGTACTTAAGAATCGCTTTTACAGCTATCCAGTGATTTTCGCCAGGGTCGGATTGGTATCTGCTTGTCATGCTTAAAGCATAAGATACATCCGGCCTAGTACAAATCATGGCATACATGATGGACCCAATTGCCGAAGCATATGGAACATCATTCATTTTCTCACGCTCATCGTTTGTCTTAGGACATTGAGTCTTGCTTAGAGAAACTCCATGTAACACGGGCAAGGTGCCTCTCTTAGAATTTTCCATACGGAATCTTCTAATGACTTTGTCAATGTATGTACTTTGGCTTAAACCAAGTAGCCTCCTTGATCTATCTCTATAGATCTTAATGCCAAGTATATATGCGGCTTCACCCATATCTTTCATTGCGAAGCATTTTCCTAACCAAGTCTTTACGGACTGAAGTGTAGGAACATCGTTTCCAATGAGTAATATGTCATCCACGTATAAAACAAGGAAAAGCACTATGCTCCCACTAATCTTCTTGTATACACAAGGCTCATCTTCGTTCTTGATGAAACCAAACTCTTTGACCGATTCATCAAAACGGAGATTCCAACTCCTAGAAGCTTGCTTCAATTCATAGATGGATCTCTGCAATTTGCATACCTTAGAATCTTGTTCAAAACCTTCTGGTTGTGTCATATACACATCCTCTTGTAGTTTTCCATTTAGGAAAGCGGTTTTGACGTCCATTTGCCATATTTCATAGTCATGATATGCGGCAATGGCAAGCAAAATTCTTATATAGACTTGATCATTGCTACGGGTGAAAAGGTCTCATCATAGTCAATACCATGAACTTGCCTATAACCCTTCGCTACAAGTCTAGCTTTGTAAGTGTGCACCTTCCCATCCATGTCAGTCTTCTTCTTGAAGACCCATTTGCATCCTATGGTTTTTATACCTTCGGGCGCATCAATCAAATTCCAAACTTGATTGTCTTGCATGGATTGTAATTCGGATTCCATGGCTCCAACCACTTGTCCGAATCAGGAGAAGACATCGCCTCTTGGTAGGTAGTCGGTTCATCACTCTAAATGATTTCCACCTCATTACTATCCGTTACGAGAAATCCATATCTCTCGGGCTCGGAACGTAACCTACTAGATCTGCGAGTTGCTTGTGTATTTTGAACAGGTTCCACAACTCCTTGTGGTTCTTGTTCTTGTTCCACTATTGGTTCAATGTTATTTTCTGGGTCTCGAATTTCTTCAAGATTTATTTTACTCCCATTGATTTCTTTGGAGAGAAACTCTTTCTCTAGAAAGACACCAGTTCGGGCAACAAACACTTTGTTGTCCTCTCGGCTGTAAAAGTAATATCCTCTAGTTTCCTTTGGATATCCCACGAAAATACATTTGTCAGATTTGTGTGCAAGTTTGTCAGAGACAAGTCTTTTGACAAAAGCTTCGCAACCCCAAATTTTCATGAAAGATAAACTGGTTTTCTTTCCGCTCCACATCTCATATAGAGTCTTTTGAACCGATTTAGTTGGAACACGATTTAGTGTGAAAGCAGCGGTTTCTAGAGCATAACCCCAAAAGGATATTGGAAGATCAACTTGACTCATCATTGATCGAACCATGTCTAACAAAGTCCGATTTCTCCTCTCGGACACACCATTCCATTGTGGTGTTCCGGGTGGAGTTAATTGTGAAACTATTCCACAATTTTTAAGATGATCATCAAATTCTTGACTCAAGTATTGTCCACCACGATCTGATCGAAGTGCCTTAATACTTTTGCCAAGTTGGTTTTCTACTTCATTTTGAAATATTCTAAATATCTCAAATGCTTCACTCTTATGTTTCATTAGGTAAACATACCCAAATCTACTATAATCATCAGTGAAGGTTATGAAGTATTGAAATCCTCCCCTAGCATTGCTACTTAATGGTCCACATACATCGGAATGTATCAACCCCAATAAGTCGCTTGCCCTTTCACCCAACTTGGTAAAAGGTGTCTTAGTCATTTTTCCAAGAAGGCACGACTCGCAAGTATCATATGACTCGAGGTCACATGAACCTAAAAGTTCGTCCCCATGGAGTTTTGAGATACGCTTCTCATTAATATGACCAAGGTATGATTTACATCATTAGGTTTAGATTTCTTATTTACATGATAGACATTGTCATTATTTTCATTCTTGACATCCAAGATATAAAGGCCATTAAATGAATTAGCAATACCATAAAGCACATCATTTAAATAAATAGAAAATTTCTTATTCTCAATAAGAAACTTAAAACCTTCATTATCCAAACAAGAAATTGAAATAATATTTCTACTTAAATCCGGAACATAATAACAATTGTTCAAAACAAGAATTAATCCGGAAGGTAAAGTGACTTCATAAGTCCCTACGGCTAATGCAGCAACTCTTGCTCCATTCCCCACGCGTAGGTCTACTTCACCCTCTTTAAGTAGTCTCCTATTCTTTAGACCCTGCACATTTAAACAAATGTGAGAACCACATCCGGTATCCAATACCCAAGAATCAGTAGTAGAAAGGAGAATATCTATCATATAGATACCTGAAGTCGACGCAGCCTCGCTGCCCTTCTTCTTCTTTTGCTCTTCCAAGAAAGCCTTGCAATTACGTTTCCAATGACCAATTTCTTGACAATGGAAACAGATTGCATCCTTTTGTGAATCGGGTTTTGCCTCAGAAGCCTTGGCAACACTTGCCTTGCTTATTTTGGGTTTGACAACTTTCTTACCCTTTCCTTTGGCACTAGCCTTCTTCCCATCATGAACTAAGAGCACGGGAGAACTTTTCTCCAGAATCTTCATCTCCGCAGTTTTAAGCATCCCATGCAACTCGGAGAGATTCTTATCCATTCCATGCATGTTATAATTCATCACAAACTGATTATAACTTTTAGGAAATGAATTAAGAATGAGATCCGTGGCTAGCTCCAATGGGATTGGATAGCCAAGTTTCTCAAGGTGCTCTACATAACCTTTCATTTTCAGCATGTGAGGACTCACTTGTTGCCCTTCATTCATTTTACAAGTAGTGAATGCAACAATGGTCTTGTACCTCTCTTGCCTAGCTTGCTCTTGAAACATGGCTCTTAACTCCACGCCTATCTCATAGGCTTCCAAATGTTCCAAACTTTGTTGGAGTTTTGAGCACATGGTAGCAAGCATGAGACAGCTTACATCTCTTGAATCATTACGATGTTTCTTGTAACTGTCTCTTTCTGCCCTAGGGGCAGTAGGTTCTGGTTCAGCAGGAAGTGGCCCATCGAGAATGTACAACTTATCTTCTTGCCTTAGAACAATTCTTAGGCTACGGATCCAATCCATAAAGTTAGTACCATTCTCTTGGAGCTTATCCTTCTCAAGGATCGATCGCAACGAAATTGATTGAGTGTTAGTAGTCATTATCTACAAATATGCAAAATTTCCAAAATTTAATAAGTACCCGTTTTCATTAAAGAAATAAATAATGTATTTTTCAAACAAAATACTCCCACTAAATTATATAACCTTCATATACATCCAATGTATAATATAATTTAATTGGGCTAAGATCCAACTTTAATTTAACTTTTGAGTCCACGGAGGCGGACCGCTCAAAACTAAATTAATTAGGTAGACAATCATGTCAATCATATCCCATATGATTCTTAGATCCTTTTATGAGATTCTTTGAGAAATCCAATTTCAAAAAACATGTTTAATCTCATCTCTTGCCTAGGCCCAAAACCGTTTTGACGCCTAATTAAGTCCAACCATTTTAAACGCATAGGAACCATTCAATTTGATGTACCTTGCGGAGGCAAACCCACATTAAACTAATGAACCTCATCTTGCTCATACATGAATAAACTTAATGCACCTCTGTCGCGACCCCGAACCCCGCGGGCCCGAGATCGCGAGCTGGACGTCGACTTAAACAATAAACTCTAAAATAATGGAGATAAAAAATTCATTTCGTATCTAAAGATGATAACACAAGGTTTTTGGAAAACAATTTAACAACGACAATGTACTAGTGTAAGACCCATAAGCTCACACTACAAAATAATAAAATATACAAATCTTAGTGACGTCAAAGTGTGGTACAACTATCCCCAAAAGAGTTACACATTTATATAATGTAAACCCACCAATATACACTTGCCCCAAAGCTCAACCCTCGCGACGTCCTGTCTCGTGATCAGCGAGTCTAATCCTTTCCTCCTGGGGGGGGGGTTAAGGAAAAACAAAGACAAAGGTAAAGGGGGTGAGATAAATCTCAATAAGTTACTAATGCAACTACATGACATGCTATGATGCAATAAACAATAAACAATAATAAATATCACATAGCACATAGCAATTATCATATATCAGATAGCAGCGGAAATAAACACATAACAAAGGATATAGCCAAGGTTTTCCCAAACTGATATAACCAAATAAAGGTCGCTGCGTAGCTTCAATAATCAACAAATCATCATCTTCATAATAGCATGAAAGCTGAAGAGAAATCCCCGGTACCGGGACCAATAACAAAGTAATATGCCACAAAGGGCGGGAGCCATGCCACAAATTCATGCTCCAAACGTCTCAACCAAGGCCGATCTGGAAGAGGAAAATAAGGGCAAAACAATGGTCGACACCATAATGGACTTGGCCGGTGCCATCACAATATCTCACATCGCCCGACACAACCACAAATACCAGCTGGGCTTTCAAATAAATGCTAAGTAATATAATACTAGCTCAAATAAACAACCAAGGATTCCAAAGTAGGGAACCAAACAAAGTGATCACCAATAAGATGAAATGAACCAACGACACACCAGTAAGGTGTTCCAATAATCTCAACCATGATAACACAATTCCCATATCACGTTCAATCACAAAGGATCCAGTTAGCTCAAGAACATAACCAAAAATACTCACTCATCTCTAAGAGCTCAAGGAGAGCTTTAAAACGATAATTTATACGCCTAAAACGGAGTCCGGATGAACAAGATATGGTCCTCGAAAGATTGGACAAAAAGGGAATAAATTTCACAACAGGGGAGAGGGTGTGCGCGCCTCCTAGGGGAGGGTGCGCGCGCCTCCTTGATCAGAAGGAAAATCAAGTTTGGAGGAGGAGAGGGTGCGCGCGCCTCCTTGCCCGGAAAGGCAAATTCCGGCCAAAAATCTGGGTTTCTACCATTAACAACCCCAAATCCAAAACCAACCCAATCTTCACCATTTCTAACACTACCAAGATGTGAACTAAGGTACCTACACCATTTTGAACCAAAAGGACTCCAACAACATCATCTAAGGAACCTCAATCAAGGGTGATTCAAATACCAAAATTTCACAAAATGAACAAAAATGTAAATCATCACAAAATCAACCAAAGAAGCAATAAATGGAAATCATAGTGTCATCTAAGCATAGGATGAACATTTTTAGCATCAATGGGGGGAAAGTAACTTACCCGGATTTTCTCAAAGTTGATGGATTTCAAATATTTTTGGCTTCCTACGATCCTATCGACGATCTAAACAAGATTCATGTTTTAAGAAATGATCAATAACAAGAGGAAGATGAAGAAAATGAAGAGAGAAGGGAGAGAAGAAAACTTACCCAAATTCCATGGAAAGAGAGAGAGATATGCTGGGAGTGAGGGAGAAGGTGAGGGTGAAAGAGTAGGGAGGTGAGGGAGAAGAGAGGGAGTAGGGAGATGAATTATTTTAAATGTTGCACCTAGCCCCCTTCCCCCACTAACTAGCTCAACTATAATACTCCCACTAATTATTAAGACCCAACAATACTACACTAACACAAATGACCCAAATAATATGCTAGGCATAAATTAATATAACTCATAAAATGCACACATAAATTATTAATTAAATAATAATTTAAATAAATAAATAAGCAAATAAATAAATAATAATTATTTATTACTAATAAAATAGAGCCTAGTTTTCGGGTCGTGACATTCACTCCCCCTTAAAGATAATTCGACCTGAATTTTAACGAGACTTACCCGAATTAAAAAGCCAAGGATAACTCCTCTCGATCTCATCTCGGAGCTCCCACGTCGACTCCTCGATGTTATGATTCTTCCAAAGGACTCTAACCAACGCAATGCTTTTGTTTCTCAATTCTTGGACTTTGGAATCTAAAATCCGAACCGGTCGTTCCTCATAAGTCATATCGGGCTCAATATCCTCCGGTACCCTCGGTAAAACGTGAGATGGATCATGAACATACTTCCGAAGCATAAAAACGTGGAACACGTTGTGCAACCGGTCTAAAGATGATGGCAACGCAAGTCGATACGCTAGAAGCCCAACCCTTCCCAAAATCTCAAACGGGCCAATAAACCTCGGAGCCAATTTGCCTTTCTTCCCAAACCTACGAATACCCACCTTCGGAGATACTTTCAAGAACACAAAATCACCGGTCTGAAAACTAAGATCTCGCCTTCGGTTATCTGCATAGCTCTTATGTCGACTCTGGGCTGTTTTCAATCGATCCCTGATAACTCTAACCTTTTCAACTGAATCCTGAAGCAAATCAATACCCACGATCTTCGCTTCACCGACCTCATCCCAATAAATAGGCGATCTACACTTTCTTCCATACAAGGCCTCATACGGTGCCATCTCGATACTAGCCTGATAACTGTTGTTGTAAAAGAACTCCATTAACGGTAAATGTCTATCCCAAGAATCGGAAAAGTCTATCGAACAAGCTCGCAACATATCCTCCAAAATCTGAATGGTCCTCTCGGATTGACCATCGGTCTGAGGGTGAAAAGCTGTGCTGAATCGCAAATCTGTACCCAAAGCTTCCTGAAACGCCTTCCAGAATCTAGAAGTAAACCTCGGGTCTCGATCTGACACAATGCTAACCGGAACCCCATGCAATCTCACAATCTCATCAATGTAAAGGGTCGCAAGATTCTCCATCGAATATCTGATGTCAATAGGCAAGAAATGGGTACTCTTGGTCAACCTATCCACTATTACCCAAACACTGTCATACTTCTTACGGGTACGAGGTAGTCCCGTAACGAAATCCATAGTCACATGCTCCCATTTCCACTCGGGAATCTCTAACGGCTGAAGTAGTCCCGCGGGTCTCTGATGCTCGGCTTTGACCTGCTGACAAGTTAGACACTTCGAAACATACTCCGCTATTTCTCTTTTCATTTTATTCCACCAAAAATGCTGTTTCAAATTTTGATACATCTTCGTACTACCCGGATGAATAGTATATCTCGATTTGTGACCCTCATCTAAAACTTGCCTCTTTATTCCACCAACATCGGGTACGCACAAACGACCACGGAAAGTCAACACCCCATTCGAACTCATAGAAAAATCCTCGAATTTCTTTTCCTTCATTTTACCCATTACCTTCACTAACTCGGGATCTTCCTTTTGAGCTTCTTTTATCCTCTGAATTAGGGTCGGAGATACCCTAATATTCGCAAAAATAGCCCCATGTCTCGATTCACGAGGACACCAATCTCGAACATCCTCAAGCATTTTCCATTCACGGACCATCATCGAAGCCACATAAGACTTCCTACTAATCGCATCAGCGACCACATTCGCCTTTCCCGGGTGATAGGAAATCGTACAATCATAATCCTTCAACAATTCCATCCATCGGCGTTGCCTATTGTTCAACTCTTTCTGGGAGAAAAGGTATTTCAAACTCTTGTGATCGGTAAAAATTTCAAACTTCGCCCCATAAAGGTAGTGCTTCCATTTGTGCAACGCAAAGACTATCGCAGCCAACTCCATATCATGAGTAGGATAATTCTGTTCACTCGGGCTCAACTTCCTCGAAGCATACGCAATCACCTTCCTGTTCTGCATCAAAACACAACCCAAACCCTCTTTCGAAGCATCACTATAAATTACTAAATCATCATTTCCATTCGATAACGCAAGAATAGGAGCCGTAGTTAATCTCTTCTTTAATTCATCGAAGCTACTTTGACATTTTTCACTCCACACAAACGGCACATCCTTCCGGGTCAACTGAGTCATCGGAGTAGCAATCCTCGAAAACCCTTCTATAAATCTTCTGTAATACCCGGCCAACCCCAGAAAGCTTCTGATCTCGGTCAGTGACTCGGGTCTCTTCCATTCCACTATGGCTTCTATCTTTGAAGGATCTACAGAAATCCCGTCTTTAGAAATCACATGACCCAGAAATGACACCTTCTCGAGCCAAAATTCGCATTTACTAAACTTCGCAAACAACTGCTCCCTCGCAAGAACGGATAAAATGGTCCTCAAGTGTTGCTCGTGCTCCTCTCTAGATTTAGAGTAGACGAGAATATCATCAATAAAGACCACCACGAACGAATCAAGATAAGGATGGAAAATCCGGTTCATCAAATCCATAAACACTGCAGGTGCGTTGGTCAACCCAAACGGCATAACCAAGAACTCATAATGACCATAACGGGTGCGAAAGGCAGTCTTCGGAATATCCTCAGATCGAATCTTCAACTGATGGTACCCACTCCTCAAATCAAGTTTAGAGAACACAACGGACCCTTAAAGCTGATCAAACAAATCATCGATGTGAGGTAGAGGATACTTGTTCTTCACTGTAACCTGATTCAACTTTCGGTAGTCAATACACAATCTCAACGAACCATCTTTCTTCCGCACGAACAAAACCGGTGCTCCCCACGGGGAAACACTAGGGCGGATAAACCCTCGATCAAGCAACTCTTGCAACTGAACCTTTAACTCCTTCAACTCTGCGGGAGCCAACCTATACGGTGCCTTCGAAATTGGAGCCGTACCCGGCAAAAGATCTATACAAAATTCTATCTCACGGTCTAGAGGCATATCATATTCAGAAGAGAAAACATCGGGAAATTCTCTAACTACCCGAACACTCTCTAAACTAGGGGATTCTTTCCTAGTATCAAGAACACTAGCCAAATACCCCTCACAACCACGGTGCAATAATTTTCTCGCTTTCACATAAGAAATGATACGGAAATTTCTACCAAAAGGCATAGCCTCAAAAGTAAACTTAGGCACATCAGGGATGGAAAAATTAACGACCTTTCTACGACAGTCAACAGAAGCATGAAACTTGCTCAACCAATCCATACCCAAAATAACATCAAAGTCCTGAATAGGAAGGACTACCAAGTCCGCACGCAAGACATGACCACATATAAGCACGTCAAAAGCTCGGAAGACTCTATCGGTCACCAAACATTCTCCTATAGGGGTCGACACCTCTAGCACATAGGGCAAAGACTCAGATGCAGCATTTAGTAAAGAAGCAAATTGCACAGAAATGTATGAATGAGATGATCTTGGATCTACTAACGTACGCGCGCTCATATTAGATATAGAAACAATACCTCCAATCACTGAGGGATCATCTGCCTGATGCTGATTCATTGCAAACACTTTTCCTTGGACTTTGGCTTTCCCCGTAGCATCCCTTTTCTGGCCCTGTGGAGCCCCAGCTCCTACCCCAGTCGGTTGAATTCTATTCCTCGGACAATCCTTCACATAATGCCCCATTTGGCCACAATTGGTACACCTTCCCTGTTTCTTCCAACAACGGTCCTCTGAATGGCCTTCCTTTTGGCAATAGGAACAAAGTCTCCTATTTTGGTTCCCTTGGCTCCCGGAAGTAGTACCCGGGTTCCTTGGGTTCGGTTGCCCTCGGAATTGAGATTGTCCCCCAAAGTTACCTCGGTTATCAGAACGGGATTGTGGCTTGCTTTGCCCTCCCGGCTTGCTCGGGTTAGCTACCTCGGTCTTCCTCTTATGTTCCCCAATATCTTGCTCTATAAGATAGGCACGGTCCACCGCATCCTGGAACGTCACAATCCTCTGGGCTATGAGCTGAGTACGGATAGAAGTCTTCAAACCCCGGATGAATCTCATAGCTTTCTGTTCTTCGGTCCTCACAAGATAGTCACAATACCGGGCTAATTCTGTGAACTTAGTCGAGTACTGAGCTATAGACAACGAACCTTGCTCCAAGTTGAGTAGCTCGATCTCCTTTCGGTTCTGGTCCACTACCGGGATGAAATGCTCTTTGAACTTCTGCACAAACAATTCCCATGCATAGACGGTGTGAGAGTCATCCCAACTCGCCTTAACTCCTTTCCACCAATGCTCGGCGGCACCCACAAGCTTATAAGCCGCAAATCGGACTCTATCTTCGTCCGAACACCCAAATACATCATAAATTTTCTCCATAGACTCGATCCACATCTCAGCCTTCTTTACATCCGGCTCACCATCAAACTCTTTTGGCTTCAATTTCAGAAATTGTTCTAGCCCATATCTCGGTGGTGTCACATGCTCTTCTCATGGCCCTTGATCATGAATGGCCTTCATAGCGGCCTCAAACATTCCTTGGAACATTGCCTGGTTCTCTTCTCTTAAGTCATTTTGATTCTGTGCTCCACTAGAGCCTTCGCCTGCTCTCCTTCTAGCCATTTCAAACAATTACCTGCATAAGACATCAACCGTTACTCACTCCGAACACAACTACCCACCTAGGTCATACTAGTCCACCTAGACTTATACTTAGAGCCAAACCATGGCTCTGATACCAACTGTCGCGACCCCGAACCCCGCGGGCCCGAGATCGCGAGCTGGACGTCGACTTAAACAATAAACTCTAAAATAATGGAGATAAAAATTTCATTTCGTATCGAAAGATGATAACACAAGGTTTTTGGAAAACAATTTAACAATGACAATGTACTAGTGTAAGACCCATAAGCTCACACTACAAAATAATAAAATATAAAATTCTTAGTGACGTCAAAGTGTGGTACAACTATCCCCAAAAGAGTTACACATTTATATAATGTAAACCCACCAATATACACTTGCCCCAAAGCTCAACCCTCGTGACGTCCTGTCTCGTGATCAGCGAGTCTAATCCTTTCCTCCTGGGGGGGTTAAGGAAAAACAAAGACAAAGGTAAAGGGGGTGAGATAAATCTCAATAAGTTACTAATGCAATTACATGACATGCTATGATGCAATAAACAATAAACAATAATAAATATCACATAGCACATAGTAATTATCATATATCAGATAGCAGCGGAAATAAACACATAACAAAAGATATAGCCAAGGTTTTCCCAAACTGATATAACCAAATAAAGGTCGCTGCGCAGCTTTAATAATCAACAAATCATCATCTTCATAATAGCATGAAAGCTGAAGAGAAATCCCCGGTACCGGAACCAATAACAAAGTAATATGCCACAAAGGGCGGGAGCCATGCCACAAAGTCATGCTCCAAACGTCTCAACCAAGGCCGATCTGGAAGAGGAAAATAAGGGCAAAACAATGGTCGACACCATAATGGACTTGGCCGGTGCCATCACAATATCTCACATCGCCCGACACAACCACAAATACCAGCTGGGCTTTCAAATAAATGCTAAGTAATATAATACTAGCTCAAATAAACAACCAAGGATTCCAAAGTAGGGAACCAAACAAAGTGATCACCAATAAGATGAAATGAACCAACGACACACCAGTAAGGTGTTCCAATAATCTCAACCATGATAACACAATTCCCATATCACGTTCAATCACAAAGGATCCAGTTAGCTCAAGAACATAACCAAAACTACTCACTCATCTCGAAGATCTCAAGGAGAGCTTTAAAACGATAATTTATACGCCTAAAACGGAGTCCGGGTGAACAAGATATGGTCCTCGAAAGATTGGACAAAAAGGGAAATAAATTTCACAACAGGGGAGAGGGTGTGCGCGCCTCCTAGGGGAGGGTGCGCGCGCCTCCTTGATCAGAAGGAAAATCAAGTTTGGAGGAGGAGAGGGTGCGCGCGCCTCCAAGAAACAGAAGGTCTTTTGTTCAAGAGGGGCATAAGGGTGCGCGCGCCTCCTATGGGAGGGTGCGCGCGCCTCCTTGCCCGGAAAGGTAAATTCTGGCCAAAAATCTGGGTTTCTACCATTAACAACCCCAAATCCAAAACCAACCCAATCTTCACCATTTCTAACACTACCAAGATGTGAACTAAGGTACCTACACCATTTTGAACCAAAAGGACTCCAACAACATCATCTAAGGAACCTCAATCAAGGGTGATTCAAATACCAAAATTTCACAAAATGAACAAAAATGTATATCATCACAAAATCAACCAAAGAAGCAATAAATGGAAATCATAGTATCATCTAAGCATAGGATGAACATTTTTAGCATCAATGGGGGGAAAGTAACTTACCCGGATTTTCTCAAGGTTGATGGATTTCAAATATTTTTGGCTTCCTACGATCCTATCGACGATCTAAACAAGATTCATGTTTTAAGAAATGAGCAATAACAAGAGGAAGATGAAGCAAATGAAGAGAGAAGGGAGAGAAGAAAACTTACCCAAATTCCATGGAAAGAGAGAGAGATATGCTGGGAGTGAGGGAGAAGGTGAGGGTGAAAGAGTAGGGAGGTGAGGGAGAAGAGAGGGAGTAGGGAGATGAATTATTTGAAATGTTGCACCTAGCCCCCTTCCCCCCCTAACTAGCTCAACTATAATACTCCCACTAATTATTAAGACCCAACAATACTACACTAACACAAATGACCCAAATAATATGCTAGGCATAAATTAATATAACTCATAAAATGCACACATAAATTATTAATTAAATAATAATTTAAATAAATAAATAAGCAAATAAATAAATAATAATTATTTATTACTAATAAAATAGAGCCTAGTTTTCGGGTCGTGACAACCTCGCGGAGGCGAACCCACATCAAGATCACCCATGTATAAACAAGTGTTTAAACATGGCATGGCAATAAAGGACTTAATACTTTCTTTGAAGGTTCATCACATATAGCATATAACACATTTATGAGCACATAATATAAACATGTTACGCATCAAGTTTAGTCACTAAATTAATCTCTATTAATTTAAGCATAATATTTATGTGTCATAAGTTTCTCTATAATTATGAGGATGAGACTATTTCAACTTCAGTTATTATCTCCAAATCAAGACAACAAGAAGTGTGGTCAAACTAAGCCATTAGGCAACCACAATCCCGCACTAATTCAAGAAACCAAGAAAGTAGTCCATGTGGCCGAAACTAAGCAATAGATGGTCTCGATGAACGTAGGCCAATTGCATCCACAATTCCACATGGATCTCAAAACTTTGAATCAAGAACTTTGTTTCTCAATTTTAGCAATTATGAACTCTTCATAATTCTAACTTCGTTTTATCTTTGAAACTTTGATTACGATCAATTTTGGGAAACACAATCTCGATGAACGCACATTAGCCATCCAAAACTTGAACCAATCTAGGAATCACAAGACTAAAACAAATAGGAAAATCAAACCCCAAAATCCACACACAAACCAACTACCCAAAACCCATTCCAGATCAACAAGTCTGGACTGGTTCTGTTACTGGTTTTGTTGAATTTATTGAAAATTCCATATTCAGATTTTAACCAAAATCAGAACAGATTCTGACGAGCGAGCGCCCGCCTGGTCTTGACCGAGCGCGCGCTTGAAGCAAGCGGCCGCCTGGTCCCCAGCGAGCGGGCGCCTGTTTGTTCAGAATGGTACAGAATTTTAAAGTTTGAAAACTTTGTCTCAAAATTATTTTTTCCCCGATTATTAAAACTTTGATCTGATCAAAAATTAATAATCGAAATAATTCAGAATCCACCATAATTTTTATTGCGATTGAATCGTGCGATTAAAGTTGTAAAACAATAAACCACATAAAATCACATAATACATAAACATCATATAATCCAATATTCATATCATGCTAGGAACATAAACAATTTATATACACATAACATGATCCAAGTATTGAATTAATCAACATGAACGGGGCTCTGATACCACTGTTGGGTTTCCAAGTAACATGCGCAGCGGAAAATAGCAAATAAAATTTTATGAAACCCAAAGCCATGGATCCGTTCATATGATTAAATCAAATACAACATAATGAATAGAGGAAAAACTAACCCTTGATGACTATGAATTCTAGCTTTGAACTTGGTGGAGAACTTGAAGCTTTATCACGGACAAAATTCACGAACTTTGAAGATGATAAAATTCACCCTCTAGCGGTATCCACACCACGAACGAATATCAAGGAGCTTCTTGATCTTGGTTGCTAGACCAATAATTATGAAACACACTTTCACAATTTAATAATGAACTCTATGGAATTATTTTGTGAATTATTTTGTTCTTCAATCCAAGATGTCTTGGAACAAAATAATAACTTTCGCGACCCCGGACCCCGCGGGCCCCGGGACCGCGATCTGGACGTCGACTCTAACAATAAACTCCAAAATACCGAAGTTAAAAATTCCATTTGATACAAAAAGGGGTGATCCAAAGTTTTACAAATCAAAGTTTGATAAAAGCCCAATACTACTATCATAAACTTCCACAAGTTTATGCCCAACAAGTAAAAATATACAATTCTTACAGACGTCATTGTTTGGTACTACTACCCCAAAATGGTTACACATTTACATAATGGAAACCAACCTATATCAACCTTCCCCAAAAGAACAGATCCACACTCGACGTCCTCTATCTCGTGATCAGCGAGACTAATCCTTAGCACCTGGGGGGGGGTTAAGGAAAAACAA
Source organism: Campanula takesimana (assembly GCA_026119855.1). Taxonomy (NCBI): domain Eukaryota; kingdom Viridiplantae; phylum Streptophyta; class Magnoliopsida; order Asterales; family Campanulaceae; genus Campanula; species Campanula takesimana. The sequence goes on from JAOWBW010000833.1 coordinate 734,982, forward strand.
AGATAAAAAGAAAAGGGGTGAGATAAATCTCAATAAGTTACTAATGCAACTACATGACATGCTATGATGCAATAAGCAATAAGCAATGATAAATATCACATAGCACATAGCAATTATCATATAACAGATAGCAGCGGAAATAAACACATAACAAAGGATATAGCCAAGGTTTTCCAAACCGGAACATCCAAATAAAGGATCGCTGCGCAGCTTCAATAATCAACCGATCATCATCTTCATAATAGCATGAAAGCCGAAGAGAAAACCCCGGTACCGGAACCAATAACCAATGAGGTGTCACAAAGGACGGGAGACATGCCACAAAGTCATGCTCCAAGAAATAGCTAAAATGCACACAAAGGAGCTAGCTCTTCTCACATCCAAGGCCAATCTGGAGGAGGGTAATAATTGGGCAAAACAATGGTCAACATCATAATGGACTTGGCCGTGCCATCATAATATTTCGCATCGCCCGAACACACACAAAATACCAGCTGGACTTTCATATAAAGGCTAAGTAATAAATACTAGCTTAATTAAACAACTTAAGGTTCCAAAGTAGGGAACCATTCCATTTAAATTTCCACAAGGGTAAACCAATCCAAACCGCACATTAAAGATGCCCAACATCACCAAAACGGTACTTAAATAAATTTCACATCATTTTCATTCACAAAAGAACCAAATCCACACAATAAAGTGTTCCACGGTGTTATCTTAAGTTAATTAGAAGAATTAAACCTCCGCTAGTTAAACTCTAAGTCTTAAACCAAGTAAAAAGGTCAAATTCCTGGAACAGGGGCGGGCGGGCGCCTGGAAAGGGGGCAGGCGGGCGCTTGTTTGTCCAGTAAGTCAGGTCTTCAGAAAGGGGCATGTAGGCGGGCGCCTGGGAAGGGTCAGGCGGGCGCCTGGTCTACGAACAGGGAAGAAATCTCAGCTGGGTTCACCATTTTCGGGCCAAACACAAACCTTCTATAAATGCTCAAAATCAAAGCTTTCAAACTAGTTTCCAAGGTACCAAAACTACATCTAAACATCTAGGGAACCTAAACAACACCATCTAACAACCCAAAACCAAGAATCAAACCCAACATTCCAAAATCACCATTTCTTCCCAAGAACTCAAATAAATTCAAAATAAATTCAAAACTCAATCAAACTTCAAAAATAACACATCAAACATCACATGAACATGATATGAACAATTTAGCACCAAAATGGGGGAAAAGTAACTTACCTGGAAATAATGAAAGTTGACGGAATTCGATTCTTTTTGGCTCTACGCGATCCTATCGACGATCTAAACAAGGTTTACGTTTTAAGAAATGAGAAATGACTAGAAGAAGGTGAAGAAAAAGAAGAGAGAAGTAAAGGAAGGAAAACTCACCTTTGCTAGAGAGAAGGAGAGAGATGGCTGGGAAATGGGAATGGGGGTGGAGTGTAGGAGGGAGAAGGAGGTGAGGGGAGTAGGGAGGGAGTATGAAAAATGTTTGAAATGTTACAAAAAGGCCCCTCCCCCAAAACTACACACAAACACTACACTCCCTACTAACAATTAAGACCCAACAAATCTACACTAGCACAAATGACCCAAATAAAATGCTAGGCATAAATATTATAACACATAAATTGCACACATAATTATTTAAATAAATAATAATTTAAATAAATAAATAAGCAAATAATTAAATAAAATCATTTAATTACTAATAAAATAGAGCCTATATTTCGGGTCGTGACAATAACTCTCTCAAACTCTTTGGAGGCACACAAAACACTAGGGCTAATGGTCTGGCCGAACTTGGCTTTTTATACACAATTAAGACCTATTCCAAATAGGAACCTTGTGCCAAAAACCTTCCCAAATCGAATTAGGAAACATTCTGCCGCCTAGACCAAGCGCCCGCCTGGTCCATACCGAGCGCCCGCTCGCCTGCCAGAAAATCCAGAATTTTCCAAAAATTCCTTTGAGGTCCTTCGACCCTAAATTCCAATACAGTCCTTTTATTTAAGATTCGTTCTATTGTGTGTGACCCTCTAGGATTATACTAAGTTGGCAATGGGCTCAAACATGAAACCATAAGATATGATTAGGTTTTAGCAAACCGTCATACCTACCCAAATAGTATAACTAGATACAAGTTCGCATTCTTTTAGAATATGTCACAATCCTTTTGTCCACGATGTCATTGAACACAAGTTATGGTCAAACAGTCAACTTGTCTTGTTCAATACTTTCTCGATTCCGAATATGTTGATAATTCAAATGCTATTGATCCAATCAATCCATTTGAGTCCGGCCGAACATTTCATCAACATCATTCCTTCGAGGGGCCCAAGCTTGACATCTCTCCGTGGAGGGACAAATCCATTTAGCTTATTATTCTTCCCAACGGGAATCCGATTATGCCAATCATACCCTTTATAACTACCGTGTTAAGGTAGCGTTTGAATATGTCAAACACAATGTTTATCAAGTGGAAGACTATAATAACTTCATGTCTAAGGATTCAAATGACATAACTAATATGAGATATATGTTCGACATAGACCATGACATAAATCTCATACAGCGGGTCATGTCCAGTACCTTGTTCCAAACAAGTACCCATAAATCTAACATGATCAACCCATGATCATTTAGCCTTTATACTAGTGCTTAACAAGTACTAGGGACGGGGATTATTATAAGTAAACATGAACAACAATAATAATCAAAACATCTCTTTATTGATATGAAATAAATTATAACAATTACAACGTTTATTAAACGTACCTAGGGCACCACTACCAACAATGTTATGATTCAAATTAGAACAGAAGGAGCATTTTCTGATTTCTTCTCTTTGTGTAAAAGATGGAAGTACAAGAGGCAGCATGTCTAATGGCAATAACGTGCACAAATTAATTCTGATAATTCAGTAATGAATTTTCCTTTTTGATGCTCGTGTATATTATCATCGATAAAAAATGACTAGTTGTAGGGATATAAAAAGAATGGAAATACTTGTGTGCACCGAGCATATAATCTTTGTCAATGTATAGCACGGGTGTGTTACCGAGCTATTCTTATTTTGAATTGTTTCATAGAAATACGCCTGCTATGCAGATGATTTAATTTGATGAGTTATGAAAAAAGGAATTTCCAAATATTAATGGAGAGTTGGAACGAGTGAACCCGGGTTTCGTTATGAACCGGACAAAACCTGGCTTGAATGTACCAGACGAGCAGGGGCGGATTGTCATAGAGCTTCCTTGTTATTTATCAGCCACTTTCTTTCAGACATGGTTCATGTTGGTAGTGGTGCCCTAGGCACGTTTAATAAACGTTGTAATTGTTATCATTTATTTCATATCAATAAAGAGATGTTTTGATTATTATTGTTGTTCATGTTTACTTATAATAATCCCCGTCCCTAGTACTTGTTAAGCACTAGTATAAAGGCTAAATGATCATGGGATGATCATGTTAGATTTATGGGTACTTGTTTGGAACAAGGTACTGGACATGACCCGCTGTATGAGATTTATGTCATGGTCTATGTCGAACATATATCTCATATTAGTTATGTCATTTGAATCCTTAGACATGAAGTTATTATAGTCTTCCACTTGATGAACATTGTGTTTGACATATTCAAACGCTACCTTAACACGGTAGTTATAAAGGGTATGATTGGCATAATCGGATTCCCGTTGGGAAGAATAATAAGCTAAATGGATTTGTCCCTCCACGGAGAGATGTCAAGCTTGGGCCCCTCGAAGGAATGATGTTGATGAAATGTTCGGCCGGACTCAAATGGATTGATTGGATCAATAGCATTTGAATTATCAACATATTCAGAATCGAGAAAGTATTGAACAAGACAAGTTGACTGTTTGACCATGACTTGTGTTCAATGACATCGTGGACAAAAGGATTGTGAGATATTCTAAAGGAATGCAAACTTGTATCTAGTTATACTATTTGGGTAGGTATGACGGTTTGCTAGAACCTAATCATATCTTATGGTTTCATGTTTGAGCCCATTGACAACTTAGTATAATCCTAGAGGGCCACACACAATATAACGAATCTTAAATAAAAGGGTTTTGGTTAAAATCTGTTCTGATTTTGGTTAAAATCTGAATATGGAATTTTCAATAAATTCAACAAAACCAGTAACAGAACCAGTCCAGACTTGCTGATCTGGAATGGGTTTTGGGTAGTTGGTTTATGTGTGGATTTTGGGGTTTGATTTTCCTATTTGTTTTAGTCTTGTGATTCCTAGATTGGTTCAAGTTTTGGATGGCTAATCTGCGTTCATCGAGATTGTGTTTCCCAAAATTGATCGCAATCAAAGTTTCAAAGATAAAACGAAGTTAGAATTATGAAGAGTTCATAATTGCTAAAATTGAGAAACAAAGTTCTTGATTCAAAGTTTTGAGATCCATGTGGAATTGTGGATGCAATTGGCCTACGTTCATCGAGACCATCTATTGCTTAGTTTCGGCCACATGGACTACTTTCTTGGTTTCTTGATTTAGTGCGGGATTGTGGTTGCCTAATGGCTTAGTTCGACCGCACTTCTTGTTGTCTTGATTTGGAGATAATAACTGAAGTTGAAATAGTCTCATCCTCATAATTATAGAGAAACTTATGACACATAAATATTATGCTTAAATTAATAGAGATTAATTTAGTGACTAAACTTGATGCGTAACATGTTTATATTATGTGCTCATAAATGTGTTATATGCTATATGTGATGAACCTTCAAAGAAAGTATTAAGTCCTTTATTGCCATGCCATGTTTAAACACTTGTTTATACATGGGTGATCTTGATGTGGGTTCGCCTCCGCGAGGTGCATTAAGTTTATTCATGTATGAGCAAGATGAGGTTCATTAGTTTAATGTGGGCTTGCCTCCGCAAGGTACATCAAATTGAATGGTTCCTATGCGTTTAAAATGGTTGGACTTAATTAGGCGTCAAAACGGTTTTGGGCCTAGGCAAGAGATGAGATTAAACATGTTTTTTGAAATTGGATTTCTCAAAGAATCTCATTAAAGGATCTAAGAATCATATGGGATATGATTGACATGATTGTCTACCTAATTAATTTAGTTTTGAGCGGTCCGCCTCCGTGGACTCAAAAGTTAAATTAAAGTTGGATCTTAGCCCAATTAAATTATATTATACATTGGATGTATATGAAGGTTATATAATTTAGTGGGAGTATTTTGTTTGAAAAATACATTATTTATTTCTTTAATAAAAACGGGTACTTATTAAATTTTGGAAATTTTGCATATTTGTAGATAATGACTACTAACACTCAATCAATTTCGTTGCGATCGATCCTTGAGAAGGATAAGCTCCAAGAGAATGGTACTAACTTTATGTATTGGATCTGTAGCCTAAGAATTGTTCTAAGGCAAGAAGATAAGTTGTACATTCTCGATGGGCCACTTCCTGCTGAACCAGAACCTACTGCCCCTAGGGCAGAAAGAGACAGTTACAAGAAACATCGTAATGATTCAAGAGATGTAAGCTGTCTCATGCTTGCTACCATGTGCTCAAAACTCCAACAAAGTTTGGAACATTTGGAAGCCTATGAGATAGGCGTGGAGTTAAGAGCCATGTTTCAAGAGCAAGCTAGGCAAGAGAGGTACAAGACCATTGTTGCATTCACTACTTGTAAAATGAATGAAGGGCAACAAGTGAGTCCTCACATGCTGAAAATGAAAGGTTATGTAGAGCACCTTGAGAAACTTGGCTATCCAATCCCATTGGAGCTAGCCACGGATCTCATTCTTAATTCATTGCCTAAAAGTTATAATCAGTTTGTGATGAATTATAACATGCATGGAATGGATAAGAATCTCTCCGAGTTGCATGGGATGCTTAAAACTGCGGAGATGAAGATTCTGGAGAAAAGTTCTCCCGTGCTCTTAGTTCATGATGGGAAGAAGGCTAGTGCCAAAGGAAAGGGTAAGAAAGTTGTCAAACCCAAAATAAGCAAGGCAAGTGTTGCCAAGGCTTCTGAGGCAAAACCCGATTCACAAAAGGATGCAATCTGTTTCCATTGTCAAGAAATTGGTCATTGGAAACGTAATTGCAAGGCTTTCTTGGAAGAGCAAAAGAAGAAGAAGGGCAGCGAGGCTGCGTCGACTTCAGGTATCTATATGATAGATATTCTCCTTTCTACCACTGATTCTTGGGTATTGGATACCGGATGTGGTTCTCACATTTGTTTAAATGTGCAGGGTCTAAAGAATAGGAGACTACTTAAAGAGGGTGAAGTAGACCTACGCGTGGGGAATGGAGCAAGAGTTGCTGCATTAGCCGTAGGGACTTATGAAGTCACTTTACCTTCCGGATTAATTCTTGTTTTGAACAATTGTTATTATGTTCCGGATTTAAGTAGAAATATTATTTCAATTTCTTGTTTGGATAATGAAGGTTTTAAGTTTCTTATTGAGAATAAGAAATTTTCTATTTATTTAAATGATGTGCTTTATGGTATTGCTAATTCATTTAATGGCCTTTATATCTTGGATGTCAAGAATGAAAATAATGACAATGTCTATCATGTAAATAAGAAATCTAAACCTAATGATGTAAATCATACCTATTTATGGCATTGCCGTCTTGGTCATATTAATGAGAAGCGTATCTCAAAACTCCATGGGGACGAACTTTTAGGTTCATGTGACCTCGAGTCATATGATACTTGCGAGTCGTGTCTTCTTGGAAAAATGACTAAGACACCTTTTACCAAGTTGGGTGAAAGGGCAAGCGACTTATTGGGGTTGATACATTCCGATGTATGTGGACCATTAAGTAGCAATGCTAGGGGAGGATTTCAATACTTCATAACCTTCACTGATGATTATAGTAGATTTGGGTATGTTTACCTAATGAAACATAAGAGTGAAGCATTTGAGATATTTAGAATATTTCAAAATGAAGTAGAAAACCAACTTGGCAAAAGTATTAAGGCACTTCGATCAGATCGTGGTGGACAATACTTGAGTCAAGAATTTGATGATCATCTTAAAAATTGTGGAATAGTTTCACAATTAACTCCACCCGGAACACCACAATGGAATGGTGTGTCCGAGTGGAGAAATCGGACTTTGTTAGACATGGTTCGATCAATGATGAGTCTAGTTGATCTTCCAATATCCTTTTGGGGTTACGCTCTAGAAACCGCTGCTTTCACACTAAATCGTGTTCCAACTAAATCAGTTCAAAAGACTCCATATGAGATGTGGAGCGGAAAGAAAACCTGTTTATCTTTCATGAAAATTTGGGGTTGCGAAGCTTTTGTCAAAAGACTTGTCTCTGACAAACTTGCACACAAATCTGACAAATGTATTTTCGTGGGATATCCAAAGGAAACTAGAGGATATTACTTTTACAGCCGAGAGGACAACAAAGTGTTTGTTGCCCGAACTGGTGTCTTTCTAGAGAAAGAGTTTCTCTCCAAAGAAATCAATGGGAGTAAAATAAATCTTGAAGAAATTCGAGACCCAGAAAATAACATTGAACCAATAGTGGAACAAGAACAAGAACCACAAGGAGTTGTGGAACCTGTTCAAAATACACAAGCAACTCGCAGATCTAGTAGGTTACGTTCCGAGCCCGAGAGATATGGATTTCTCGTAACGGATAGTAATGAGGTGGAAATCATTGAGAGTGATGAACCGACTACCTACCAAGAGGCGATGTCTTCTCCTGATTCGGACAAGTGGCTTGGAGCCATGGAATCCGAATTACAATCCATGCAAGACAATCAAGTTTGGAATTTGATTGATGCGCCCGAAGGTATAAAAACCATAGGATGCAAATGGGTCTTCAAGAAGAAGACTGACATGGATGGGAAGGTGCATACTTACAAAGCTAGACTTGTAGCGAAGGGTTATAGGCAAGTTCATGGTATTGACTATGATGAGACCTTTTCACCCGTAGCAATGATCAAGTCTATATAAGAATTTTGCTTGCCATTGCCGCATATCATGACTATGAAATATGGCAAATGGACGTCAAAACCGCTTTCCTAAATGGAAAACTACAAGAGGATGTGTATATGACACAACCAGAAGGTTTTGAACAAGATTCTAAGGTATGCAAATTGCAGAGATCCATCAATGGATTGAAGCAAGCTTCTAGGAGTTGGAATCTCCGTTTTGATGAATCGGTCAAAGAGTTTGGTTTCATCAAGAATGAAGATGAGCCTTGTGTATACAAGAAGATTAGTGGGAGCATAGTGCTTTTCCTTGTTTTATACGTGGATGACATATTACTCATTGGAAACGATGTTCCTACACTTCAGTCCGTAACGACTTGGTTAGGAAAATGCTTCGCAATGAAAGATATGGGTGAAGCCGCATATATACTTGGCATTAAGATCTATAGAGATAGATCAAGGAGGCTACTTGGTTTAAGCCAAAGTACATACATTGAAAAAGTCATTAGAAGATTCCGTATGGAAAATTCTAAGAGAGGCACCTTGCCCGTGTTACATGGAGTTTCTCTAAGCAAGACTCAATGTCCTAAGACAAACGATGAGCGTGAGAAAATGAATGATGTTCCATATGCTTTGGCAATTGGGTCCATCATGTATGCCATGATTTGTACTAGGCCGGATGTATCTTATGCTTTAAGCATGACAAGCAGATACCAATCCGACCCTGGCGAAAATCACGGATAGCTGTAAAAGCGATTCTTAAGTACTTGAGAAGAACTAAAGACTCGTTTTTGGTCTATGGAGGAATGGAAGATGATCTGGTTGTAAATTCTTACACGGATGCAAGCTTCCAAACCGATAAAGATGATAGCCGATCGCAATCGGGTTTTGTGTTTATGTTAAATGGTGGAGCTGTAAGCTGGAAGAGTTCCGAGCAAAGTACAACCGCTGATTCTACAACAGAAGCTGAGTATATTACCGCATCCGATGTTGCAAAGGAAGCTGTTTGGATTAAGAAGTTCATAACTGAATTTGAAGTGGTTCCTAGTATTGCTAATCCAATAGACCTTTATTGCGATAATAATGGTGCTATTGCTCAAGCAAAGGAACCAAGAGCACATCAGAAATCCAAACACATACTTAGGCGTTTTCATATCATTCGAGAGATCGTTGATAGGGGAGACGTAAATATATGCAGAGTACCTACTGATGACAATGTTGCGGATCCGCTAACAAAGAGACTTCCACAAGCTAAACATGATGGTCATGTTAGGTCCATGGGTATTAGATACATGGGAGATTGGGCCTAGGGCGAGTGGGAGATTGTTGGTAGTGGTGCCCTAGGCACGTTTAATAAACGTTGTAATTGTTATCATTTATTTCATATCAATAAAGAGATGTTTTGATTATTATTGTTGTTCATGTTTACTTATAATAATCCCCGTCCCTAGTACTTGTTAAGCACTAGTATAAAGGCTAAATGATCATGGGATGATCATGTTAGATTTATGGGTACTTGTTTGGAACAAGGTACTGGACATGACCTGCTCTATGAGATTTATGTCATGGTCTATGTCGAACATATATCTCATATTAGTTATGTCATTTGAATCCTTAGACATGAAGTTATTATAGTCTTCCACTTGATGAACATTTTGTTTGACATATTCAAACGCTACCTTAACACGGTAGTTATAAAGGGTATGATTGGCATAATCATTCCCGTTGGGAAGAATAATAAGCTAAATGGATTTGTCCCTCCACGGAAAGATGTCACGATTGAGCCCCTCGAAGGAATGATGTTGATGAAATGTTCGGCCGGACTCAAATGGATTGATTGGATCAATAGTATTTGAATTATCAACATATTTGGAATCGAGAAAGTATTGAACAAGACAAGTTGACTGTTTGACCATGACTTGTGTTCAATGACATCGTGGACAAAAGGATTGTGACATATTCTAAAGGAATGCCAACTTGTATCTCGTTATACTATTTGGGTAGATATGACGGTTTGCTAGAACCTAATCATATCTTATGGTTTCATGTTTGAGCCCATTGCCAACTTAGTATAATCCTAGAGGGTTACACACAATAGAACGAATCTTAAATAAAAGGACTGTATTGGAATTTAGGGTCGAAGGACCTCAAAGGAATTTTTGGAAAATTCTGGATTTTCTGGCAAGCGAGCGGGCGCTCGGTATGGACCAGGCGGACGCTTGGTCTAAGCGGCAGAATGTTTCCTAATTCGATTTGGGAAGGTTTTTGGCACAAGGTTCCTATTTGGAATAGGTCTTAATTGTGTATAAAAAGCCAAGTTCGGCCAGACCATTAGCCCTAGTGTTTTGTGTGCCTCCAAAGAGTTTGAGAGAGTTATTATTTTGTTCCAAGACATCTTGGATTGAAGAACAAAATAATTCATAAAATAATTCCATAGAGTTCTTTATTAAATTGTGAAAGTGTGTTTCATAATTATTGGTCTAGCAACCAAGATCAAGAAGCTCCTTGATATTCGTTCGTGGTGTGGATACCGCTAGAGTGTGAATTTTATCATCTTCAAAGTTCGTGACTTTTGTCCGTGATAAAGCTTCAAGTTCTCCACCAAGTTCAAAGCTATAATTCATAGTCATCAATGGTTAGTTTTTCCTCTATTCATTATGTTGTATTTGATTTAATCATATGAACGGATCCATGGCTTTGGGTTTCATAAAATTTTAATTGCTATTTTCCGCTGCGCATGTTACATGGAAACCCAACAGTTCAAGAGCGGGTTGTTCACTTAGACAATGAGTGAGCTCGCTTGGCATGTTTGTGTGCTGGCGTGACTTGGTGAGTTGAGCTTGCTCACAAGTACGTTGCTTCCCACTGTTGTCATGATTTTCCAGACATAGCAGTTGTCATTTGCTTTCTTTGTAGTGCTCTGCCCCCACCTTCTGAATTCTCTTCCAAGGCCCTCGGTCTATGCAACGATGAGATAGAGCTTAAGCACTTCCAGCCTTCCTCTTACTTCTTTATACATGAATCCGGTTAGAGAAATAGAGATAGAGAAGAGCCAATGGTACTTGGGTGTAGTCAGGCTTGTTGGAGGACATACAACCTATGAACTGCTTTCTAGTAAATCTGCTATTTCTTCTTTGCCACTCTTTTCAGGCCATGTACTAGCGACAATTGTTTTTAGTAGGAGATTATTGAGCCTTCCCTCTACCAGAGTGTGACCAGCTTATCATTCCCCTACTTAGTGCCATTATGAATCCTGTTAAAGAGAAACCGTTTACGATTTTGGTCCCCCTTGTTGCTCATTATCTTAGTGTAGGAGCTTGCTAGCCATGTTTGTTGGATGAACTGATTGAGTGAGTTGCATCATCCTGCATGCAACTGACCGAGGACATTTCTCTACCTATCACGGGCTGTTCAGAGTGCTTGCAAGGTGTTAACATGGCATGCCACTACATTCTCAATAAGTCAATAGCTCGGACATCGAAGGGAAACTGTTATGGCGCTCGTCCCTTACCTGCTAGCCAATTATCCATCTGCATTGTAAGGTGGGTAAAGCTCGGTTCACCTTTGCAAGGAGAGGTCGCATGTGGTGTTCATTGCTCTCAAACTCGCAGTCGAGAGCTGCCTCAACGACGTGAAGCCGTTTTCCAGCAATGCTCTGATAGATCTGGTATATTTTTGTAGCAACCTTTCATTCAATGAAGATCATTCCTGCTTTTATATACTCCAGCAAAGCAAACAAGCAAACTCTCTCAAGTTGTCATATTGCTCACATTCGAGTAGCCATACATGTATTGTATCGTACTAGTCAAATTGAATAAATCCTCATAAGATATTTCAAGGAAAATGTCATTCAGTAGGATAATAACTCGAGATCTCATCATCCACTGTTTCAATGTCCCAGTTATGATTTTTGAGATACTTATACCCATAAATAAACTCAGTCGCGCATGTTAATTATACTTTCAGCCATAAGCAGTCCTACGCCTACGCGCACAGGTTATACTACAGTTTAAAGCAATCATATAACTTCAATCATGCTAGCTTCTGATTCATGCAAATCTATCAGTTAGATTGCATTGTTTTGTGGTAATTAAACAAGTATACACTAATACAAGCCATGCACAATGTTTTTTCTTGTTAAGCGGCATCAATTTCATACTTATTAACAGGCTACATGACATTAATTATTATAGCATGATTAAGGCAGCACGATAGTTATAACAACAATCTTCATGCATGTAGATAACTAATGTTGATTAAACATATTGCTTTCCTTTAAATCAAACATGTGCTCGCAAGGACGCTGCGACTCAAGAAAACTGATTTTTCTTGTCAAGGGTAAAAAAAGTGGTTAATTTTTAACACACAATTACCAAGCATGTCATTATTTTCTGTCAATGTCCTAGATATGCATATGCCTGTGTTCTACATTTGAGTCATTAAATAATCGCATGCCCCTCCTTATGCAATCACGGAGATGAGTTCGTTATCGAGCAAAGAAAGAGTGCACCTGGGTATGTACGGGGTTAGCTTAGAAAGACTATGCGAGTTAAGACGTCGGTCTTCCGTCGTCGCTTATAAGGGCCATAACCGCTGTACGTGAGAACATGCCCGAGGATCTGTTTTGTTCAACTTCACCGAGCACCGAACTGGATCATTATTCTTGCCAGGAGGTGGATCCTTGTGGTCCCGACTTTCTGCTTGGTAAGACTAGTTGTCTGCTCGTTTTAGGCCACGCACGAGCAATCATTCTTTCCTCAGCAGGAGACTTGCGACACTTTGCTTTGCACCAGATCATGGTGGACGTATCATTCCACCGTGAATTTTTTGAGAAATGGCTGTATAGCTTCTGTGTTTGGCCTGCGAACTGGTAGGTTCCTATTGCTAGCTGTGGTTTGACCCAAACAAACTATTGTCCGAGAAATTGCTATCTTTAGCTTGTGTGTTGATTTGTTTATAATCTATATGCTTGATCTTTTGTTTTTGTGAGCTGTTCAGATTCTCAGCTTTGTCCCATCATATAGGAGCTCGGATTGGGTACAAATTTCCTGAGCTTGTCTCGTTACTTTCTTCATTATATGTGTTAACACTTGAATGCAAGAACGATTATGCAGTGCTTGTAATTTCTAAAAGTTGATCCAGCACTATGATGGCAACATTATATACACGTATTTAACATGGTAGCATAATCATGGGAGTCTCATTTAGCCATGCCTGGTAATATTTAAAGAAAGTACTCCTGCAACTCCTAATTTATACTTGTCCACGTGCCTTTCATAAGTTTTTGCGGTCTCACGTGGTTGTTTTCGGTATTTCACGATATCAAGTACACTCATACTAGTACATGGGTCACAGACATATAGTTCACACTGAATGCACTTAGGGGTTGTGCTGACTTTTATTCTATTAAGTCGGACATCGTATATCTATGTAAACAAAAGTATATATAAAAGCAATAGCATGTGCTAGGTAATGTGTAATACATGATAATAAGGTAAATCCAATTGTTCTAAATGATATTCTAAATTTCTCATAGAAGCTTGCTATGTATTCTAATAGGGGCGTAACCGCCTAAAGCTTAATTCCTCTCCTCTTCGGCCTCATCATGTCTAACGAGTAGCCGGTGTGAGTTACTTCTTGGTCACTAATCTTGGTGACAAGCTATCTATCTCCGCAAGGCAGATTTGTTCTAGGTCTTGGTCATTACCGTATTCGCGAGCTTGTTTGGCATGGTCATGCCTGCTAACTACTCGTCATTAATGTTATGGGCAATATGTCCCCATGCCTATGTATGTTCAGTTTCAGCAACCCGATAATTTATTGTAGCTCTTTAATGATTTTAGCGAGCAGAAAAATAGCAGGGCCTGGTTGAAGTTGTTTCATTTAAGACGTGTGCATTATGAGAAACTATCAATTAGCAGTTCTATATTTTTAATCATGCCTGATTCATGAATTACGCATATTCACTCTTTATTTTATACAGTGATTCCTCGCATTTGTACTATGCCAGTTGGGTCGGGTTAAATGATCAATTAACCTGTTACCAGTAGAAGGTTTTCAAGGCAGGACATAAAATGGATACACTATATACAGTGCATGATATGTATTCGTAAGTGAACTACTAAACTGAAGAGATATAAATAAGGTAGATAGGTTTTGAAATGTAATCATGCAATTTTAAAATGTAATCCTGTGGTTGCATTAAAAAGATAACAAGATTGGCATGTAAAAGAACCACATTTTTGTCAGACATATTAACCATGCAATAGTTATCCCAAAACATGATGGAAGGTAATTTTGTCAAAATAGAGGGTGTAAATGGAAAGAGTACACCTGAATGGAGTTAGCAGCCTTTTGATGAAATCCATTAGATATTTAATGGAGCCAGTAAGCAACAGAATTTTGAGTGGGATTTTATGAAGTTTTTCTGAAGCTCAAGGACCAAAACAGATAAGTAAAAGATATGGATAGGAAGGCGCGTCAGATCTACTCTTCAACGCAGAAGATATTTTCTTCAAACGCGTGTTCGTGCGTTAGATCCACTCATCCGGAGCGTCCAGCGAGTATGAAAAATGCATCGCCGACGTTGACGGGTTCCGATTTAAAATCAACAGGGAATTCGCCGGTTGCGACAAATACTCAGGTCGTCGTCTCTCAGACCCCTCGATTGGGTGTTGTTGCTCCGTTTGCGTTGATTTTGACGGAGTAATCTTCGTTTCTGAAAGGTGAGTTAAGATCTGGTGTTTGTTTGTTTCGCCGGCAAATAATCGCGGTGAATGGTCACCGAAATTGACGAATGTTACTGGGGCGGTCGCATGACAGTGCTGATGATGGCATCATTGGCGTAGGCTAGCTAGATTTGGTATATGTAGTGGTGAGAAAGTAGATCTGGCCGGAATCTCGTCGGTGGTACGAACTGGCGGAGGCGGGTGGTTACTCATATTGGCTCCGTTTTCTGTGATTTCTTCGCCTTTGATTTTGTCTAGGAGAGGCGCACCGGAATATGGTTGCTGCTTCCCTACACCTCATTACCCTCTCTGATTTGTGTGCTCCGGTTGAAATTTTGCCGGAACCGTATCTTTCTCTTCATGTTTCTGAGTTTTTCTATTTTTCTCAAGCATCTTCCCCCCCTTGGCTTTGGATATTTTAATTTGCCGAAAAAGCACCACTGTGGTGGCTGAATGTGAGGTTTTTGGTGAAAATTCCAGCATTTGGGGGGAAAAACTCAGGCTAGCAAGAAATCGTTCCCGGCAATGGAACCAATTGATCGCGCAATTAAAGGTGATCAATGTGCCGGATCCAAGGTTGGATATCTGGAACGCCCTGCTAGATCTGAAAAAGACGAACGCACGTGAGCTTAGCCGAAGCTTGACCGGCGAAGGCCCTCGGGCGTGAGAATAAGTTAGATGCTCTAATGAAGATAATTCTTGGACAATGAGAAAGAGCAAAGGGAGAGAGAGTCCACCTATAAATTAGGGTTTTAGGTCCATATTTATGAAGGTAAATTGGCTTGTTCCCCAAGTTCTAGATAAGGTAAGGTCACCCTTATCTCTAGTGATGTCATTAGCTCATCCTTATCCATAATAATATATAGGATGCCAATAGTGACTTTATATAGGATGCCAATAGTGACATTATAGTAAGCACTTCCAATTGAAAAGAGTCGGTGTTATGTAAAACGTGTCATACACTAACGCTAGTGTAGAACGCGTTTTAACATATGAGTCATTCTTATTTAATGCCTCCTTTACACTAATAGATGAAAAAAATTGTATTTCATAATTGTCTATTCTAATATTATAGGTGGCTCTTTTAATATTAGAAAGTGTTTGTTGTGATATAACATTTATAAAAGGGTTAATTGCAATTTGGTTCCTGGCTTTGTTTAAAATTTGCAATGTTGATGCTGTCGTTTCAATTTTGCCAATTGGTATACTCACTTTGTCATTTATTGCAATCCAATTATAAAAGTAACTAAGTGTTAATATTCTACCAGATTTTATGTCATGTGACTAGCATATGACGTTTTAATATATTTTTGGAGTTACATGTATCCGATTAATATGATTCTTTTTTTAAATTGAAACTAAAATTTCAATTTACAACATATACTACCTCCGTCCCAGCTCAATGTGCACACTTGCCTTTTAAGTGGGTGTCGTTGATATGTGCACAATCCAAAAAAGGAAAGTCTTTTATTATTTTTATATTCAACTAACCCCACTATTTAACCCCACTCATTCTCTCTCTTCATTTTCCACCACAATTTATTCAACTAACACAACTATTTACCCCACTCATTCTCTCTCTTTATTTTTCACCACACAATTTATTCAACTAACACTACTATTTGAATATAAATACTCTCTCCTTAAATATTGTGCCAAACAGTAAAGATGCACATTAAGTTGGGACGGAGGTAGTATATTTTTTTGGAAATTTTTTGGATTATTGGATTATTTTGTATTAAATCTTCATTTTAACTATTAAAAAGAAAGAAAACACGTGAAATAATAATCTAAAAAAATGTGTTAGCCCCAAATATGTTTCATATGAAGTAAATGTTATATGTAGATTATCAGTTCATAAAAATATTTGATAGAAAATAAAGGGAGAGGTAGAAAATGATGAATCTGAGGTAGAGTGTATGTGGAAGGGGTGATGCGGGAACATGGCGGAGGGGTAGAGGATATCAAACGTTAGGAAAGAATGTATATCATTGTGGAAGTAGTAATTTTTTCAGATTATTTTTCCCATGTCCTCTATTTTTTAAATATTTTCATTTATTTAAATTACAAATTAATATAATATAATTAGTTTACCAAAAAAAATTGTCAAAAAATATATATGTTGTAGATTTAAGTATTAGCTTTTGTTTTAAAAAAAAAAGAATCATACCAATCGGATATGTGTAGCTTCACAAACATTCTTAAATCGTCATGTGCTAGTTATATGACATAAAATATGTTAAAAAACTAACACACAGTTACTTTTGTAGTCGGATTGCAACAAAATGACAAAGTAAGCATACCAATTGGCGAAATTAAAAACACAGCATCAAAATTGCAAATTTTCGAAAAAGTCAGGAACCAAATTGCAATTAACCCTTTATAAAATTCAAACAAACACTTTAAGACCATCTCCAACAGTTTAGTGCAAAAATTACACTATTCTTTTTAATAGTGCAATTTTTACACCAAATATTTCCAATAGTTTACTTCAAATCTTATACTCCCTCCATCCCAGAGTAAGTGTCCACCTTTTTTTCATGTTAGGACGAAAGAACTTTGAGCAATAACTTTAGGTTGATTTAACTATCTTAATGAAAATTTAAAAATTGCTATTGATAGTATATATAATGGTGTTTAAGAAACAAGTTTTATATTTTCATTATGATGATTAAATCAACTTAAAATTATAACTCAAAGTTCCTTCGTACTAATATGCAAAAAAAAAGATTGACACTTACTCTGGGACGGAGGTAGTACTAAATAAGAATATAATAAAAATATTCATTATTATTTCACATATATAAATAATAGTAGGTTATATAATTTTATATTGTAAAATATTTCCATATATATCAAAAAGAAAAACAAAAAACGGGTATTTAAAAAGAAAGAAAAAAAAGAAGAAAAAGGGGATAGCGCAGCAATATCCCTTGCACCAAATTTGAAGCAAATGATAGAGTTGCTCAATAATAGAGCAATGTTTAGAGTTCCGTTGGTGTAAAACAATACTCTATTTTTGGAGTTTTTAAAGTACCGTTGGAGATGGTCTAATAAACTCAAGCAGACATTTTTAGTTTACACTAAGTGATGGAAAAAATGTATTTCATAATTGTCTCCTATAATATTATCGGTGCCTCTTCTAATATTAGAAAATGCCTATTGTAATATAATATTTATAAAAAATCAAACATGCACTTTTATACACTCAAGCAGACATTTATAGTGGTAGTGTTAGGCTGCTGATTGTAGTGTTAACAATTGCCTTCTTTAGTATTAAAAAGTGCCTGATGTAGTACTGAAACATGCCTCTTACAGATTCAACAAGTGTCTGGTGAGTTTTTTCAAGTTCCAAAACAAGTGCTTTCTCTAGTGTTAAAAACTGCCTGCTGTAGTATTGAAAAATGTCACGTACAGTTTCGAAAAGTGTCTGATGAGTTTTTATGAGTTCCAATTATTTACAACAATGTCACCGCGCCTTCTAACGACGTTCCGCTTATTTTCAAAAATGTCACTCCGCTAATTTAAAAACACGTTCTACACTAGCGTTCGTGTGAAACACGTTTTTCTCATGATTTCCTGAATCGAAAAAGTTTCTTTACATGTTTTGAGATTGTTAGGCCCAATTGGTAGGAAAATAGGCTAGAGGGGGGGTGAATAGCCTTTTTAAAACTTTTCGAAGAAACACTTATAAATGCAAAGTCACTTATCAGTTTGCAAACTATTATCAGTAAGCGCAGCGGGTAAAATATGACTTAGTTTTAACTCACACAAAAGCAGTGTATAAAAGATTTTCAGAGCTTAGTTTAAACACAAAGTTGTTTCCAAAAGTTCAATGCAGTTTCAAGAGATTGGTCAAAGGAAATTACAATGAATCAGTGTGAACAGTTAGATCAGCTTGTGAGAGATTTTCTATCGGCAAGCATAAAGTAGCTGACAAGAGACACAGAGATTTGGAGAGGTTCACAGTGTAAATACTGCTATGTCCTCTACCAAGTTTGGTCAGAACTTGGATTTGGGTTAAGAGTACTATTAGATATTTCTAGTCTATTACAAGCATGGCTTTGCCGGTATACAAAGACTATGTTCTAGAAATTTCTAATGGATCGTATAACAAATCTGACCAAGTGTTTTTGAGCGGCAAGTTCAAAGGAACTTATCTCACTCAGGTGGGTGTGTGAATAACTCAATCACAATATTCCTTATATAAGTCTAGCTTGGGAATATTAACAAAGTGATGAGTTTGTGCACGAGTGTATGTCCTATTAATGTCAAATGATTATCTGGACGGAATGTTGAGCTTCAATGAATGCTTCAACAATCAACTCTCTTCAATGCACCAACAAAACACCAACCTTCTTCAATGCACTGAGTCCTCTATTTATAGGAGGAGTTAATGTCTTAGCTTGTTGAAGAAGGATAATATTTGAATTTCCAGCTGGGTAGGTGAGGAGCATTTAATGCAGTATCCTTGGCATTAATGCCGAATATACGCATGCCTGAAAAGTCTGATGGGTAAAGACCCCTTTGTCTCAACCGGTTACCTGCAAAAGAAAGTAGAGACAGAGTATAGCTAAAAGTAGCTATGTGTCAGACGGCGCAGTAATCACTACAGAGCAGGTAAACTACTTTTTGATAAAACAGTAAGAAAGGACAGGGACAATCAGCAAGGTTGACTTTAAGATGGAACGAAGTAACTTGACTGACAGTACAGACTGTCTTTCTTTATCGGCAAGTTGAGAATGAAGTTGATCGGCAACTTCTTTAGTAAGTTTATCGGCAACTTGTGTAGCAAGTTGATCGGCAACTTGTGTAGCAAGTTGATCGGCAATTTGTCGCATGTCAAGAATAGAGTTGATCGGCAACTTGTTTACTGGTCTGCTGATTTGCTTCCTCTTGCTGGTTTGCCTTGTTGAAGAGATGTAATACACCTGTACAGGTCACAAAGAATCCTAAGGGTACCTAAATAGGTTCTAATAAAATTGGGGGATCCTAAGTGTAGACATGATTGGGATTAAGTAATTCTAGTATCTAGGAATCTATTTGAACAACAATCTCCTCCTAATTACTTAAGTCCAATCACCCTTAATTAAGGACATCTCTTATCTTAGGGAAAAGTTTTCTACAGATGTCTAGGTAAAAACATTTCCTAAGGTAAGTCACACTAAATGTCTAAAGTAAAAGGTGGATTCACCAAAATAAATGGTGAAGCCGGTTCAACAAATCGGCAAGAGTGATGATCTGCATAAAAGATTAACATGGAATAATGCAGATAACACAATTATAAGAAATAACATATTAGCACAATCAAAGTATCATTAGGCAAAGAATTTGTCTATGGAGGTCTTCATAAGATATCTACATCATAGGCTATGTCGACTCAAGAATCAGCAGCTGGATCTGAAGTCGATTCCTTTGTAGTAGATTCAGTCTTCTTCCTTTTCTTCTTTTCTCTTTCCTCCTTCTTTTCTGCTTTCCTTTTCGCTTTGCTCTGTCTTCTTTGAGCACTCTCCAATCTTTCAGATAAAATCTTGTTGTTTGCCTCAAGTTCAGCAATCTTTAACTTGGCTTGAAGGAGTTCATTCTGAATATCAGCGAGTTTCTCTGTTGAGGCTTCAAGTTTGCTGCGGGTATCATTGTGCTCGGCAAGTAGAATGTTCTGTTGAGTGACAAGAGAGCCATTTATCTCTGATAGATTAAATACGCGTTCAGTTCTATCTTGCAGCAGATTTTTCATATCATTGTAAACAGATGTCCTGATTCTGATA
This sequence comes from Campanula takesimana, assembly GCA_026119855.1. Taxonomy (NCBI): domain Eukaryota; kingdom Viridiplantae; phylum Streptophyta; class Magnoliopsida; order Asterales; family Campanulaceae; genus Campanula; species Campanula takesimana. The sequence continues at coordinate 755,432 of JAOWBW010000833.1, forward strand.
ACATCCTCCTCCTGATTGGACTTATGAATCTCCTTAGTGGATTGCTTGAACAAATCCATAATAGAATGAGAGAAATCAACCAAATCACCACGACTAGAAGCTTCTTTCTGATTATAGTCTAATCCTTCTTCAAACAAATGAAAGTCATAAATGCTGTTGAAGGTGATAGGCTTGTCAACGAAAATTGGAGCAGCAAAAACTTTGGGATTTTTGAGAAACAGAGAAGAGTCAAAATCCACATTCTCTAAGTCAGCATCCTCGATCTGTACATCATCAACAACGATCGGCAACTCATCATCAGAAATAATTATCGGCAACGGAGAAGATGGAAGAGGAGCTGGAAGTGGAGGTAAGGAAAGAACTTGATGGAGTACAGGATCCTCATCGGCAACAACAATAGCATCGGCAGAAATAGCATCGGCAACAAAAAGATCAGCAGGGACAAAAGTTTAGACAATATCGGCAGGTCTAGGATAAACAATCTCCAGAGGATAATTGGGATGGACAATGATATCCTTATCTCCTGGCAGATAAAATATGCTGTTGTCTTCCATAGATAGCAATAGAGCTAGCTGAAATACCATACAAGCAATGCCTTCCAACATCATAATCACCAATCTAGCATTCATCAGCCTAGATGTGTAAACCAGGTGATCGGCACGCTGACGAGGAAGAAACATCGGCAGAGTAATGGCAAGTGCAGCAGATTTGACTAAGTGCACAAGGCCACGAGCGTTGATATGACGATACTCCAGAATTTCTCGAAGCTCATCGTTGATCATAGAGCATTTCCTCATCCAACCACTTGAAGTGATGCAAACTTCTTTTGGAGATAGACCAGGGAGAACGACCTTACCACCTATCCTCAGATTACCAGGTAGTAGACATCGAGGTTCATAGACAATTTTATGCTTCAGTCTAGAAATCCGAGGAGTTTTTCCCTTTGTACGAATACGGTCATCTTTGATCCATGGAAGGAATATTGGTCTGTCACTGGTAGATGCGCCAGAAGAGAATGGATGCTTGGTGAAATAAGGGTGGTCTTTGCCAAATGGAAGTGGACACCTTTGGAGAGTATATTTGAATGATAGCCTCGGATGAACATTAAAAAGAGGCTGTCCAAAGCTGTTGGAAGGAATAGAAGCATTGGTAGTGTACTAGTTGGAGCACATCATATCTTTCCCATTCTGAAAATAATCATAGTTGGCAGGTGGAGAAGTATCAACAGCATCAGCATTCACGAAAGCTTGTTCTCCCACCTCCATATAATCAGCAGGATCAGTCTCATCGACATGATTTCCATTGGCACGAACATCAGTTGGAGCAGGTAGAGGAAGGGGGACGGTAGCAGGCAAGCTAATCAATGGCTGAATAAAAACTTCTTCAAATTGTAGGCTTGCAGCTATATCAGCATCAAGATCAGTAGTCCTTTCATCAGTACCTCCTCCCAACTCAACAATCTCCTTGATTCCAGTAGGTTCAACAATTAGCAATTCAGGAGTTACCGTGACTAACTGAGTGTCTGTAGTTTGCTCAACAAGATGAGTGTCTACAGTTTTCTCATCAGTCTCTAGTTCAGTATAAACTCCTCCTGAAACAGATACATCAACTACATCATCTAATGGTTCCAATGGTTGAGTGTCCACAGTTTCCTCAATAGGAGCAGGTTGGTCAGCAGATACTTCAATCAGAGGTTGAGTGTCAGTAGTTTTCTCAACTTGAAATTCCACAACCCCTTTAACAGGTTCATCGGCATGAACTTCAGTACTACTTTCACTCACCACTACTGATTCGGCAAAGACTTCAGCAGAGGAGGGAGCTTTAGTCATGATAGATCTTATCGGCATCTTCTCACTGTCGGTTGTTTGAGAAGTTGAAGGAGAGATATCGGCGTCTTTATGAGCACAAACCAATTCTCCAAGTAAGTCAGCACCATCATTGTCATCATCATCATCATCACTATCAGCAGAATCACTGTCGGCATCAGCATTAACATTTTTATCGGCAACATTTTCACCATCAGCATCAGACAGAGTCCTGCTGCTGCTAGGCGAAGGAGCATGTGTAACTTGATCGGCAAGATCTTCGGCAGCCTAACGATCGGCATCTTGCTTCATCAGAAATTCGTTTGACTGTTCAATTAAAGCCAAAATGGCCTTCTTTACTGATCTATGGAAATGAGCATTGAGAGGACTATCAGCAGGAGCCTCATCATCATTGTACGTCAGCAGGTCTTCATCATTTTCCAGTCTGCCAATCTGATAAGGATCAAATTCAGTGAATTAGGAGAGCTGATTGAAAGTTCTGGCATAAATGATTCACACATCTTGAACCATTAGGTCTTGTCTAATTCGATCTTGAAAAAGATAGACTTGGTTCCAGTGAAGTGGTAGATAGTCAAAATAGCAACCAAAATTCAGCTTCAGTTCAGCTTCTTTCAACTGCTTGAACTTAGAGAGTGGGAAGAACTTCTCATTCCACATATCAGTGCGAATGTTCAAACTCCGGTAGTCAACATAATCAGAAGTTTTCCCAGATGGCACAGAGTCCTTCATTTCTTCATGAAACTGAAGAAGACGACGAATGAAAGGAGGCAGATGATCAATCGGAAAGACCCATTTCTTGTTCAAGACCTTGTTGGTGAAGGACCAAGGGTTCCTGTAGAAGGTGTGGAAGGTGGGATTTCTGATGGGAGCACATTTCCTTGAAGTTTGAGACTTGAGCTTTTCAATAACATCTTCAATACTTTTGCCGTCAGCAAAGTCATCGGTAAATTCTTCATCAGGAATTTCAACTTTGACAGAAGGATCGGTAGTGAGGGAAGCACCGGCAAGATGAGAAGGAGCAAATCTAATCAACTTTGCTCTAGGATCAGCAGAATCAATGGGAGCAGAAGGAACTTCATCGGCAACAGGTTTTTGCTTCTTCATCGGCAAGGCCATCTTATCAGCAACTTGAGTAGACTTCTTCATCGGCAAGTCTGATTCGTCGGAAACCTTTGCCTTCTTTGACACCACTTTATCAGCAACCTTCACCAATTTTCTTTTCTTTGGAGCACCAGGAGTAGAATCGGCAAGAATTCTATCTTTAGAAGGAGCAGGAGTAGAGACTGCAGATTGTGAAGCAACTAAAGGAATTGTCTTAGCTCTTTTCTTCTTTGGAGCGTCAGCAGGTGCTGGTGCAGGTGCAACAATACTAGAGGCCTTCTTTTCAACTCTCTTCCAATCTTTAGCATCAAAAGATTTTAATCTGCCGAAGGCAATGCTGGATGAAGAACGGTCTGCATTGACTATGATGGAATTTCTTCTAAAATCATACTGATCAAGAGATAATGACATCCTTTCCCAGGATTGGGTTTGTTCTTCAGTCTATCAGAAGACCATTTGTCAGCAGCAGTAGCAATGATCCGGAATATATAAGCACACCAGTTGAACTTAATCTCCAGAACAATGGCGGCCATGGCTTCAAACTGAACATCAGTTACATTGCTATGAGATCCAGATCGGCAAATGAGGCATCTATCCACTATCTCAGCAAGAGCATAGTATCGGCGAGGATAATGATTCTTCAGATGACTGGTGCCACTGAGTCTTGGACCAGCTCCTCTCATAAGATTCCATGCCTTGTCCAATTCCTCATCATCAACAAGAGCACTCAACCCTTCATTCCCAAGAAAGGGAAAAACTTCAGAAATAGAAGAGGGAGTAAGAGAAATTTGCACGCCCAAGACTGTATAATTGACGGAGACGATGATTGAAGAGTTAACCGGAGAACGGACAACCGAGGAGTTGGAGAAGAACTCTTTGACCAGATCCACGAACACAAAATCAACTCCAGATAGAGTAACGAAAGAGTCGAGCAAAGACCCAATAAGAAGATTCTTCAAGAAAACCCCATCGGCATCGTCATTGAAGTAGCCGGAGTCAACATAACCTCCGTAGATATCTTTTTCGCCGGACATTTTCTGCAAGTTACTCGAAGATCTCATAATGTTAGAAACAAAGAAAAATCAAAACAAGGATGATTAGAAATGAGCAGAGTATAAACATTAATTACCAGATTATGAAGATAAAGGCAAATAGGAATTGAATCTAAGTAATCGGTAAGAGGAGTGAGAGAGAGAGAAAGAGCAGTAAAAATGGCGGAGAAAGCTTGAAATATTTTGAAAGGGCGTTATATATGTTATGGGGGAGAGAGAGAGAGAATATGAGAAGGCAAGAATAATGAGAAGTAACTGTTCCTATAATCTCGGAGAACGTGCGCACGCAAAATTTAATGCGCACACAAACCGGTGAGAAATGAACAGTTAAAAGAAATAGGGAGAAGGGGTAAATTAGTCAAAAATAAAAAGGTGATGATGACCAGTTACCTTGCTGATGTATCGCATTAAATGGAATACATCATGACACGATTTTGGGTAAGAAAGGTACACACACGTGTCAGGGAGTTGGTGTGACCGATGTACCTTTGATTTGACTGCTAACGTCATGTGTCAGGAATCTTATCTTTTTGCAGAGACGTGCTGATTTGATACTTTTAAAATATCGGCAAGACACTTTGGTCGGCAAGATAATTTGGCAAGATATGATGATTGGCATGATGTTGTCAGTAATATATTTTGTCGGCAATATCATTTGGTCGGCAAGATTTTCATACTTGCTGATGAGATCGGCAAGGCTAGCACAATCGGTAGAGTTAGCACAGTTTTAACCATAGAAATCAATCATACCAAGTTCACCTCTTAGGAATTCAAATCTTTTTTGGTCTAAGGGCTTTGTCAGTATGTCTGCTCTTTGGTAATCGGTATGAACTTTGAGCAGCACCACGTTTACCTTTTCAACATCTTCCTTCAGAAAGTGATACTTGATGTCTATGTGCTTGGTTTTGGAATGCATGACCGGGTTGTTTGAAACTGAGATAGCAGATTGATTGTCACAATAGATGGGACAAATTTGAGATGGAACTTCATAGTCAACAAGCTGCTGCTTTATCCACAGGATCTGTGAACAGCAACTGCCGGCAGCTATGTACTCAGCTTCAGTAGTAGAAGTGGAAATTGATGCTTGCTTCTTACAGGACCAAGACACCAATCTATCACCAAGAAATTGGCAAGTTCCACTAGTACTCTTTCTTGTTACCCTGTAAGCTGCAAAGTCTGCATCTGAATAACCTATTAGATTAAAAGATGAATCTCTAGCATACCATAATCCAAGGTTAGCAGTGCCACAAAGATATTTAATGATACGTTTAACAGCTTGCAGATGAGATTCCCTAGGGTCATCTTGAAACCTGGCACAAACACAAACAGCAAACATAATATCTGGTCTACTGGCAGTAAGATAGAGGAGTGAGCCGATCATACCTCGGTAGACAGTCATATCTACTTTCTTACCAAACTCATCCTTATATAAGTGAATGTTAGTGCCTATAGGTGTCCTTTGAGAGTGAGCATTTTCAAAGCCAAACTTCTTGATTAATTATTTTGCGTACTTGGCTTAACTGATGAATATTCCTTCATTGGATTGCTTAACTTGAAGTCCAAGGAAATATGTTAGTTCATCCATCATGCTCATCTCGAACTTGCTCTGCATTAGCTTCTCAAATCTCTTGCAAAGTGATTCATTAGTAGAACCAAAAATAATATCATCGACATATATTTGAACAAACAATGAATGACCCTTGTGCTTGGCAACAAATAAAGTAGTATCGATTTTACCTCGAGTGAAACCTAAGCCATCACTAAGTAAGAACTTAGAAAGGGTTTCATACCATGCCCTTGGAGCTTGCTTTAGGCCGTAGAGAGCTTTCTTCAATCGGTAGACATGATTAGGCTTCTTAGAGTCTTCAAAACCTGGTGGTTGTTCAACATACACATGTTCTTGGAGTTCTCCATTCAGGAAGGCACTTTTCACGTCCATTTGATACATTTTGAATTCTTTGAAGGCGGCATAGGCTAAGAAAAGTCTTATAGCTTCCAATCTTGCAACAGGAGCAAATGTCTCATCGTAGTCAATCCCTTCTTCTTGTCGGTATCCTTTAGCAACTAACCTTGCTTTATTTCTTATGATCTTCCCTGCTTCATCCAGTTTATTCCTGTAGACCCATTTTGTACCAATCACTTGTTGAGATGATGGTCTTGGCACTAGTTTCCACACGTTGCATCTTTCAAACTGATTTAGCTCCTCCTGCATAGCTTCCACCCAGCCAGGATCAGCAAGAGCTTCTTCAGTCTTCTTTGGTTCTATATTGGAAGCCATAACAGATGAGAAGAGACTCTCGGCGAATGCTCTACTAAGGTTTATTGTCAATCTTGGTCCAAAGACATCACCAATCACCATTTTCTAATGGATGATCACGAACTGTTCTAACTTCCCTTGGTACATCTTGTTTGACTGTATCTTGTTGTAAAGATTCGAGAGGAGGATCATGATCAGCAGGTGGAGAAGGAGAATTAGAGTTTTGGGTGAGAGGTGGATTAGATTGAGATCTTGTTAGGAAGGGCCTTATAACAGAAATTGGTTGAGGGCTTGATCTGTTTTCAGAATGATCAGCAGAATTTTCATCGGCAAATGGATTGTGAAATTCATCAGCAGATTTTGGTTCTGCCGATGAAGGGAAGTATTGAGCTTCGGTTGATTCTTCTACTGATATAACTGGATCAGCAGCTGGGACTTGTCCTGCATGGTTAGTATTGCTTGATTCACCTGTCTCATGAGCACTAGATTCATTAGTACTATTTGGAGCCTTGTCAGACTCTAGCAAATCAAATTCATCAAAGGTTACATGAACAGATTCAACAATTTTCAAAAGTTTCTTATTGAAAACTCGAAAGGCCTTACTGTGTTTAGCGTATCCAACAAAGATTCCTTCATCAGCTTTCTCATCAAATTTATCTCTGTGCTCTTTACCGTTGTAAAGCACGTAACATTTGCAGCCGAATATCTTGAAGAATCCGATGTTGGGAATTCTGCCTCTCCAGAGTTTATAAGGAGTCGTGTTATGGAATTTTTTGATGAGAGATCTATTCTGAGTGAAGCAGGCGGTATTGATGGCTTCAGCCCAAAAATATTTCGGTAGCCTGGCTTCAGCAATCATGGTCTTACCAGCTTCAATGAGAGTTCTGTTCTTTCTCTCAACAACACCATTTTGTTGAGGTGTACCGGCAGCTGAGAAGTTATGGTCTATGCCATGATCATCACAGTACTGAGCAATACCATTGTTCTTGAATTCAGTGCCGTTGTCTGATCTCATACTGATGATATCGCTTTCTTTCTGAGTTTGTAGTAGTCTGAATAACTTGGTAGCAACGGCATATGTGTCATATTTGTGACTGAAAGTTTCCACCCAAGTATATCTAGAGAAATCATCTACTACAACCAAGGGATATCTACTTCCCCCAATACTTGCTGTAGTTGTGGGGCCAAATAGATCCATATGTAGCATTTGGAGGCACTTAGAAGTAGACATGCAGGGCTTGCTTCGGAAAGATGACTTATGTTGTTTTCCAAGCTGGCAGGCCTTGCATTTCTTTGCATGATCAGCAGACACTTGAGGCAGACCGGTGACCAGATTTGAACCGGCAAGCTTGGATAGATATTTGAAGTTCAAGTGACTGAGTCTCTTGTGCCATAGCCATGAGTTCTCACTGATGTTCTTAGCTACAAAACAGACATTAGTAACACCTGTAATAGTACTTAAATCTACTGCATAAATGTTACCTTTTCTTTTGGCAGTGAGAAGAGTTTCATTGGAAGCAATGTCTTTCACATAGCAACTGGAAGTAGTAAATACACATTGCATTCCTTTATCACAGAATTGTGAAATTGATAGAAGGTTGTGTTTCAGACCATCCACTAGAGAGACCTTCTGTACAGTGACTGCACCTCTCTTGATGGTACCAATACCGATGATTTTTCCTTTGGCATTATCATCGAAAACCACTGGGGGACCTGATGCTTCTGAAATATCGGCAAGTAGATCTGCAAACCCTGTCATGTGTCTTGAACAGCCACTATCTAGAATCCACAAATCCTTGCTTGCACCAGTTGAGGCCATGAAGCATTCCTGAAATAAAATGGTATGCTTATGGTCCCCCTTATTCTTGGGTCCGAGGGTTAGTTCCTCTTTGGCAACCACATCTGGCCACCACTAGAGGATGCAACCTCAGTGGGTCTAGATAGGTGCTTCAAGAGGCATTCATGAGCCTTGTGACCATAATCAGAACAATTAGAACATCTCACTTGACTGATAGGCTGAGGAGTCGGTAGAACATCATTCTGTTTAGTCAGTGCATCGGCAGAACTAGGGAATTGAGCAGGCACAAACTTAGTAGGTTTAAAGGTGCTAGTGTTGCCTTTATTTCCATTCTGTTTACCTTTGGCAGTTCCCTTTTTAGGTATTTGTCCATCGGCAGCAGAGGAGGTTAGATCGGCAGCACTTGCTCTGCTGATGTATTCACCAAGAATACCGTTATCGGCAGACTCAGTATCAGCAACCTTAACATATCTTTGTTTGTGATTATCATTCCTTTTGTTCTGGTTCTTAGGATACTTCATTGCCACAGCACTGTATATTGGCTTAGCATCCTTATGCACTGAGTTAATAGGACTACATTCAACTTTCTCATCCTTTTTCTCGGTTGCACAAGTTTCAGTAGAGCTACTGCTGCTGGAATCAAATCCTAACCCAGATTGCTGTAGGATTGTTTCAACAGCAACTCTAGATTTTGTGTAAGAATCAACAATCCTTGAGAGATGATTGTTTCTTTTCACAAGATCTTCGATCTGAGCTATCAATACTGCTACTTGGCATTTGAGATCCAGGTTTTCTTTCTTTAGAGAAATAGACTCAAGCTCGTGTCCTTTGAGAACTGAAAGTTCAGACATAAGCGAGCTATTCTCGTTAGAAATTCTTTTGAAATCAGCAGCCATCACTTTATGAATGCTACTCAGCTTCTCATAATCAATAAAAAGTTCATCCGTTGTCTCTACCACCTCACCCTTAGATAATTCTGGAAGAGGGTCGGCTGAATCTTTGGGAGTAGAGAGAATGGGTTCAGGTGAGAAGTCAGGTAGGGAAGAGATGGGTTTCGAAAGGCTTTTGGAAATATTGGGATGTTCGGTGAATGAGAATTTTCTTGTCATCGGCAAGGGTTTTGTTTTAGAAGCATTGAAGTGAGAAGAGTTACACTGTCCATAGAGTGAATTTCCCACTTGATGAACCTTGTATCCTATTGGGTTTCCTGCTTTGATGCTTACTTCCTTGAAGTATGGTTGAGCTCTTCCAGTTGGTATTTCTTTGACTGGAGTCTTTGGCGGCGAGGGATCTCGGTAGATTGGAGTCGGCAAGGATGAAAGATCGGCATCATCTGAATCTAATGCAATGAAACTTACATCGGCATCTGCATCTTTATCGGCATCTTCGTCTGAATCGGTTTCACACCAGACCGGTAAGGCTTTTTCTGTGCTATCATCGGCAACATAACTTCGAGACTTTGGATATCTCTTGTTTACTGATTTCCTCACGTATTCATACTTTGCCTGAGGACATTTTGAAACAAAATGACCAGGTTTTCTGCAGTTGAAGTAGACAAGATCACCTTTGCTGTTTTTGCCATCGGTAGCACTGGTACTTGGTTTGTTGTAGCTTGCTGATTTTTGAAATGGTGGTGTAAAAGATTTTTGTTGCTGGTGACTTTCTTTTTGTATCCTTTTGAAGTCTTTGAACCTTTTGTAGTTTCTGGCGAAGGCGGCAAATTCGTCTTCTTCCATTGTTTGTTCTGAAGGTGTTTCTGAGGTTTTTGAACAGCAGGGTGTTTGATGGGGATCTATAGGAGGGAATTTGGTTGAAGGAAAGGATACCTGAGATTGAGCTGATAGAGACAAGTTTTTGAAATTTTTATCGAGAACGTTAAGTTTTTGCAGTTCTCTCTCATACAAGAACAGACTAGACACAAGATTCTGAATAGAGGTCTTGTTTAAGTCTCTAACTTATCTAACAGCGGTGACCTTAGTATGATACTCATTTCCTAAAGAACTTAGAAAACGAATATTAAAATCTTTCATAGTATACACTTTACCTAATGAAGCACATAAATTACTTACCTCGCAGAATCTGTCGTAGGCACTTCTGAGAGATTCACCATCTAGTTTCTTAAAAGATTCAAACTCAGCAATGCAGTCGTAGAGTCTGTTGTATTTCACCTGCTCATCTCCTTCGAAGTATGCAAGGAGTTTGTTCCAGCATTGTTGAGCCGTGGAGCACAAGTCAATCAGTTTATATTGCTTGTCGTCCAATCCACATGAGATAATGTGGCACGCCTTTCCATCTAGAGCAACTGAAAGTTTGTCTTCATCAGTCCATTCTTCTCTAGGCTTTTCAATCAAGGTTTCATCAACTTGAACATGCGTTTCTTGTTCAGTGTCTTGATCAGCATGAGCAGTCAGCGGAGTGGAGGGAATTGGTCGGTAGGTGGTTGAGACCTTTAGAGGAATGATTGGACCACCTTATATTACTTGCATTAACCGGTCATCGATTGAGTTCATATACTTTATCATACGATATTTCCAGACACCAAACTCATTGACGTTCAACAACGGAATGGTAGTGATGTTTAACGACTGCATGATTTTTCCTGCCATGGTATCGGCAATGCAAGCTGCAAAGCTTGGAAATTTCTTTCAAAATTCCAACCTCTGATACCAATTGTTAGGCCCAATTGGTAGGAAAATAGGCTAGAGGGGGGGGGGTGAATAGCCTTTTTAAAACTTTTCGAAGAAACACTTCTAAATGCAAAGTCACTTATCAGTTTGCAAACTATTATCAGTAAGCGCAGCGGGTAAAATATGACTTAGTTTTAACTCACACAAAAGCAGTGTATAAAAGATTTTCAGAGCTTAGTTTAAACACAAAGTTGTTTCCAAAAGTTCAATGCAGTTTCAAGAGATTGGTCAAAGGAAATTACAATGAATCGGTGTGAACAGTTAGATCAGCTTGTGAGAGATTTTCAATCGGCAAGCATAAAGTAGCTGACAAGAGACACAGAGATTTGGAGAGGTTCACAGTGTAAATACTGCTACGTCATCTACCAAGTTTGGTCAGAACTTGGATTTGGGTTAAGAGTACTATTAGATATTTCTAGTCTATTACAAGCATGGCTTTGCCGGTATACAAAGACTAAGTTCTAGAAATTTCTAATGGATCGTATAACAAATCTGACCAAGTGTTTTTGAGCGTCAAGTTCAAAGGAACTTATCTCACTCAGGTGGGTGTGTGAATAACTCAATCACAATATTCCTTATATAAGTCTAGCTTGGGAATATTAACAAAGTGATGAGTTTGTGCACGAGTGTATGTCCTATTAATGTCTAATGATTATCTGGACGGAATGTTGAGCTTCAATGAATGCTTCAACAATCAACTCTCTTCAATGCACCAACAAAACACCAACCTTCTTCAATGCACTGAGTCCTCTATTTATAGGAGTTAATGTCTTAGCTTGTTGAAGAAGGATAATATTTGAATTTCCAGCTGGGTAGGTGAGGAGCATTTAATGCAGTATCCTTGGCATTAATGGCGAAGATACGCATGCCTGAAAAGTCTGATGGATAAAGACCCCTTTGGCTCAACCGGTTACCTGCAAAAGCAAGTAGAGACAGAGTATAGCTAAAAGTAGCTATGTGTCAGACGGCGCAGTAATCACTACAGAGCAGGTAAACTACTTTTTGATAAAACAGTAAGAAAGGACAGGGACAATCAGCAAGGTTGACTTTAAGATGGAACGATGTAACCTGACTGACAGTACAGACTGTCTTTCTTTTTCGGCAAGTTGAAAATGAAGTTGATCGGCAACTTCTTTAGTAAGTTGATCGGCAACTTGTGTAGCAAGTTGATCGGCAACTTGTTTAGCAAGTTGGTCGGCAATTTGTCGCATGTTAAGAATAGAGTTGATCGGCAACTTGTTTACTGGTCTGCTGATTTGCTTCCTCTTGCTGGTTTGCCTTGTTGAAGAGATGTAATACACCTGTGCAGGTCACAAAGAATCCTAAGGGTACCTAAATAGGTTCTAATAAAATTGAGGGATCCTAAGTGTAGACATGATTGGGATTAAGTAATTCTAGTATCTAGGAATCTATTTGAACAACAGAGATTTTCATACCATAGCCCATAAAAGTATTACCAAAATTCTAACAAATTTATCAAAAATAAATGATGAATCTATTTATGGATGAATATTATGGGGTTGAATATTCATCCATTATATAATCATGCCGTATTTTTAAATTTAGAAGGAAAAAATGCACTAAAAGTACCTGAACTATACGGGTTATTTGGATTTAGTAACTTATCTCTTTTTTGACCCATGAAAAATACCTTAACTTTTTTTTTTGTGCAGCGGAGGTATCTATTGCTAACGCCGTCCACTTTTTGCCGTTAAGTTATCATGTGCCATGCACATGACTAATTTTTTTAGGGTAAAAATGTCAAAACATAACAAGGATAGTGTGAGAACATTTTACAAAGACAAAGGGGTTTAAATAAATTTCTTACTTTCAAATAACCCCCTCCCCTTCCCCTTCCTTTCCCCCTTTCATCCACACCCCCATCATATAATTTCTGGTATTAGAGCCGGAGGAAGACGGAAAGTATGGAGGAGCGGTTCTTGGACCACCGCCGGCAGACCCAGATTCAACAACGGAGCTAGATTGAAAAGGACCCATTTGCCAATAATTTTCGGGCCTTCGGATCCTAATTTCGTGTCGGCGGGATTGGATTCAAAATAAGACCGACCCAGAAACTTAAAAGCCGCCTGATCATTGGCGTCGTTGAAGCCGGCTTTCCCTAAGAACCCGGCCGCCTTGCCATTCTTTTAATGGGGAAATGATCGGAATTCCATAAGAACCCAGAATTTTCCGGATGGGGAGTTTAGCCGGTTTGGGTATAAACACCTCCGGCGCCGATGATGATCTCTCTGAAAGGGAAGCTGTGACGAGACGACCGGAGCGCCGGCGGTAGGTGTAGGGCTGTGATGGACAGAGTGAGTATGGAGAAAGGTCTGATGGGAATAGTTTTGATTGTTGAAAAGAGGGGAAAGCTAAGGAAGAAGAGATGGACGCCATTTTTGTGTTTGTGATGGACAGAGTGAGTATGGAGAAAGGTCTGGGCAGACACGAATTTGGGGGTAGAACCCATTTCTTGATCTGGGTTTGAAGAACCCATTTCGGATGGGGGTGTGGATGAAAGGGGGAGAGGAAGGGGAAGGGGAGGGGGTTATTTGAAAGTAAGAAATTTATTTAAACCCCTTTGTCTTTGTAAAATGTTCTCACACTATCCTTGTTATGTTTTGACATTTTTACCCTCAAAAAATTAGTCATGTGCGTGGCACATGATAACTTAACGGCAAAAAGTGGATGGCGTTAGCAATAGGTACTTCCGCTGCACACAAAAAAGTTAAGGTATTTTTCATGGGTCAAAAAAGAGATAAGTTACTAAATCCAAACAACCCCTATAGTTCAGGTACTTTTGGTGCATTTTTTTCTAATTTAGAAATAGTGTAAGTACAATATTTTCCATTTCCATTATATACACAATGCATATAAAAAAAAAAAATTGCATGAGAAGGTCTCACACGTGAGACGGTTCTCGTTGAGAGAGTAAATGGTTTACCCCTATGGGCGGGCGGGGTCAACTCATTTTTATCTCATTGAAATTCGTTTTATGTGTGAGACCGTCTCACACAAGACTTCCTCAAAATTAAAATACATTTTAAAACAAAATATTGATAAACCAAACGGACATAATCCCTCCGTCCTATTTTAAGAGTCACTTTTTTTTTTAAATGGGTGTACCAAATTAAGAATCAAAATCTCAAAAAAGAAAGTTTTTTATTTAGTGGGCTCTACATGTCATACACATAACTATTCACTAATTATTCTCTACTCAACTTTCTTTCTCCTACTCACTTTTTATATATTGACAACACTTTCCCCACTTTTTCATATTTTATAATAAAATGATTATTTTTTGTTAGTTTTTGAACCCATAAAATTTTTTACTACTCCCTCCGTCCCAAATGATCTTCACGTTTGACTATTCAAACTTTTTAAGGATATGAACGCTTGTTTTACTAGCAATGTTTAGTTTATACACTTTTAAGCCTAAATCATAGAAATGTGAAATTTTTTTTGGGACAATGAAAAATGGCAAATGAGAAGATCATTTTGGGATGGAGAGAGTATTAAAATGGAAGAGCGGGAGTATTTTATAACACGAAGAGAGAAAGAAATTAAAAAAATCTTGTTAAATGAAAACAAATCGAGCCTAGTGCTACTGTCTAATCCATTAGAGAATAGTGGGTTAGTACTTGGGCTGGTCAGGGATTAGATTTGAAAGAGCTTGCTTTTGTAGGCCCCAAAAATTCTCACCAATCGGCCTCCTTTATAGGCCCAACAAGAAGTCTGTTACCCTGTTCCTGGAGGTAGTTTTAACTCAAATGATGTCCCAACCCAAGTCAGCCTCTTGAGTACATTAGTATTCTATCAAAATCACAAATAGACGGAGTTTAATTTTAGTAATAAATACTAAATACAAAGTACTCCCTCCGTTCCACCCGAATTAGGATATTTTTGAGTTGGCCACAAAGATTAAGGAAAAAGTGTAAGTGGAGTAGATGTTTTATGAAAAGTGAAGTAAGAGAGAGAAAGTGAGGTAGAAAATAATGAGCGAAAAGTTGTTGTGTGTGTGTGTGTGAATATGAGTCCCATTAAATAAAGCACTTTCATTTTTGGGTTGTTCTAATTCGAATGGGACACCAAATTTGAGTTGCAAGTAGTATTGAATATGAATATTTCTCGGTCACATAACAATGTGCACAAACTTACTTTTTGGGTATCTCTTAGGGCAACTCCAACAATGGTATTAACTTGATAGGTATCAAATTCAAAATTTGATACCTTTTAGTCACTATTCATTAGGTATCAAAATTTTATCTCCAACAATAGGTATCAAAACTATGGTATCAATTTTTTATACATACATTTGTTAAGTTTATTAATGGTTTCATCATTATCGATTATTTTAAAGTATGACTATTTATTTAATTAATTATTTTATAATAAAAAATATATTTACTTTATTATTATATAAAAAGTTAAAAGTTATTATTGAATTACTATTTCTAACCATACAAATCAAATTTTTGATATTAAATTTATTTACAAATTTCACATCTACCATTTTCTCTATATGAGTATACAAAGAAAATGAAAACAATACCAAAAAAAAAAAAAAAAAAAAACTAATTAGTGAATGCCAAAAGCATTCACTGTGTACACTACAAATACACTAAAAATCGTTGAAAGGGTCATTTTTAAAGAAAAAAAACCTAACAATGGTTAAACTCTTGACAAGACAACACATTGGGGACAAGCTTGCAGTCACTTGTTCCCAGCCAAAGTTCACCAACTCGCGCGTGTGATGCCCAAGCATGGTACTAATCAAGGTCTCATATTTGATACCTTTGCTAGTACCTACTCAAATTTTGATACCCTTCATTTTGTTTATTGGAGATGCTAATACCTTCACATGGATATCAAAATTTGCATTTGATACCCATTGTTGGAGTTGCCCTTACTCATAACAACTACTCCATCATTCCCTACCTCATGTTTCATACTCACTACAACAATCTATTACTACTCCATTCTTAATTTTCGTGCACACTCAAAAATGTGCACATTATTATGAGTTGAAGGGAGTATATAATATTTGTTAAATGTGTTTTTTTTTGTTTTGACAATGTCCACGCCATTAAGAGGCGAGGAGAGTGATCGAACCCTAGCGCTCACTGAAGGTGAGGGAGAGGCTTGAATTTACCACTAATTTAAAGACAAAAAGAGTAATATTTAATTTGTTATTGTAAGTGTTTGACTAAAATGAATTTGGGCCGTTGGCTTTTGACTGAAAACAGCGTTGGACGATATTTTAGTTACTTCATAATGCATAGCACATGGCATCATGCGTTCACCAAATTGTTTAATTTCCGGTTCACAATTGGGGAAAAATTAAGTGCCTATATTCTCACAATAGCATAATTATATAGTCGGAACATCGTTTTAAGTTCATATTTTACTCATTTTGTACCGACAGTATAATATTGATTGTTGCTGTTCCGTTTCAGTTTATATTTTTTAGTTTGTCTAAATTTAATTTTTTTTTAGTTTTTTTAGAGGTTTATTTGAAAGAACTCTGAACTAATGAAAATTTATACTCTGTACTTGTTATTGGTACACTATTATAAATACTATCAATAACAATTTTTAGATGTTCATTACAATAGTTGGACTAACCAATAATTACTACTCAAAATTTCCGCAGACAAACATTAAAAAAAACAAGAAACTTTAAACTGAGACGGAAGGAGTACATGAAATTCAATTTAATTAGGAAAAGAAACTTATCTTAAATTTTATTTCACGAATGAAAATGCAGCTAACTACCCGCATGATCCTAGATTCCCTGCCTCTTTATTTTTCATTTCCTATTGTTTTCTAGTGGTACTAAATATTTTGTGATGGATTAAAAGGATATATAAAATGTGAATGTTATTTTTCTTGCATTGTATTAGTATTTTGAATTTATAAAAGTTTGAATGGAATAAAGTCAAACGGCAAAAGAAAATCAAACAAAAAGATGATAAGATGAAGTGTTGTAGAAATCATGCACCCTCTTTCATAAACCAAATGCAAACTCTAGGGAACATGTTCCTTTTACATCAATTCGCACTTTGAAAACAACAACATAAACAAAATTAGGATGCATGAAGTTGGTTAGTGGTTCATTTAGTAAGATTTATCGTACTCCCTCTGTCCCTAAATGAGTGTACAAATTTCATTTTAAGGGACACTGAAAATCTCAACTTTTTGAACAATTTGATAACAATAATTCATATATAATCTTGTAATCTTATTTCCAAACCTTTAGTTTTGCACGTATAAAGAAACCGGTGAAAAAAATTTCGAAAAAAAAAAACGTTTAGGGAGAAAGTTATGTTAAAAAAAGACACTCATTTAGGGATAAAGATTTTTTGAAAATGGACACTCATTTAGGGACAGAGGGAGTAATATAGAGGTTAGTGTTTTATTCTATCGCTGTAATGATTTAGGTTCGATTCTCATTAATATTTGACAAATTCTTCCGTGCGGCGGGTGTACGCCGGGCGGCGGGCGCGACCCGCGGGTCAACCCGCCCAGCCCGACCCACCCAACCCGCTATCCGCCTCTCCTCCACTCCCCAGGCGACACGTGGCGCGCTGTGAGCCACATCTGGTTCGCCCAACCGCGCGCTGCCACGTGTCGTCTCTAAAAAAAAAAAAAAATCTTTAAAATGCTATATCTTGAGATTTATAAGTCAAAAAAAATATTTAAAAATACCGTTGTGTTCGTCTCGACGAGACGAATAAAACTACGTAGGTCATGATATGGTTTGATTTTTTTTTTTAAAAACATACTTTTTAAGACACAAAAAAATTTGATCTGCTTGTCAGCTCAAATGTAACACTCTGTTCTGATAAAAGTAACACTTTCATCTTCAAAAAGTAACACTTTTCTACTGTTAAATGTAACAGCAGTTTTTACAAAAAAAAAAAGGTTTGCATTTCAATTGTTACTTTCTCAATAAAAAATTGTTACATTTCATATATAATGTTACATTTAGGAATATAAACTCTTACAATTAAGAAAAAAAAATGTTACATTCATTTTTTATAAAATGTAACATTAGTTTTTAGTTGTCGATCCTATGTTAATTTTGGGAGGAAAAAAAAGTGTTACATTTGAAAAAATGAGTGTTACAATCCTTTATAAAAAGTGTGACATTAATTTAGTTGTGAATCTTTATGTTATCTTTAATCTATTGCATCAAAATTGTGGTACATTTGTTTTGAAAAAAAAGTGTTACATTTGAAGAAAAAAAGTGTTACATTTCGGTATAAAAAGTGTTACTTTTGTTGGAGGAAAAAAAATTGGGGTGACGAAAAAAAAATAAAAAAAATCGGCTCGGCGGCTTGGCGGCTCGGCTCCGTTGTACGCCGTACAACGGATGTACAGGAGACCACCTCTTAATATTTTAGTTTTGTGCACTCACTGTAATTTATTATATACCATTAGAAAACTAAAGAAGAATTAGGGTGATAAAGCTATGTTATAAAATTTAGCTTGTTGATAAAAAAAAAAAAAAAAGTAAAGATGAAAAGAGAAGCGGCGCATGCACCACCGAATAGGAACAAGGAGGCAATGTAGTAGCCAGTAGGATTAAGGTGCTCAATTAATTAATTAAATTAAGGATAATGATACACATCCCGAAGTTCTACGCCGAATTAGTATATCGACCAACGTGGACACTCTTTCATCTATCCTAATCAGCAAAATACTCTATCTTTGTTTGTCTACTCTTGTTCCTGGGCTCTCCTTAAGTCTTGAAGCAAAGTCAGTTTAAATTGTTTAAGAAAATTTAAGCAACAAAGTAATGAAGTATAACTACATCCATCTTAAAATTAAAAGTCTTTATTTCTATTAAAAATATAAAGTATGAAAACAACTAGTGACAAATTATTTAAAGATATATATTTTATAAAAATTTAAATCTATTTCAAAATTTATATTATAAAAATTAATAATATTTATTTTTGGGATAGATATAATATTACTTTATTAATTTTGAGACAAGTTAAAATGTGATATTTGTTTATATATGGATGGAGTACTAATTTTTAGTTGACAACTTATGCATTTTTTAAAAAGACATTTTACTTACAAAATACGTTGCTAAAATAATAAATAAAATAAAAAATAATAATAAGAAGAAGAAGACATGTCACTTTAAAATTCCATCGATTTTTTTTTTTTGTCATTATTCTGATGTATTACGTTCAATACACAATCGGTTGCAAGTAAAATACTTACAAAAGTACCCCTTCTATCCCAATTTAATCTACAAAACTTTTATTTTGAGTGTCCTATTTTAATCTATACAAATTAAAAATAATTTTTTAGTATCTTTTAAATGATGAGACTCTTTTGTTATACTCACAACTATTACTCACTATTTTCTACCCACTTTTTCTTTTTTACCCAACTATTTACACACACAACACATCACTTTTTCGATTATTTTCTTAACTCTTGTTGTGCCTTATCTTTATAAATTAAAGAGAGACTCTGTCTCAGACTAAGGTTTTTACTTTCCTTTTTGGTTTATCTCAGACTAAGGTTCTTAGTTGCTTTATTACCTAAAATGGACTATGGGACCCACTTGTCATTCTCACAACAAAAACTATCTACCCACTTTATTTCTCTTATTTTCTCTTACTTACTTTTTCATACTCACAACATTTACCCTTTCTTAATTTCTGTGTAAAATCAAACTAATAACTTTAGTACGGGATGAAGGAAGTATAAGAAAATGAGTGCATCTTTGTTTTTGTGTTCCAAATTTCCATTAGTGATAGGCTAGGGTTGATCAAAATACTCCTTCTTTTCCGAAAAAATTATCTTTTTTCTTCGTTGCTACTAAAATTTGAGCAAAATTGACCTTTAATTATAATAAAAATTGTAAAATTGCTATTGATGTATCATTATAAATGTTATCAATACTAATTTTTAGATTCTCGTTAAAATAAATAAAGTTAGTTTATCTTTTTCGTCGTTACTTCTGTCTCAAAATCAATATCAATTTTATTTTTTAAAAATTTAAGATAATTTTACTTTTTTAAAATGAATATTTATCCTTAAATAATTTGTCTCTAGCTATTTTCATACTTTATATTTAAAAAAAAATATATAAACTTTTATTTTACAATGGATGATGGATGCAGTAAAACTTTGTTGCTTGGACTTTTTTAAAACAAGAACGGCAGACAAACAAAGGTTGTTGAGTGTTTTGCTGACTAGGATAGATGAAATACACTACACGTTGGTCGACATGCTAATTCGGAATGGAACTTCGACATATCTATCATTATCCTTAAATTAAATTAAGCTTTAATAAGAACAGTGTATTTAACCACCCAATGATCACATATTCCCCTTAAAGAAATGTTCTTTCTGGAAAAACAAAAGAATTGCATGTGGATGGATAGGGCGAGAAAGAAGCTTTGATTGGGCAGTTTTGGAATTTACAAGACTACCACTTAGCCATAACTCATGTGATACGTCCAAGTGGCGGATCTTGACTCTCCTAATTTTTTTTTATTAAAAGGGTTAATATGGTAAATTTAAAATTATAAAGGGTAAATTTATAAAAATTAATAAGCTTAGGGGTACAAGTATCCTCTCAAAGGCCTAGATCCGCTGCGTCCAAGTCCATGAGCATTGGCTTCCCACTCCACTGAGCTTGCAGTTTCGGATTTAAATTAAATTTATGCAATTTTGCTTACAATTATTTTTTTATGTTAAATAGTCAAGCAAAATTTATCCTAATAAATAAAATTTTACTATAATCAAAAAAATAATTGAAGATTTAAGTATCATAAAAGTACAATCAAAAGAAAAGACATGTAAAATAATTTCAATTGGATAAATCGAGTGGATTAATTAAAGAGAAATTTATTTTCTAAATTTTAATTTAAAACTAAGATGTTAGTTTTTTGTGACTTTTCATTTGTTTACCAGATTAATTATAAGTTGGCTCAACATAATTCTTTAATGACTTAGTTAAACCGATTAATTTGTTTAAAGACTTTTTGTATGTTTCAAAAGATATATCAAATATTTAGTTTTGTGACTTAACATTTCAAAGTAAATATTGTATTAAATTTTTATCACTTTTCATTTCTTATAACGGAGATGTTAAAGTCATTTTATCATGATTATTATTAATGTATTAAGTTATATTGAGACTTTTCATATTTGAGTAACCATTGCACTTAAATGAAAGCATATAATTATTTTCTTCACAAAATGAATGTAGATAGAAATTTCATATTGAACAAATTTGTAATATTAATTAATAAACTCATAATAATTGATGTAATAATTTCAAATTAATGTAGACTCTTCACCTATCTTACTACATCTTATATACATACTAACATAGCACTCTAATAGTAGAATGTCATTATCTATTACAATAATAGAATATTATTGCCTAAGAGGCACATTATTCTAATATACTCCCTCCGTCCCACCTCACTTGAGACCTTTGTATTGGGCACAAGAACTAAGAAAAAGTATGAGAGAGAAGAAATGTTGTGAGTGTAAAAGATAAAGTAGGAGAGAGAATGAGTGGGAGGAATAGTGATTTGATTGGTGTTGTGAGTGTAAAAGCATTCCATTACGGGGAGTCTCAAGTGAGGTGAGACGGACCAAAATAGAAATAAGTCTCAAGTGAGGTGGGACGGAGGGAGTAGTAACTAATATACTCCCTCCGTCCCACTCGAATTAGGACAAATTTCTATTTTGGGTGTCACATTCGAATTAGGACAACCCAAAAATAGAAGTGTTTTATTTAGTGGGACCCACATTCACACTCACAACAACATTCCACTCATTATTCTCTACCCCACTTTCTCTCTCCTACTTTTCGTTTCATACTCACAAC
Source organism: Campanula takesimana (assembly GCA_026119855.1). NCBI lineage: Eukaryota > Viridiplantae > Streptophyta > Magnoliopsida > Asterales > Campanulaceae > Campanula > Campanula takesimana. The sequence goes on from JAOWBW010000833.1 coordinate 777,026, forward strand.
ACCTACTCCACTAACACTTTTTTCTTAATCCCCGTGACCAACCCAAAAATCTTAATTCGGGTGGGACGGATGGAGTAGTATGCTAATACTATTAGCTATTTGAAGAAATATGAAAACTCTCACGAAATTCGTATGACCCATGATGACGTGGCTTCATAAAACGTAAGATTTTATAAAAACTTGTCCAAGTGAAGTAACTAATACTAATACTAATAATAAAAATAATATTAATTAATTATAATAGTTTTAATATATTATAACTATTACTATTATTAGTTTTATATAAATTACTATTATTAGTATTAGTTACTCCACTATTTATAGTAACTATTTCTTTTAACTTATTATTTACGACGAATAGATTAACTATTATGATTAGCTAACATTATTAATAATAAGAAATAATAATTTATATAGTAACTATAATTATCTTATATAGTTAGCTATTACAATTAGAATAATACTAGGGGCACAAAAAAAGTCACAAAATCTTGCTCACAAAATCCTATGTGTAATGATTTTATTGGTGTTTTTAAGTAGAGTGTGGCAGGTCCATTATCGATGCAACCAATAAAATATCGCAAACTCATTTTGTGAGCAAGATTTTGTGACCTTATTTTGTGCTCCTAGCATTTCTCTTACAATTAACAAATGCTATTAATAGTAATAGTTATCATATATAACTATTACACTTAAATAATACTATTAATAGTAATAGTTATCATTTATAGTTAACTATTACAATTAACTTATACTATTAATAGTAATAGTTAATATATATAGTATCTTTTATAATTACCTAATACTGTTCATAGTAATAGTTAATAGGACTGTGCAAAAAAAAGTAGGAACCGGACCGGACCAATAGAACCGGACCGAACCAATAAAAATCGGACCGAACCAATAGTGTTGGTTTGGTTCTGGTTCCAAAATCCTCTAGAACCGGTTAATTGGTCCGGTCCTGGTTTTTAAAAAAATATACACGGTTTTGGACCGGACCGGACCAATCATTCATATATAGTATAATATATATTCATAATATATATAAAAGTATAAATATATATATATATATATATATATATGTATGTATGTATTACAGTAGTACTTGTTTATATCTTTGATATCTATAGTATTATATATACACAGTTGTTTTTTTGAAAGTGTTTCATTAATTTTATAATTTAAGCAAAAAAATGTTTGTTTTTTCCTCGTATAATTAACTTCATACTTTGCAGTTGCACCTAATATTTCATGTGGTTTGACTTTGAATTGTTGAGAGCTGAGACCACTATGTTCAATTATTTTAGTTTTTGGCTTACTGATGTATTGTTTTGAGTGAAAAAATTTGTATATAGGTAGAACCGTAGAACCGAACCGGAACCGGATTAATAAAACCGGACCAATGACATCGGTTCTGAAAAGTATTGGTCCGGTCTCGGTTCTAAATTTTTACAGAAACGCACTATTGGTCTGGTCCCGGTTTTGTGAAATTTAGACGAAAACCGGACCGGACCGGACCGTGAACACCCCTAATAGTTAACTTATATTATAACTATTATAGTTAAGTAATAATAATATTAGTAATTGATTTATATAGTAACTATTATGATTATATAATATTGTCAATAGTAATAATTCACATATATAGTAATTATTATAATTACTTAATACTATTGATAGTATTAGTTAATCATAAATTATAATAGTTGCATATATTTAACTATAATAGATAATTATATTAATTAACTATAAATATTTAAATATAATAATTAACTATAATAATTGATAATTAATAGGTAGATATAATAGTTAACTATAATATTTAACTATTAATAGCTAAATACAAATGTTAACTATAATAGTTAACTAATATAGTAACTATAATAGTTAACTATTATAGTATCTATTACTATTATAAGTAGTAGTTAACTAATAGTTAACTATTAATAGTAACTATTACTATTATAAGTAATAGTTAACTATAATACTAACTATTACTATTTTATGTATTGGTTATTATAATAGTTAAGTATAATAGTTACCCTCTATAGTAACTAATATTATTAGCTAATAGGAAAAAAAAATGAAAAGTCACTTCTTAATTAGTAAGGTGATGAGGTGGCTTCACCAAAAGCTAGATTTAGCCAATACTTGTCCACGTGACGACTCCGTAGTTCTCCGCGTCGACTTTTAATATATACTCCCTCCGTCCTAGCACAAGTAGGACTAGAAGAATGAGCACAATAATTAAGAGAAAGTAGTGAATGTGTGGTAGAAAATGAAGAGAGATAATGAGTGGGGTAAATAGTAGTGTTGGTTGAATAAAATGAGTGGTGGAAAATAAAGAGAGAGAATGAGTGGGGCTAAATAGTGGGGTTGGTTGAATATAAATACAGTATATTATAACATTTCTATTTTGGACAGTCTCAATTGTTCTGGGATGACTTAAAAGAGAAAGAAATCCTACTTGTACTAGGACGGAGGGAGTATAGATTTTGAAATGGGTAAAAATGATTTACATGAAAATATATTAGATTCTTTAACAGTGGAATTTTGAAGAAGAATTTCCACATTTTTTGTTCTTTGAAGTGACTTACTTTGTAGATTCGTATTTGAAATTGGATGTCTAACTACCAGCTTCCATCTTGTAATTTGACTGGGTGATAAGTGGGGTAAGTGATAAAATATGGAGAGGAGTAAGATAATATTATGTGTTATTCCGTCTCAAAGTTTACAAAGTTAGGGGACTCATATTTATACTCAAAACATATGAGTCTTAATTCCATAAGGATTCTAAGAGATCTCCTAATTCTAATAGCATATTTATTTCTTAATTAGAAATACTCGTAACTAGATAACTATTCTAAGTTGACTAGGTAAGTAAATATTCTTTATTTGATATGGAGATTGAGTATATCTCTCAATCTCCAAACACCCCCACTCAAGTTGAAAGATCTACAAAGTAGATTTTCAACTTGCAAAAGATAAATAAAAAAATAACTAAAAAACTAAAATTGTTGTTTTTTCATCGACTAGCAGTTGTTGTGCCAACAGTTGTTGAGGCAGGCGTGAGGACATCAAACAACACATCTGGCCGCACATCTTGCTGCTACTGGTTGCTTCGTTTGTGTAAACTGGACAATTCTGACCATTCTTACTACATGTCGTGATTTTCATCTTCTTCTGACATGTTGAACTTTTGCAACTCCAATTTCTTTCCCTTTTTTTCCCGACATATTGCTCTATTTGCAACGCCGATATTTTCGTTTTTTTTCTCACAACGCCGACATGTTGCTCTTCTTGTAGCGCCAACATGTTGCTCTTCTTTTTCTTCAATATTCGTTTTTAAAGTGAATGACACTAAATTACGTTTTTAGAGTGGGCTACCACTAAATCACGTTTTTAGAGTGGACTACCACTTAATCATCGTTTTTATAGTGAACGACACTCAATCAAAAGATGGAAGTGTTGTTAATATGGTTGATGTGATGGTCGGACCATCACTATGGTGTGGCCGGAATATTTGAAGAGAGATAAATCTAGCTAAAGAGAAAAAGCAAAAGAGAGATCTTTTTTTAATAAAAGTAGTCAGCCTTTGAGCTACTCTGGTCCACCTTCGTGCCCTTGAATTGGAACTTGGAAGGTTTCATGCCACGAAGGGTGATGATAGCAGCAATAACTTCTGTCAGTCTTTCCCTTGGGCCATGTGCCTACTTATATATCGCTCAAATTCTGGTTCCAAGCTTTTCAAAACCTTTCTAAAGTTGGAGACCCCAACTTTCAGCATGTCATATGAAGCCTTGCGTAGCTTTTAAATCAGAGTCATCTGCTTTAAACCTCGTTAGAAGCTTTGACGAGCGCGGCCAGTAAACAACTTCCCAAGCTAATCATCGCCACCGGTATCTGACCCGGACAGGGTTATAGTATTTTCTCAAAGTATAGAGACATTATGGATCATAAAGCTATGATACCATGATAAAATATGGAGAGGAGTAAGATAATATTATGTGTTATTCCGTCTCAAAGTTTACAAAGCTAGGGGACTCATATTTATACTCAAAACATATGAGTCTTAATTCCATAAGGATTCTAAGAGATCTCCTGATTCTAATAGCATATTTATTTCCTAATTAGAAATACTCGTAATTAGATAACTATTCTAAGTTGACTAGGTAAGTAAATATTCTTTATTTGATATGGAGATTGAGTATATCTCTCAATCTCCAAACAGTAAGTCATGATGTTCATTCCCTTTGAAGTCACTTGGCAACTGAGATCAAACTTGAATTTACCTATCTATGGATCTGAGAGGGTGTTTATAAACTCTAGGATTTTGGGAGCGCAAGCACCAACACCTAGATAAAAAAAAAAATTAAAAAAAAAAATAATTGACTTGCAACATAGAACTCTGGAATAAATCAAAAACGAAGAAGACCGGATTCTAATGCACGTGTGGACTTAAATAAAAAGGTTAATATTCCCTCGATGATCCATCTCTTCTTGAACAGTGCCCCACAGAGCCCCATATTGAAATTGATCAAAGATTAGTATCTTAATCACAATCAAATTATGATTAGAGCCAATTTTCTTGAAATAATAATCCCCATTCCCAAAATTTATAGTTTTTTTTGGAAGGTTCCCAAAATTTATATTCCCTCCGTTTCGTAATACTTGACGTTTTAACTTTCTTCACTTAGATTAAGAAAAACAATTATTACGTGTAAAAAAAGACTCAAACACCCCTATAACAATTCATTTACCTATGTAATTAAATGCATTTACAAAGGGTGTGTCAATTATTAAATAAGGGTATAATTTGTAAGTAATGGCAAAAATTCCTAGATAATTGAAAAATGTCAAATATTTTGGAACAAAATTGAACATCTAAAACGACATGTTTTGCGAAACGGAGGGAGTAGTTAGACCTTGGGCCTGTATACCGGACACATTATCCTTGCATTGGCCGACCGACACGTGTGATCTTCACATGTGATGGACGGTTGGAATTTTGGTCTTTGGAAAATGATGTTTGACTAATTTTTGACAAAAAATGTTACTCCCTCCGTTTCATAATACATGTCGTTTTAGACTTTTTCACACATATTAAGAAATGCAATTAATACATATTAAAAAGACATATGTGCCCCTAAAAGTATCCAATTACTTAGGCATTTAAATGCTTATACAAGAAATAGTTCACAATTAATGAATAAGGGTATAATAGGTAAACAAGAGTAATTCTTTCTTGGTAATAGTAAAACGTCAAATATTTTGGAACAAAAAATTGCTCATAAAACGTCATGTGTTATGAAACGGAGGGAGTATGTGATTTTATTTTGTGTAAATGAAATTAAGTTGCATAATTGTAATTTACATTTGGAGTAAATTAATGTGTTATTCTTTCAAAACCAAATTCTGGTGAATGATAAATTAAAGTTAAATGTATCCAATTTGAAATGAATTTATGAAGAGTTTTGTGAATAAGTTTGAGAGTATTTAAGCTTAGTTACTTGAAGCTGATAACAATCAAGTGTTATCATCCCACCATGCAACTTAGTAGTACATTGGGCTTTGAACTAGTCCTACCTAGTGGGCAATTGAGCTAGTTTTGGACTACCTCAAAATTGACCCACGAAGGGAAAATTGAGCGGTTAAAGGCGTACTTTGCATTTAGCACGATCGCATCGTAGGCACTGATCGGAGTGCTGAGCGATTGACCAATTCAGTTGGTAGGTGGATCCAACGAATCTTAGGTCAGATTCGACCAAACGGTCCATATTTTTCGGATCCAAAACTTTTGCCTATTGGTCACCATAACTCTTCATAAACTATACATAGACCCCTAGATTGATAATCTAAACACAACACCAGAAAAGTATTTAGTAACAGAGTTAACTGAATATGCATAGATTTGACTGGATTAACAAATCCAGTCATAAAATTTGATAAAGTACTCACATCATTTGTTAGAGTCTGAATTATCTTGTTACATTGAGTCTCCTTCAATTTCTGGCTGGAAGTTCTGAAAACCGATTAGTTCGGCAAAGTCGTTAATTTGAAGTGGTTCTATTAACGATAGTAAAGTCGTTGCATCTTAGGGAAGATTGCCGCAAAAACTGTTAGTACCAGTATGAGGCAATATCATCTTGCGGAGATTGTGTCCAACATAAGCCTCGATTTAAAAGTGTGACGGTTCATTCTAAATTTATGTCTTGTTCATTTAAGTTTGGTTTATATTATATTTGTCACAGAATTTTATTAAAAAAAAAGTTATTTATTGTTATAATTTTCTTAACATATACTCCCTCCGTTTCATGTCACTTAAGACTTATTTCCTTTTCCGTCTGTTCCACATGACTTGAGACTGCCCAAATGGTAAGCATCTTTACTATTCCCCCTACTCATTCTATCTCTTACTTTACTTTTACTCCCACAACACCAATCAACTTACTATCCATCCCACTCATTCTCCCTCCTATTTAATTTTTCATACTCACAAACATCTCCTCCCACTATTTCTCTCTTATACTTTTTCTTAATTTATGTGCCAAAATTTTTGGTCTCAAGTGACATGAAACGGAGTACTACCTCCGTCCCAGCTCATGTGCACTTTTACTATTCATGTGGTCAATGCATTCGAACTTTGACCATTATTTTGTGAAAATCTAGCTATTATGATACAATTTTAAAAGTTGTTATTGTTTTATTGTTAGAAGGGTTAATGGCAATTTAGACCCTGAAGTACCATACCACCCTTCCAATCGAGCCCCGCATGTCTTTTTTCGCCAGATCAGACCCTGGGGTAATTCATTTTCGCCAGTTAGGGCCTTTTTGACGGAATTCGTTAGAAACTCAGTTAAAAAGCATGTGTCATGCACGTGACTAACGGAATTGAGTTGTTTGAATTGTCTATACTTCTAAAGGGGTTAAAATGACACATTTAAAAATGAGGGGAGGGTAAATAAAAAAAAGATGAGCAATATATCCCTTCACACCCCCACGCTCCCAGACTCCGATCCCAACCCTTCCTCCATATTTTCCGGTGTCCAACCCAGACTCCTCCCCATCTTCTCCCCAACGACGGCTCAACCTTTAGTGCCGTCGCCATCATCACCGATCGCCATCATCGTCGGCGCTGTGTCGGCGTCGGCGTCGGCGTCGGCATCTCTACTCGTCGTTTTCCACTACTCATCTACTCCGACCTTTCCCCCCCTCTCTCTCACGCACTGATGGATGTGGTCCTCTCAAATGGCTTCTGCCCCTACCGCCTGCGTGGACCATTACCTTGCCGTACATTGCCGCATCTTTTCTCTCTCCCCACCAACAACTCAGATCTGATGTGGGTTTAAATTTTTGGATTTCATTTGTTTATGTTTGTTCAAATTGTAGGTTGTTTCTTGAATAAAACTTGATTTAATTGTAACTCTATCTATTGATTTGGGTTGTTGTTTAAGTTTGTGGTGGTGATTTTGGTGGTGGCGGATGGTGGATGGAGGCAGGGGAGTATATGAGGGATGAAAAAACAGAACAAGGATATGAAGACACAGAACATGATTAACTGTTTTTTTTTTTTTTTTTGGAGCAAGGATAAACTGTGTTGTTTTTTTCTTTGAACAAAGGATAAATTGTGCTGTTAACTATTGTCAATTAAATAAATACATAATTCAAGAAATTTTTGGCAATTATGAATAAATAATTATTTATTAATAAATATGCTATTATTTAATTTTAGTGAATAGTTTTTCATGATTTTTTTTTGTTAAAATGTGATGTATCATGTTCGTAATAATCAGTACATAATAATTTTATTTTTTTGATGAAAGAGCACATAAAAATATTACCTTGCCAAATGAAAATTATTTTGGGAAGGAGAGAGTAATTAAGAAGTAATAAAAAGGAAAATAAAACAGTTAATTTTTTATTTTGTCTTGAAAGAAAATGATTATTTATATAAGATAAAAATATATAAATAGTGAATGCTCGAAAAGAAAATTTATTGGTTTAACAAAATCAATAAATAGTTTTTTAAAACAAAAAAAATCAAAATTTGGTATGTTTAAAAAATTGATGAAAGTAATAATAATAAAATTATATTGTATGGTTTTATTTAATATTTTGATATTTGTTTTTTGCTCAAATAAAAATTTTTGATAATTGTTTTGATTTCAGCCCTGTTAAGTTTGGAATTTTCATTAAGCCCCTTAAATGAAATATCAACTTCAAACAACCCAATTCCGTTAGTCACGTGCATGACACATGCCTTTTAACTGAGTTTCTAACGAATTCCGTCAAAAAGGCCCTAACTGGCGAAAATGAATTACCCCAGGGTCCGATCTGGCGAAAAAAGACATCCGGGGCTCGATTGGAAGGGTGGTATGGTACTTCAGGGTCTAAATTGTCATTAACCCTTGTTAGAAATAGTATCAATAACATTTTTTTAAAATAGCTTAGAGATAGGGATGGCCAAAACCGGTTCCGGGCCCGGTTCCGGTTCGGCAAAAGGGTGACCCTGAACCGGCCCGCGCTTACCCCGGTTCCGGTTCCGGTTTGGCACAATCCGGTTCCAGTCCGGTTCCGGTCTCCCCCTTTAAAATTATTGAAAAAGAAGGGATTTCCGGTCCGGTTATGGTTCCGGTTCCGGTCCGGTTCGGCATATTTGTGACCCTGAACCAGCCCGGATGCCTTGCGGTTCCGGTTCGTCCGGTTCCTGTTTCCTCCCCGGTTTGCTCCGGTTCCGGGCTTTTCTGGTCCAGTTTTCCGGTTCCGGTTCGGTTTGGCCATCCCTACTTAGAGATATACAGATTTTCATAAAATTAATGTCAAAGTTCAGTCAAATTAACCAAAAAAATCAAACAGTGCACATTAAGCTGGGACGGGGTAGTACTACCCACCCTTATATGCATCCAACATCAACTATATCTTTCAATTCAATTTGGGAGTAAATACCCCTATATTTTTATTTTCGTTTTTACTTAACGATTACATAGGTTTTATCTTTAAATTATGTTTTCATTTTGGTGTGGGGTTGGTAAATTTGCAGAAAATCTTGAGAAAAACGTGTTCTACACTAACGCTAGTGTAGAATGTGTTTTTTAAAAAGCGGAGTGGCAGATTTGAAAATAAGGGGAACGCTGTGAGAAGGCGCGGTGGCATTGATGTAAATAACTGGAACTCATGAAAACTCACCAGACACTTTTCGAAACTGTAGGAGGCATTTTTCAATATTACAGTAGGCATATTTTAACACTAGAGCAGGCACATGTTTTGACACTACCAAGGCATGTTTAGACATTTTGATGTATGGAACAGGCACAAATAGGGCTGTTATACGAACCGAGCTGACTCGAGCTCGAGGTGTAGCTCGAGTCGAGCTCGAACTGATTGTCAAGCTCGTTTTTTGTTATCGAGCCGACCGTGTTTGGCTCGTTTAGCTCGTTAAAAGTTCGAGTTCGGCTCAATAAGCTCATTAAAATTGAATTTTTGTTTTCGAACAACTCGAACTCGGCTCGATAAGCTCGAATTCGGCTCGATAAGCTCGTTAAGACCATATTTTTCTTAAAAAAATGTCTAAGCTCGAGCTCGGCTCGTTAAAACTCGAGTTCGATATCGACTCGAGTTGTTCAGGAGCAGCTCGCGAGCTCGATTCAACTCGAGCAAGTAAGTGGGCTCGAGCTCGATAAGTTTTAAACGAGCTCGACACCCCAAAGCTCGACTTGGCTCGGCTCGTTTACAGCCCTAGGCACAAATAATGCCTATAACAGGCATTTATTTTAACATTAGAGCAGACATTTATTTGGACTTGGTAAAAAAAAAAAAAAAAAACTCTCAGCAGGCACTTATAAAAGTGTATGCTTTGAACTTAGAAGTGCATGCTTGAATTTTAAGAAGTGTCTGTTTTGAATTTTACATTTGTTATAATACAATAGGCAATTTCTAATTCTATAAGAGGCACAAAATAATTCAGAGCAGACACTTAGTTGGAACTTGTAAAAAAAAAAAAAAAAAACTCAACAGGCATGTTTTAAAATTCAAGCAGGCAAATATAAAAATGTCTGCTGAATATTAGAAGTGCCTGCTTGAATTTTAAAACATGCCTGCTGAGTTTTTTTTTTTTTTTTTTTTTTTGGCTGTGAAAGTCCCAAAAAAAGTGTCTGCTTTAGGGTAAAAAAAGTGCCTGCTGTAAAAATATTGGAAAGTGCCTCCTACAGTATCAGAAAGTGCCTGCCCCATAACCCTTCGTTTTGGAAAACACGTTTTACATCAAGGCTAATGTAAAACGCGTTTTACACAAGACTTACTCGTAAATTTGATCGTCTTCAAATTTAAATTTGAACTTAACAAATATGTTAAGTCAACAGATTATAGTCATTCATCTTTTAAACATAATTGTTTCTTGATGTAATTCTCTTTATACAACAATTATAGTGAGCGAAAATCTTTTTGTTTTTTTTTTTTAAAAAATGAGTGAGTGAAGAGGAAAACATTTGAGATAGAAAGTGAGAATAGAAGGAAAAGGCACCTAAGATATAGTACTAATAATAATGGATTGTACAAGAGTTGTTTTGTCATTTGAAATGAGCAATAATATTTCAGTGATTTGTCCTCCCCAATCACACTATTATGTTTTGGCATGGAAATCCCCTCACTTTTTACAATGTTTCAAACCCAAATTTCCACCCCCGTGAACCATTCCATTTATTGTGGAGTACAAACATGTCAAATAGTACTGTCGAAAAGTTTGTCTCATTTTAACTTTTGATAATTAATATCAGTGTTCTAAAAGACGTCCGTCTAGGCCACTTAGGCCCCGCCTAGGCGCTAGGCACTCATGAAACGCCTAAGTCCCGCCTAGGATATTATAACTATTTTGAATTCTCGGCCTCGCCTAAGTTCCGTCTAAACCCCGTCTAGGCGCTAGGCGCTGCTGCGTCGCCTAGCGACCGCCTAGCGTTTTTTAGAACCTTGATTAATATAAATGAATTTTAATTATATATTTGTGCCATTCTAATGATCACAATATAAAAATTGTTATTGATAAATCACTTAATGATTTATCAATTACAATTTTTAGAATTTCACTAAAATGATTAGATCCACATCAATATTTGTCAAAGTTCATTTGTGTTTGTTCATAAAAAGTCAAAACGAGACAAACTTTTCCGTGAGAGTATACGATATGATTAATAGGAATTGGGACAAGACCTTATAAGGAGTTACTATCATCATGGATCATCAAAGTGATATCATTTTGCATCAAAACTTGCCTTAGATTTGTCATTTTTGATGGGCATGGACATTCCCATTTGACTCCTCACCTTTCTCCATCCAGGAGAAAATCTATCACTCTTCCATGGGAGATCTAGCCAAGGGGCTAGGCTCACAAGTCACACCAATGCTACTATGCTAATGTTAAAGGTTGCGGATAGTTGAAATCGGTATAGAGGAAAATATGGGAAGAACAAATCGGTTTATTTTCCCTTGTGATTTTCGGTACATACATACAAAATATATACTAAGACTCTTACTTGGAGACTAAGACTAAATCCTACAAAATAGCTAAAAGATAATTCCTACCTATTTACATTTTTATCAAATAGGAAACTAAATAACTAAAGATACATACAAATAGGAAAGAATATATTCCGAGATCTTCAAGGATCTCGGCTATCTCAACACCCCCTCAAGTTGGAGCGTGTAAGTCACAGACGCCCAACTTGCCTAGAAGATGGAGAAATTGTCGACTGCCCAATGCTTTAGTAAGAAGATCAGCCAACTGTGAAGTCGTATGTACATAGGCAGTTGTGATGACATTTGACTGAACAGCATCACGGACAAGATGACAGTCAACCTCAATATGTTTGGTTCACTCATGATGGACATGATTTTGGGCCATATGTAATGCGGATTGACTATCACTCAGAACAGTTATAGGAGCGGAATGGGAAATGCCGAATGAGCCAAGCAAACTACGTAGCCATTTTAATTCACACGTGGCACTTGCTATAGAACGATATTCCGCCTCGGCCGATGATCGTGAAATAGTAGTCTGTTTCTTGGTTTTCCAAGAGATTGGAGAGTGACCCAAGAAAACGAAATAAGCTGTAAGAGAGCGCCGAGTAAGAGGACAACTTGCCCAATCAGAATCACAATATGCTCGGAGATAAAAAGCTGAATCAGAGCGCAATAGAATACCTTGACCCGGACGATTCTTCAGATACCGAACAACACGCAAAGCGGCTGTCCAATGGGCCTTCTTAGGCCGAGTCATAAATTGTGCAAGAGTATGCACACTGTAGGATAGCTCTAGGCGAGTAATGGTAAGGTAAATAAGTCGACCCACAATTCTCCTATAAGCCTCAGGATCCCGTAAATCATCTCCTTCAATCAAAGCCAAACGGTGATTCTGCTCAATAGGAGTAATGGCTGGACGTACTCCAAGAAGACCAACCTCAGACAGTATATCAAGCGCATACTTGCGCTGGGACAGAAAAATACCATCAGGATGTGTCGCCACCTCAAGCCCTAAGAAATACTTAAGACGCCCAAGGTCTTTCATGTGAAAACAATGACTAAGATATGCCTTGAATCGGTTAATAGCAACCGAATCATCCCCACCAATAACCAGGTCATCAACATAAACCAGGACGTGTATCTCAGCAGCGGAAGTCTTTAAAGAGAACAAAGAATAGTCAGAGCATGACTGAACAAATCCATACCTCTTCAATGCCATAGAGAGTTTCGCAAACCAACAACGAGGGGCTTGCCGAAGACCATATAATGATTTTTTAAGTTTACAAACCTTCCCAGAGGAGAAGTCTGGATGTCCCAAAGGCACCTTCATGTACACATCCTCACTAAGATCACCGTGTAAAAAAGCATTGTGAACATCCTCACGAAGATCACCATGTAAAAAAGCATTGTGAACATCCATTTGATGAAGTTCTCATCCTTTAACCGCAGCAATGCTAAGAAAAACTCGAACCGTAACCATTTTAATGGTAAGGGAAAATGTTTCCTTGAAGTCAATACCTTTAACTTGTCGATTTCCCAAGATCACCAACCGAGCTTTACAACGCTCGACTGTCCCATCGGCTTTGTACTTTATTTTGTAGACCCATCTGTTGCCAATCACCTTCTTATCAAGAGGAGAATCCACCAACTCCCATGTTCCACTCTGATCAAGGGCATTAAGCTCTTTAGTCATAGCCTCGCGCCATTGAGGAAGCTTAACCGCTTCGCTAAAATGTTTCGGCTCAACACCTGAGTCAATAGCAGCCAAGAAACAACGATGTGCAGGCGAAAATTTAGTGCAATTGACAAAGTGTGGTAAAGGATAACGAGTACCTGAAGATTTGGATTGAGAAGATGGACGGGACGGGGGTGTAGCTTGAGTTTTATTCGCCTGTGACTGTCCCAACTCATAATCAGAAGCTGGATATCTGGTAGAAGGAACTTTAATTCTCTGACCACGTCCCAAATTTTCTGGCTCAATCAATTCGGCAGGTTGTTCAACCTGTTCAGACAACTGTGTTGGAATCTGTTCTGTCAATTGGTCAGTCACTTGGTCAGTCAGTTGGTCGAAAAATGGGTCAGGAACCTCATCAACGGCTGGTGTCTGTGCTGTCGACTGTGCGGTCATCTGTGGAGTGGGTTGAGCAGTCAACTCACCAGTCAGATGTCCATCGTCTTCAGAATCATCCATATCATTGGAAGAACAAAGAAAGATATCGGAGTCCGTGTATGTTTTATCTCGGTCAGCCATACCGTGAGCAAAAGGGAACTCCTTTTCCACAAAAACAACATCCCGAGAAACAAGCAACTTATTTTCATCAAGATCATACACATACCATCCTTTCTTACCAAGAGGATACCCTAAAAACACTCATCGTCTACTTCGACTTGCAAATTTGTCATTATCACGTCGAGAATAATGAACATAACATAAAGACCCAAACACCCGAATATGTGAGTAAGAAGGAGGTTTTCCAAAAATAATTTCATAAGGGGTTTTTCCGTTTAACAATTTTGAGGGGGTTCGATTAATTAAATGCCCAGCCGCCAACACACACTCCCCCCAAAATTTAACCGGTAATTTTGCTTGAAACATTAAAGCACGGGATACGTTCAAAATATGTCTATGCTTTCTTTCCACCCTTCCATTTTGTTGGGATGTACGAACACAAGTAGTGTGATGTTCAATTCCATTTTCAAGAAAATATTTTTCCAAACAAGTAAATTCCGTCCCATTATCACTCTTAATTTTCTTAACTTGTTTATTAAATTGCCGCTCCACCATGACAAGAAAATTTTTCAAAATCTGGGAAACATCACCCTTGGAATTGACCAAATAAACCCACACCGCACGGGAACAATCATCCACAATGGTTAAAAAATAAACAGCACCACACAAAGCAGGTTTCCGATAATCACCCCAAATATCACAATGAATTAAATTGAAAACCTCATTAGAATTACTTTCACTAAGTAAAAATTTGTCCCTACTCTGTTTAGCCTTGCAACAAATCTCACAAACGTCTTTATTAATACTACTACGATTAATGAAAGGTAACAAACCCACTATTTTTCTTGACGGATGCCCGAGCCGCTGATACCACAACTGAAAACTGCCAGATTCTCTAACGTTGCACACTTGCGTTGTCGGTGACTTCCTCAAGTAGTACAACCCCCCGTCCAATTCACCCGCTCTAATCAAAATCTTCGAGGCCGATCCTGTACAACACATTGTTTGTCAGAAAAATGCACCAAATAATTAGAATCTCGAAGTAATTGAGAGATAGATAAAAGATTGCAGTTAAAAGCGGGGGCATATAAAACATTTTTTAAAACAAGATTCGTGGCAATCTCAACATTTCCTTCTTTCGTGGCTTTCATGTATCTCCCATTAGGCAGACCAATGTGATCCGTCTTAATATCATGAACATCACTGAGCAAAGAGATGTCCCCTGTTATGTGTCGGTTGGCTCCACTGTCGACAAGCCAACTGTGAAGCCCAGTTGTCTTACCAGTTGTGCCGCCAGTTGTGCTGACAGTTGTCGGCACTTGTGTCTGCATGAAATTCTTGAAGTTGTTCCACTGATCTGCTGTGAATCCCAGTGCTCTAACCTGATCTGGAACCCCTTCAATACTGACCTCTGCATTGTTGGACTTTGTGCTCGGTTTACCTTGATCTCTTCTTCCCGAAGAAGATTGGCTTCCACCTCTTCCTTTCGCTGGCTTCCCACGCTGGTCTTCCCACCATTCTGGATATCCTATCAGCCTGAAGCATGAATCTACACTGTGTCCTTTCTTCCTGCAGTGAGAGCAAGTGACATTGCTCATATCCTTCTTTTCTGTCAAGCCAACTGATGCGCCATCTGTGCTCACAGTTGATCTATCAATTGCCCTATCAACTGCCCGAGCGACGAAACTTGCTGGATTCAGGAATTCTCCATGTCCACCTCCCAAAACCTGTTCCTCTCGTACAAAGTTAGAATACGCCTTGTTCACAGAAGGCAGGGGATCCATATTGACAATAGACGACTTCGCATTCTCAAATTTTGGAGTTTCTAGCCCCATAACGAATTGATGCACACGCTCCTCCTCAGGTCTCTTCACCAAAACAACCCCAATATTGCACTTACAACCCGAACAGGAACAGGTCGGTAGTGTCTCAAAATCATTGAGAGCATCCCACATTTTCTTTATCCGTCCATAATATGAAGCCACGCTTTCATTCTTCCCTTGTCTGTAATTAGCTATGTCCGCCTTCAACTGTTGTGTCTTCGGTCCATTCCCCAACGAAAATCGTTCCTTCAAATCATCCCACAAAGCCTTCACCTCGTCCACATAGGTAATGGTGGATCGAAGAGTTGGTTCTATAGTATTAAAGATCCATGAAACAATCATGGAATTCACTGTCCACCACTGGTCTGCTTCATCAGCATCATCAGGACACGGGATTCTGCCATCAATGAATCTGGTTTTTGTCTTCGCTCGAAGCGATCCTTTGAAAACTCGTGCCCATTCTTCATAATTCTCACTCTTCAACTGAACATGGGTGATGATCATTCCTGGATTATCATTTGAAGAAAGAAAATAGGGAGATCTCTTTTCTTCCTTGACTTCCTTTCCTTTACCGGAATTTTCATCTCCGGATCTATGAACTTCGTCGTCGCCGGCCATGGTTCTTGATCAATAAAACCGGGCTCTGATACCAAGTTGAAATCGGTATAGAGGAAAATATGGGAAGGAAAATATGGGAAGAACAAATCGGTTTATTTTCCCTTGTGATTTTCGGTACATACATACAAAATATATACTAAGACTCTTACTTGGAGACTAAGACTAAATCCCTACAAAATAGCTAAAAGATAATTCCTACCTATTTACATCTTTATCAAATAGGAAACTAAATAACTAAAGATACATACAAATAGGAAAGAATATATTCCGAGATCTTCAAGGATCTCGGCTATCTCAACACGGATTTTCGACCGCTGCTGCGTCTTTTTTCCTCCTCTTTAATTGTCAGCCGGATACGGTTGCACATTTTTTATAGTTAACTATTATAGTCACATAGTAATATTTACTATATATGATTGTTTGTGTGCTAGTCACTTAACCAGATTGGAGATTGATTTTGATTGCAATTAAATCCTAAGACGGGAAATTAAACTATATTGATTAAAAACAATGAATTAAAAGCACTTCAGATTGATCCCTATCCCCGTCATCTATTTCAATTTCCTTGGTACTTTTTTTTTCTGTTAATCCTATTCACTTGATCATGAGATGTATTTCAATCTCTGTCTCTTCTTACAGTTTAGTCTATAGCAGTGACACACTCACTATAAATCCTAATTAAAATCAAACCTAAACTGGCACATAAAAGGTCTAAAGATTAATTGTTTCAATTTTAAGAGACTAAGATCAAGAACGCTTTCTAGATTACTAGATAATCGCTTAATTTTGCCTACTTCCCGAATTGCTATGGCACATACACAATCCGTGAAGTTGCTACAGTGAAAACCCTAATTCTGACACAGAACAGAGAATTCTAGCAAAGATTCATAAAAGAACTAGTGAATTGGCCAAATCCACAAACCCTAGTTATAAATCTAAAATCAGGACAAGCAAAATTATGAATAGATTAAACAAAAGAATAAGAAAATTACCTCAATTGAAATAAATTAGGTTCAAGCTCAGAATCCAAAGCAATGGAGTTTAGTTCTCCATGAAAGGGTTACAAGTTCCACAAAAAAAAGAAAGAACGTAGTCTTTTTCAAAAGTGAAAAGAAGATACCTAATCTAATGATAATTCTAAACTAATAATGGACATGGAAAAATAAAAGGAATAAAAATAAAAGAAAAAGAAATGAACGACATAAACCGACCTGGAAAATAGGCTCCATGGACCTTGGACCTATGCCCAATAACAAGAGGCTCATACCTCGCGGCCCAATATACCAAAGTTACCTCGGCATCTCCAAAGCCGAGTAGGCTGTCCAAAACTAGGACTAGATAGACAATATATGCAATGACCAGCCTACTGCACTTAGCTCGGCCTCTATGACGAGCTGAGTTAGGCTTGACTTACTACAGTAACAACTTTGTTCTCCTAACACAACCAGGAGTCCAAGACAAAGGGAATCCTTACTTAACAAGGACACCTCTTCGGTAAGGCAACGATGATTATAATCCTTATCAGGATTCTATCTCCCTCAATGTAAGAGTTCTACTCTAAAACGGACTCCATGACTTCCTTAACAATTCTGGACTAATTCACCAGCGCCTATATAAACAGGTCCTCATACGATAAACTAGTAACGGATTCTCTTGGCTCTTACTCTAGTCAATTGATTTCTCTTTGTTTTATCTCACATAAACGGATTCTTATTCTCACGCCGGAGGGCCTTCGCCGGTGAAGCCATGACTAGTTTACGTTTCTTTGTTTCGTGTGTGTAGATCCAGACGAGGAGGTTCCTTGCTGGGATTATCCGATACGTTTCTTGTAGCATCAGTTTGGTTTTATTGCCGGGAAACGTTCAATCAGAGAACTTCTCGTCCGGATAATCAAATCTCCTCATGGCTGGCATACCGGCGGACGGTCAACCAACAAGTGTAACGTTGGAAGGCGACCAAAATCCATCACAGAAGAACGTGGCCAACATTGCTGCTCAAACTTAAGGGCTCCCTCCACCTCCGCCTCAACCCAATGGAGGAGGCAGGCATACTCGTTTAAAAGGACCTCCACCAGAGGTTACTCAAATTTACGGACGAAGGCGGCGAGGGGCTACGCAGCCTCAAAATAGCGAGGCTGGTCCCTCAAGACCACAGCCTTTAGATCGAAGGGCGTTGCTTCAGCAGAACCTAACAACGCGCCAACAATTGGCTGATGCTCAGAGAGCCTTCCTGGAGTATGACCCTGAACACTCCATGGCACATCTCCTCCAACCCTCTGGAACTAGAGGGGCTCATGAGGATGATAGGAGTAATCATAGGGAAATCCCACGTATTAATGACCAGTGTGATCGAGGTCCACGTGATGACCCTCCAGAAAACTGGGCAAGCCGACTTAAAGGTCGACTCGGCCCAATTAACCGAAAAGGAAGAGACTTAAGGAATCAGATAAATCAAATGAGAGAAGTAGCTGAGTCTCCTGAAGTAAGAATTGTAAGAGAAAGACGGCGAAAAACTGACCAACGTCGGACTCCATCAAGGCCGGCTCCGTCCCATCGCACTCCACCAAGATGACCTCTCCCCGACCCAGAGGTAAGCCAAGTCGCTGAGGGAAACTGAGGCAAAGGAAGAGATAGATCGAGGAGCTCTTATCGTAGCTCAGAACTTGACGATCGAACCATAATGGATCTAAAGGAGAGGCTCGAGAACATGGAGATGAGCCAAGGGCAGAGAAGACCCAGAAATGACTATGACGCAATGCGTCCCTTTGCGCAGTGGATAAGGGATTCTCCACCTAACCCTTAACTAAAGCTCCCCAATTTAGATAAATACTTTGGCAATTCTGATGCTTTAGATCATCTTCATACATGAGTGTATCAAAACTTTAGTTTTGATGCACACAACTTGATGTCTGAGTTCATGTTAGGAAGTAAAGTTGACATCGATTAATTCAATTGTTGAAACTTTGTAATCAACAATTGGAAGTTCGAAATAATACGAATATTGAATACAAAAAGTTGTGAGTTCTTTAATTACGCTCGCGCGCGCACGGACAGCCCCCTTCCTTAGCCCCGCATTGAAGTACGAGGGCAGCCTTCCCTCACTCCGTTCACCTCCTAGGTATGGAAAGCAAGCAAAAGAAAAAGCCTTTCACTTGCCTTCCATTCTTCCCCAGTATGGAGCCACGTCGTTTCGATATAGGAACATGTGGGAATCGAGTCGCCCACGAGCGCTTACATTTACTAACCTACATCCACACTCTTCTTAAACTCACCACTTGTCCCGAGAGAGGAAGTGCTTCGTTCAGGAAACGCACCTGGCGCATCTCAGCTTATCACGCTCAATAATAGCCTTTTTGTCACACCGATGCCGCTCCTGCATGAAGGGGAACGCCGCATGAGAGGGTCCTACCTAACATGAATCCCGTGATGCCCGGCTCTGTCCTTCGATCCGGAAGTACAGCCTAGGCACATATGTCCTACGCTGACTTTTCCGGAGAGTCTGTGTTTTAACCGGAATCTGTAGCTTAAGATGTGTTTCTATTGTCATCTACGAGATTAATGTGAGATTGATGTTGAGATTTATGCGTATGTGAAAGTGCGAGGAAGTGTGCTTTTAGGAAGGCTGCCCGCAATTAGGGACGAGTGAGCGTGAGCGAACGATTTATACGTCACTTAGAAAAGGGGAAAAAAGCATTTCCGGTTCAGCAAGTGAGTGTTAGCGAATGATTGAGTTGAGATATGCATAAGGTAGCAGCCACTTTTCCTTCTAGTTCTCTAGTGAATAACTAGTAAAAAAGATGCCCAGTGTTAAGTGTAGTTCCATTTTTGAATTGTTTTTTGAGTTGAGGCTCATCCTTGCCCACAACTTGCTGGGACAAATAGTTGTGAAACTTGATGAAATCAATAACTTGAGCAGCCCCGACGAAGGAAGGGGATGCGGTTCCTAAAGCAGGAAAGAGCCCCGCAGGGATTCCAAATCAAAAGAGTGAGTGAGCTCTGAAGGAGATCAGGAACGGGAAATCTGGAGTGAGTGAGCCACGAAGTGGATCAGGAACGGGGCAGCTCCCGAAGGGAGATGGGCATGATGGCTCTAGTATCCAATCAAGACGATCTACTTTGCGAAGACATCGCTAGTACGTTAATCGGAGCAGCTAGGTCTTGGTTCATGGATCTAGAAAAGAAAAGCATCAACTATTTTTCTAGATTAAAAATGAAATTCTTGGAATACTTCCCAACCGCCGGAGCAAGAAAGAAAAGGCTCTCCGACCTGGCTAACATGGTGCAGGGCAGAAACGAGATGACCATGATTTTTTTTCCAAAGATTCAGAAACCTGGCTGATTCCATTGAAGAACGACTTACCGATAGAGAAATAATAGTGTGTTTTACCAACGGGCAAAGATCTGATGTCCTCACTTACGAGTTATCGGTAAGGGAGCCTCGAACGAAGTCTGAATTGTATCATGTGGCCTATGCAACAGCTATTGCAGAGGAGAAAAGGAAATTAAAATTTGGTAACGGAGATAGAGACTGAGATCCTGAGAATAAGACGACCACTGGGGACTCAACCCAAAGGTCGAATGGAGGCGGAAATAGGGGGATGAATAGAACGAGAGGAACAGAGAAAGCCGAGATCTTTACCCTCCTCACTAAACCGATCTCAGAAATACTCAACCTGGTGGACCTTCCAATTCCAAAACCCATTAGAGAAAATCCATAGTATCCAAAAGACACAAGTAAATACTGTGCCTACCATAGAGACAACGGTCACGAACATAGAAAACTGTTTCACTTTGAAGAAGATGATATAGAAGTGGATTGACAAAGGAAAGCTGGACCAATATGTCATGAAAAAGGACAACAAGCGTCCAAGGGAAGAGGGGAATGATGAAGAACAAGGGGATAGGCCTCCCAGAGCCAAATTGATTGGAGTCATACGAGAGGAGATCCCCTCAAATACCAAGTTGAAAGAACAGATTCATGAGCTGAGTAAGGTGTACCACATTCCCCCGTGGATCCACAAGGGAGAAGAGGTGATCAGTTTTTCCCCAAATGAATTGGCTAGAAACAAGGCAATGAGGGAGCAACCACTAATAATTAAGGTGTTGTTCATATATATGTTTAGGACATAGAATTTCTTAATCCCAATCATAGTTAACACTTAGGATCCCCCAATTTTATTAGAACCTTTGTAAGGTACCTTTAGGATTCTTTGTAACCAGCACAGGTGTATAACAACCTTTTCAATCTAGGCAAACCAGCTAGAGGAAGCAAAATCGGCAGACCAGCATTCAAGTTACCGATCAACTTACTGCTCAGTCAGTCTCAACAATCAGCAAGGACAGTCTGAACTTTACTGATAGTCAGGTTTCATCGTTCTATCTTAAAGTCAACTTTACCGATTGTCTTTGTCCTTTTTGTACTGTCTTATCTAAAAGTAGTTTATCTGCTCTGTTATAATTACTACGCCGTCTGACACATAGCCAATTTTTGCTCTACTGTCTCTACTTGCTTTTTGCAGGTAACCGGTTGAGACAAAAGGGTCTTTACCCATCAGACTTTTCAAAGCATGCGTGTCCTACATAGCTTCGCCATTAATACCAAAGATACCGCATTTAATGCTCCTCAACTACCCAGCTGAAAATTCAACTTGCAAGCATTCTTCAACAAGACTCAAGTCATTAACTCCTCCTATAAATAGAGGACTTAGAGCATTGAAGAGGGTTGCTGATTTTAGTGCATTGAAGAGAGTTGATTGTTTAGAGCATTCATTGAAGATCAAACATTCTGTCCCAGATAATCATTAGATCATTTATTAGGACATACACTTGTGCAAAAACTCATCAATATTGTAAGTATTCCCAAACTAGATTATTCTAAGAAATACGTTGTTTGAGTTACTCACACACCCACCTGAGTGAGATAAGTTGTTTTGGACTTGCCGCTCAAAAACACTTGGTCAGATTTGTATTACGATCCATTAGTGATGTCTAGAATTTAGTCTTTGTATCCGACAAAGCCGTGCTTGTAATAGACTAGGGATATCTAATAGTGCTCTTAACCCAAATCCAAGTTCTGACCAAACTTGGTAGAGGACGTAGCAGTATTTACACTGTGAACCTCTCCAAATACTTGTGTCCCCTGTTACTTACTTTGTCTTTGTCCGTTGGAACTCTATCACCGGCAGATCGTACTTACTCTTACTGATTCATTGTAATTTCTATTTACCAATCTCTTGAAACTGCATTGAACTTTGTGAAATCACTTTGTGTTTAAACCAAGCTCTCAAAACCATTTCATACTGATTTTGTGTGAGTTAAACTAAGTCATATCTTCTCCGCTGCGCATACTGATAATAGTTTGCAAATTGATAAGTGACTTTGCTTTATAAAGTGTTTTCATGAAAAAGTTTTAAATAGGCTATTCACCCCCCTCTAGCCTATTTTCCTACCAATTGGGCCTAACAATTGGTATCAGAGCTTGGAATTTTGAAAGAAATTTCCAAGCTTTGCAGCTTGTTTGCCGATACCATGGCAGGAAAAATCATGCAGTCATTCAACATTACTACCATTCCATTGTTGAATGTCAACGAGTTTGGTGTTTGGAAATCTCGTATGATAAAGTATATGAACTCAATCGATGACCGGTTGATGAAAGTCATAGAAGGTGGTCTAATAATTCCTTTAAAAGTCTCAACCACCTATAGACCTATTCCCTCCACTCTGCTGACACAACATGCTGATCGTGATACTGAACAAGAAACACATGTTCATATTGAAGAAACTTTGGTTGAGAAACCAAAAGAGGAATGGACTGAGGACGACAAACTTTCAGCCGCCCTAGATGGAAAATCATGCCACATTATCTCTTGTGGTTTGGATGACAAGCAATACAAACTCATTGACTTGTGCTCCACGGCTCAAGAATGCTGGAACAAGCTCCTTGCATACTTTAAAGGTGATGAGCAGGTGAAGGACAACAGACTCTACGATTGCATTGCTGAGTTTGAATCCTTCAAGAAATAAGATGGTGAATCACTAAGGAGTGCCTATGACAGATTCTGTGAGGTAAGTAATTTATGTGCTTCATTAGGTAAGGTCTATACCATGAAAGACCTAATTATTCATTTTCTAAGTTCTTTGGGAAATGAGTATCATACCAAGGTCACTGCTGTTAGACAAGTGAGAGACTTTGTTGGTCCCAAACGGCAACAAGGGTATGAAAAATAGCTAGAGGGGGGGGGGGGTGTATAGCTGTTTTAAAATTCTTTTCGTACCCTTGATAAACTCAATTGCAAATGCGCACTTTATCAAATAAGCGTTATGATATGCGCCTAAGTGAGTGAGTGAAATGCACAGTAGAATTTAGTAATGTAAAGAGGCGCAAAGTATGATAAAGGGGGCGCATACACACTCTAAGTATTTTGGCTCAAAGTGGGTGAAATAAGAAACTAAGGCAAATGATATAACAAACACAACACAGTTCAATCAATCAATCTACAATGAATAAACAATCAAATAGTTAGATATGATATGACTTGAAAGGAAATAGCAAGATAGTAAGTACGCGCTATTTGGAGAGGTTCGATCGGGAAAATGATCTACGTCCTCTACCAAGATGGTTAGTCTTGGATTTCTAATGGAGATCTTATATAATGAGAGAGTGTTACAAATTACAATCGTTTGAGCTTATACACTAACTCAAGATCTAATATTCTATGAAAGAACAAATCCTAGACAATAACCGGTGTATCTCTAAAAGGAAGATCTAAGTGATCAAACTTAAAAAGGTGCGTGTGTGATTTTAGATTCAAGGCTCTTTATATCTTTGAGATTGAGAGCACAAGAAAACTAAAGTGTTATCGCTTGAGGATCTGGGCTAAGAATGAAGTTATGAAGATGTTCTTGAGAATTCTGGAAATAACAAAGGCAATCTTCAAATCTTCAACAAATAATTGAGAGAGAAATTCTTGAAATTCTTAGCAACTTCAAATGGTTGAAGTTATGGGGTATTTATAGTAGAGCCCCAAAAACTAGCCGTTGGAAATCCTTGGTGAGTCAGAGAAAGGACGGATGTGCTGTTGCTCATTGAGTGGAGCACGTGTCCTTTTATAGCCGTTAGACACATAACACAAATATGACCATTATGGACAGGTGTCCTTAGATGCGGGTGCATACGTGTTATTTAACCACCGTTGGATCATTGTCGTAGTTTGAATCTCTTCAAGTCTTTGAATCTTCAATAAATCACTGAGTGAATAAATAACTATAAGGCGTGTGAGCTAAGAGAGGCGCATTACACTTTGCGGGCGCATAAGAGGCACAGGCGCACTGTGAGGCGCGTAGCGTGGCGCGGCGCGTGAGTGAGGCGCTTGGGCACCTGGCGCATGACTTGGCTCAAACTTGTGATTTTCTTGAATCTTGATATTCTTGCCCTATTCCTAAGCCTATTCTATTACAATGGACAACCTAAAAATGAAGTATAAATACTTCTTACATGTGGGTCTAAAGTCCATGAAATAAAACTTAGGTGATGGATCAATCAAATCTAATCAATCCTATTACATTGAAACTGAGATCTAAGTGGGCATACCCAACAATCTCCCCCTATTTGATTGATGCCATTACCTACTATATCCGGGAAAAACATTATACTTGATAATAACATGTCCAAATAAATGAAATTGGTAAATCATGTCTCAAGTTAATGCACACACAAGTCCAAGATATAGATTTCTAATCTATTCCAATAAGGATAAAACATTACAAATGGAAAGATAGAAATGACAGTTTATAACACATTCAAAATGATATATGAGTTTTAGTTGTGAAATGTGTTTAAACAAAGTTTAAACTCAATGCATGAAATATGAAGCAGTTCAAATATGATGCATATGATTTTAAACAACATTCAATGTTCTACAAACAAGAAGTTTGAGTGAACAAGTTTTGAAACAAAAGTGATGTTTTGTTCTCATTATTACTCAAGGTGTAAGAGTTACAGAGTACAAGTATTTAACAGAACAAAAACAAAAGGTGCTAAAACATGTAAGCACTAAATCACTAATAAAAGTTTCTAATCACAAAAAGAGTTATAACAACTTACAAACAAACCAAAAACTAAGGGTTGGGAGGAGGCGCGTCGTCATCCTTCAATCCTTCTTCTATTTCTGAAACGGAGCGCTGGATTTGTTTGGAAAGTTGGTGACATCGGTTTACAACACCGTGAGTATCAGTGACACCATCTCTAATATAGCGCAAATGATCCACATTGATGTTTTGATACTCATCAATGGTGCGCTGAGTGATAGATTGCTGTTGTGAAAAGTTTTCAGTGAAGGCTTGGAAGTTAAACAGCAGCTTGGGCAGTAAGTATATCAGCGGAAACTCTATCTGTGCGCCTGTCTGCACTGGAATGCGCGGCATTAAAGTGAGTGACAACTAATTCCTTCAAAACATCAATCTTTGAGAGCAGTGAATTAATGTCTATATGCGCACCAGGAGCAGAGCTGGAAGAGGGCGCAGGAGTTTTAGGAGCTGAAGGCGCATAGGATTCAGAAGCTTTGGGTTCTGCGCTAGGATCAGCACCATAAACAGTTAAACCCAGGATTTCTAGTTCATCCTTAACTTCTTTGAGTTTATCAACAACACTCAACAGTTTTTGGCTATCTCCAGCCACCATCTCAAACAACTTCCTTATATCACCTGCTATATTCAACTCTACCTCCCTTATGGCGTTAATGAAATCTTGTCCATCAGTGAGTTTGATGCCACCATCTATGCGCTCATGTAGGGAAGCACGAGTACCTTTGAAAAGTTCATTCATCTGATCTAGCGCCATTCCATTGTTGAGGAGTAAGGAAATGTTTGTCCTTGATATTCGCATCTATGCGCGCCATCTCCCCCTTAATGGCAGCAATCTCATCAGCTTGCTGAGTAAGCATGGAAGTATGAAGCTCTAACTGAGAATTCATCTGAGCTTGGCCTTGCTGGAGTTGCTGTAGCAGTGAAATAACTACACTCATGTCAGGAGTGGGAGGAGGAGGCGCAGGAGAAGTACAGGGCGCAGGAGGTGAAGGTAGATATTCTGCACTGGAAGAGGGTTTTTCAGGATTTGATTGGGGTGCAGTAGAAGGTGATTTGCGCCTTGAAGGATCTGGCTCCCCCTGAGTTGTATCTTTACTAAATTCACCAAATAAATCAGCTGATATTTGGTCTCTAAGACTTTGACGTTCTGAAGATAGAGTAGCAGGAGTGGTGGTATGCGCTTGAACATTAGGAGGCGCATTAGTGGCAGGCGCGCGTACATCAGCGCTAGACCCTGCTCCTCTGCGCCTTTCAGACTTGGATAAATCAGCAGCCTGTTTCAATCTGTAGTCCTCATCCTTTTTCTTCTGCACTTCCAGTCTACTGGCTTCTTTAGCGCGTTTAAGTTCTTTCTCTTCTTCTGTTTCAGATCTTGGGCGCTTAGGAGGTCTGCTTGTTCCTTCAGCAACCCTTTTACCTTTGCCTTTTTCTGCGCCTGGAACAACTGTTGGTTCTGCGCGAGGTGCTGCTTCAATGTCTGCGCCTTCGTCTGTGCCATCTACATCTTCATCAGATTCAGTGGCTTCATCAACCAACTGATCTCCTTTAACTCGTGGCGCGCGCTTAGCCATGCGCTTCCTGCGCCTTTTCATAACCAAACTGTCTTTCCCAAAGATGGGAACGTCAGTGGTTTGATAAGCTGGGTTTTGAGCGAGGAATTTAGCAAGAGCAGGATAGGTGAGAAATATTTTTGTGAGTATTCTGCAGTGAGTTTTGAACTTCGTTTTCCCATCAGCTTTGTTCTTGTTGTACTTATCAATCTGGTCTGATAAAGTTTTAAATAAGATTTGAGGCCAGTTGAGGATGGTGTTTCCCATAATAGCTGCAGTATATTCCCACTGCTCCATTGTAAATCGGTTCACATTTCCCGTCTTAAAAATAATGGAAGTCCCCACCAAATGCGCAATATGCGCCAATAAATCACCACCATCCCTTATTTCAACAGATTTGATGTTGTTCTGAAGAGAAAGAATGTTGAGATGGGTTCTTGCCATAAGATTCTGCGCAGCAGTAGGATAGGTATTGATTTTACCAGCTACACTCAGAGGGCCAGTTGTGTTAAAGTTGATGATATTCTTGAGAGTGCCAGTGGAGATAGTTATAGCAACGTTCTGAACGGTGGCGCATATCCTGTAGCGCACATATCCATCAGCAGGAGTCTCAACGAGAGCAGCAGTTGAGAAGAATTCATCCACGAGGAGCGGTGAGTAGAAAGGTTGCTCCAAAGTAAATAGGGGCAGAAGACTAGCTTGTCTGATAAAGTCCATAATATCAACGCCAATTTGGACTGCAGATAGCTCAGTGAGATCAAATATCTCACTAGGTCTGAAATTTGCTGGATCCTGAAAATTAAACATTTGAGTGAAGTTAGGAGTGAATGAGGCGCATAGAATCATAAAATGAGCTAAGTATAAAGTAGGCGCAAGACGATATATAGGCGCATAAAAATAGCATGCGCATACTATTATTAGGCGCATATATGTTGTAGGCGCATACAAATACGAGGCGCATATCATAGTTCTATGAAAAATACTAAGGAAAAATTAGACATAAAAATTTGATTAAGTAAAATTTAGGCGCATAAAATGTTTAGGCGCATAATGACTTTAGGCGCATAAGTTGATTGAGGCGTATAACATTTGTATTTGCATAGGGCGCATACAATTATTAGGCGCATGAATCACTTGAAGGCGCATAAGGTCATAGGGCGCATAACCAACTAGGCGCATAAATTGACACTTAGGTGCATATCTATGTGAAATTCATACTGTGTATAAAAACGCACAAAAAACACACAAACACATACAAACAAACATATGCAAGTAATAAGGATCAAAACATGAAAATTTTGAAAAACTTGTTTTGAAAATTTGAAACCCAAGTCATGCAAAAATAACGAAGAACACGAAGAACATGCTTGAGTGCTTGAAGAACATCAAGAACACCAAGAACACATAATTCGTGAAACTTCACCAAATCAAGCATACAATATATCAAAATGACCACACGAAGACGAGGACAACAAATATGTAAATCAAAACAAGTAAAAATCAACAACAAATCCAGAAAATGGATTCAAAGATCCGAAAATTTGAAAAGTAAAAAATCTAAGATTTTCAGATTCGCAAAATATAGAGCATTGATCGTTGAAATGTTTAGTTATAAAGAATCTAAATCACAATACGAACAAAACCTATCAAACGATTTTGAAAACGGATCACCGAAGCAAAATTTATCAAGATAAACTCATCCGGGTTTTTCGAAAACGACGAACACACAGAAATGACGAAAAAATGTGAAGAAAATGCAGAAATTTAGTAGATTAAGGTTAGAAATCCATACCATTTCGTCTTGTGGAGTCTTTGTAGTTCTCTTAGGACCCATAGATTTATATAGAGAGATAAAAGGAGAAGAAAATGATGAAGAAATAGAGAGAGAAAGAGAGACGGGAAGGAGAGAGACTGGGAGTGAGAAGAGAGTTGGTGAGAAGGGGTAGGTGATGATGGAAATGGAAGGGATAGGGTGAGTATATATAGGTTTAGGTTTCCCAAAAAAAAAATGAAAAGATGGGCATTTATGAGGGGAAAAATTTCGGCTCATTATGGCAAAAAAAAAAGACGGCGCATTTATGAGGGATTTTAAGGAATTGATGGGTAATAAATGCTGAATGACCTAAAGTACACTTGATGTGACTTTTTGGGTAAGGGAAAAACTGCTCCACTTTCCGTTTAAGTGTATGAGCAATTTTGACTAATTTTTGCACAAACCCCAAAAACATCTGTTCTGGTGTAAGTTTGGGGTGCAAGAAATATATCCCAAGAAAATAAAAATTTTCGAAAAACGTAAAACGAGGGAAATATTAATTGCACAAGTACCCTTGAACAATTATGGAAATGTCAAAAGATAAAAATTCCTATAATAAATGATAATAATTAACTGACCTGGTACTTGTGACAAATTGAATACGTTCAATCATTGAGAAATTAATATGTGGTAGCATTGATTGAGCCGCAGTCATAAAGAGGCGCATAGGGGTCGCATAATCTCATCTAGGTGCGCAGGATGATTTAAGGAGCATTGAATGCTAGGCGAGCAAAGAGAGTGGAGCGCGCAGATGTGGGAATTTGGCGGGCAGTCAGATTGATAACGAGCGCAAACACAAATACTAAACATAATATCGGGCCTACTAGCAGTAAGATAAAGGAGCGAGCCAATCATACCTCGATATAGCGTTTGATCAACACGTTTACCTTTTAAATCTTTGTCAAGTTTGTTGCCGGTTGCCATTGGAGTATCATATGCTTTGGCGTTCTCAAGTCCAAATTTCTTGATTTAGTCCTTTGTATATTTGGCTTGATTGATAAATATGCCTTCATTCATTTGCTTGATTTGAAGCCCAAGGAAGAATGTGAGTTCTCCCATCATGCTCATTTCAAACTTGCTCTTCATTAGTTTCTCAAAGCGCTTGCACAACAATTCATTAGTAGAACCAAATATAATATCATCAACATAAATTTGAACAAGTAATTTATGACCATTATGTTTGGCAATGAAAAGAGTTGTATCGATTTTACCGCGAGTGAAGCCTTTTTCAATGAGAAACTTGGATAGTGTATCGTACCATGCTCTTGGTGCTTGTTTGAGTCCATACAAAGCTTTCTGGAGTTTGTACACATGATTTGGAAATTGTGAATCTTCAAACCCAGGTGGTTGAGCAACGTAGACTTGTTCTTGGAGTTCACCATTTAGAAACGCGCTCTTCACATCCATTTGATATAACTTGAAGTTCTTGTGAGCGGCGTAAGCTAGAAAGAGTCTGATAGCTTCAAGTCTTACTACGGGCGCGAAAGTTTCATCGTAATCAATTCATTCTTCTTGCATATAGCCTTGTGCAACCAATCTTGCTTTGTTTCTTGTGATGGTTCCATTCTCATCCATCTTGTTTCTGAACTCCCATTTCGTACCAATCACTCCTTGATCATTTGGTCTTGGAACAAGAGTCCAAACCTTACATCGTTCAAATTGATTGAGTTCTTCTTGCATTGCAACAACCCAATTAGGATCTTGGAGCGCTTCATCAGCCTTCTTTGGTTCAATTTGAGAGATGAATGCAGTGTACGCATCAAAGTTTGTAGCTCTCCTTGTACGAACACCAACGTTTAGATCACCAATGATATTATTGATTGGGTGATCTCTAACTTCACAAATTTCAGGAGGTAAGTTAGGTTGAGTCGTAGTAACTTGAAGGTCTTCAATTGGTACATTTTCACCAGATTCTAAATCATCAAAATTTGGGGGTTGAATTGGTGTAGAGTTGAAACTTGGGTTTACACCAGATGCAGCTGTAGATATAGGCGCATGAGAGGAATCAAGAGGCGCAACATGTGAGTGAGGCACAGCTGATGATCCATTTGGCACGCCATATGAGGAGTTAGGCGCAACTGATGTGGATGGATTTCCTTGAGTTGATAGATTCTGATTTTGAGTAGGCGCAACATAAATAGGAGCACCTGTATCATTAAGCTCAACAGAATCATCAGCAACATTTGGAGCCAAATGTGGCTCAAGGAGAGAATGTTCATCAAATGTAACATGTACAGATTCAACTATCACTAATGTAGATCTATTAAAAATGCGAAAAGCTTTAGAATGTTTGGCATACCCAACAAAAATATCTTCGTCGGCTTTGGCATCGAATTTACCTCTATGTTCGTTTCCGTTGTAGAGGATATAACATTTGCAACCAAATATCTTGAAGAATGCAATGTTGGGAGTTCAACCATGCCAAAGTTCATACGGAGTCTTGTTGTGAAGTTTGTTGATGAGGGAACGATTTTAAGTAAAACATGCTGCGTTGATAGCTTCTTCCCAAAAATACTTAGGCAATTTCGCTTCAGCTATCATCGTCTTTCCTGCTTCAATCAACGTTCTATTCTTTCTTTCCACAACCCCATTTTGTTGAGGAACTCCAGCGGTTGAGAAGTTGTGATCTATCCCATGATCGTCGCAATATCGAGCAACACCATTGTTCTTGAATTCTGTTCCATTGTCGGATCGAACACTAACGATGTCATCTTCTTTTTAGGTTTGGAGCAGTCTGAATAAGGTGGTCAAAATGTCGTAACAATCGTCTTTTGAGATCATCATTTCCACCCATGTGTATCTTGAATAATCATCCACCACAACTAGAGTATACTTGTTCTTTTGAATACTTGCAGTGGTGACTGGTCCAAATAGATCAATGTGGAGCAGTTGCAAACATCTAGAAGTTGAAGGATTGGTCTTGCTGGAGAAAGATTCCTTCGGTTGTTTGCCAAGTTGACACGCGGCGCACTTCTTGTCATGATGATCAGCAACCTTGGGAAGTCATTTGACAAGGTTATTCCTGCTGAGTTTAGATATATATTTAAAGTTCAAGTGACTTAAGCGCTTGTGCCACAGCCAACTATTTTCGCTCACACTTTTAGCTACAAAACAAAGATTAGTACTAGAGCTCATACTATGGAAATCAATAATGTAAATATTTGTCTTACGATATCCCGTGAGTAATGTAGCTCCAGTTTTGCCATTCTTGATAAGACATTGAGTTGAGGTGAAATGGCATTCTAATCATTTGTCGCAGAATTGAGATATGGATAATAAATTGTGCTTGAGCCCTTCGACAAGAGAGACTCTTTCAATGCATACTTTGTCTTTCTTGAGCTTTCCATATGCAACAACTTGACCTTTGTTATTATCACCAAATGTTACTAAGGGACCTTTTTCTTCATGGACATCTTCTAATAAGGATTCATCTCCAGTCATGTGTCTTGAGCACCCACTATCGAGAATCCATTCATAATTTCTAGCTTTTGAAGATCCAGCCATGAAACAAAGAACCTGAAATATAGACATTTAAGCAGGTCCCCTTTATTCTTTTTGGTTCCTAGGGTTAGCAACTTTTGACAACCCACTCTTGCTTGACCTTAGGGTTTTTACGTCCTTTGGCATTGGGAGTGAATCGCAAAAGGCATTCCACGGCCTTGTGTCCAGAACAATCACAAATGGAACAATGATGAAAGCCACCAATCACATGAGTTTTCACAAACTCTTTACTTTTCTTTGGGATAGCATTCTTCTTTGGGTCAGATGGACTAGCCTTAACAAAATCCTTCTTTTGAAATTTTGGAGCGCTTGATCTAGGAGGGCACATAGGGCTAGGAGGCGCACGGCGATGAGGCGCGTGGCTCCTAGGCGCATAATGAGCACTCGGAGAAGGAGCGCGCTTTGTTTCAATAGGAATTTTGCTAGAGGATGATTCATCTGTAGCTATATCTTTCCCATTAGCTTTCCCAAATTGCTTCGTTGGGTAGACATAATGGAATGTTTGTCTCTTGACTTTTTCCTGTCCTTTACCCATTGAATTAGAATGTTTTTCCTTGGGAATTTCAAAAGTTTGCTGGTTTGTAAATTCACTATCTCTTTCAGCACAGATATCACATTTAAAGTTGTCACTAGTTGATGAGAATCCCAAGCCACTTTTATCACCACTGACTTTTTGGGACTCAAATATATTCTCCATAGTGACACGAGAATTGGACCACTCATTTGTAATCTTTTTAAGATCAGTAATTTGAGCAACCAATTCATCGTTTTGAACTTTAAGAAGTGAGTTCTGTTCTGTTAGAAAAGTGTTTTTGACAGTAAGAGGAGTCATGCTCTTTATCTGCTCCTTAAGGAGGGTGAGTTCAGATTTAAGTAGAGATTTCTCGGTCTTAAGCTGGGAAATTTCATCACATGATAGTGCTAAAGCTTCCTTCATATTATCAAATCTAGTGATTACCTTTTCAGCCTTTTTTAACATTTTTTCTTGTTCAGCAATCACTTCATCATCATTGATTTTGGAGATTGGAGCAGTTGGTTGAACTTGAGGTCTGATGTAAGCTCCTTTTCTCAACTTGTTCCTTGCGCTTACATCACATCGTGAGAATAACAATCCACCATCGCTTTGAGCCGGAGTGAGAAATCCTAGTTCAACAAGCTCGCTGATGGTTGGTCCTTTCTTCATTTTTACTTCTTGAAAACCTGCAGATTTTTTGATAGGTTTATTCAAGACATTCATATCAGGAACATCCTTGGAGAAGTCATCATCCGAATCATAAGTTTCAACTTCATCATCATTTGCCACCAAACAAACGAGTCTATTATCGGAATCTTCATCGCTCTCATCTGAGTCTGTTTCAATCCAAGTGTTCTGCTCATTTGCTGGTGATTCTTCTTCAGCAACCATTCCCTTGTGACGAGTGAATTTGGGAGTGAACTTGGGAGTATGGTTGCTCTTCTTCTGCATATATTCAAATTTTGGAGTTGGGCAGCTTGAAGCAAAGTGTCCTGGTTTCCTGCAATTAAAACAAACAAGGTCTTTTTTTTTTTTGAATCACTGCACCTCGTGAACTTTGGAGGAGCTCTGCTGGTAGATCCTTGAAATTTGCTGGTTGAGCCGGGTCTTGAGAATTTTCTGAACTTTTGAAATTTTTTCACAAATAAAGCAAAGTCTTCATCATCCATGTCTAATAGCTCAGAGGTAGAAATTTTGGGATCGGAACTTTTCTCTTTTTGAACCGGCGCAGGCGCATGCGCTTCTTCTCTATGCACCACCATTGCTATGGATTTTGACTTTCCTTCAGTTTCACTGATTCGTTGGAGTTTGAGCTCATAAACTTTGAGATTTGCATAAAGGTTCCTTAAAGTCCATATATCTAAAGTTCCGGCGTCTTCAAGAGCACTGGATTTATGTAGGTATCTTGATCCAAAAGCTTGGAGAAAATTGACATTCAAATCCTTGTTTGAAAACTTCATGCCAAGTGAAATACATAGATTTATAATTTCACAGTAGCGTTCATAAGTTTGTCTTAAGGTTTCACCGGGGAGTTAAGAGAAATTGTTGAATATCTTTTGCACTTCATATTTCTTGTTCTCCTTACAAACAGTATCTCCTTCTATATGCTCTTCAATAGCGTCCCATAGCTCATTAGCAGTAGCACAATGCATGACTTGTTGTTTCATAGCCGTGCTTAGAGTGCTTAGGAGAATGTTTCTTGCTTTGCCATCATTTGCAACTCTTCTTGTTTCTTCCTCAGACCATTCTTCCCTTGGTTTCTTGATGGTTGGTTGAACAGCATTGGTGCACGGATTTGGATTCGCTTTCATAGGGATGTAAGGTCCATAAACCACGGTGTCATGAAGTCTTTCATCGATTGAGTTGAGATGAGTTAAGATGCTGAATTTCCACATGTCAAAATGATCTTCATCAAAGACCGGAACGTGAGTGTAGTTTGCAGTTGCCATAGGTTTTGAGTTTGCCATTTAGAATCGGCACCCAAGCTGTTAATCTTGAAAAACAAAAGTGTTTTATAAAGGTGTTTGCTCTGATACCACTTGTTGGTCCCAAAGGGCAACAAGGGTATGAAAAATAGCTAGAGGGGGGGGGGGTGAATAGCTGTTTTAAAATTCTTTTCGTACCCTTGATAAATTCAATTGCAAATGCGCACTTTATCAAATAAGCGTTATGATATGCGCTAAGTGAGTGAAATGCACAGCAGAATTTAGTAATGTAAAGAGGCGCAAAGTATGATAAAGGGGGCGCACACACACTCTAAGTATTTTGGCTCAAAGTGGGTGAAATAAGAAACTAAGGCAAATGATATAACAAACACAACACAATTCAATCAATCAATCTACAATGAATAAACAATCAAATAGTTAGATATGATATGACTTGAAAGGAAATAGCAAGATAGTAAGTACGCGCTATTTAGAGAGGTTCGATCGGGAAAATGATCTACGTCCTCTACCAAGATGGTTAGTCTTGGATTTCTAATGGAGATCTTATATAATGAGAGAGTGTTACAAATTACAATCGTTTGAGCTTATACACTAACTCAAGATCTAATATTCTATGAAAGAACAAATCCTAGACAATAACCGGTGTATCTCTAAAAGGAAGATCTAAGTGATCAAACTTAAAGAGGTGCGTGTGTGATTTTAGATTCAAGGCTCTTTAGATCTTTGAGATTGAGAGCACAAGAAAACTAAAGTGTTATCGCTTGAGGATCTGGGCTAAGGATGAAGTTATGAAGATGTTCTTGAGAATTCTGGAAATAACAAAGGCAATCTTCAAATCTTCAACAAATGCTTGAGAGAGAAATTCTTGAAATTCTTAGCAACTTCAAATGGTTGAAGTTATGGGGTATTTATAGTAGAGCCCCAAAAACTAGCCGTTGGAAATCCTTGGTGAGTCAGAGAAAGGACGGATGTACTGTCGCTCATTGAGTGGAGAACGTGTCCTTTTATAGCCGTTAGACACATAACACAAATATGACCGTTATGGACAGGTGTCCTTAGATGCGGGTGCATACGTGTTATTTAACCACCGTTGGATCATTGTCGTAGTTTAAATCTCTTCAAGTCTTTGAATCTTCAAGCAAATCACTAAGTGAATAAATCACTATAAGGCGTGTGAGCTAAGAGAGGCGCATTACACTTTGCGGGCGCATAAGAGGCGCAGGCGCACTGTGAGGCGCGTAGCGCGGCGCGGTGCGTGAGTGAGGCGCTTGGGCGCATGGCGCATGACTTGGCTCAAAATTGTGATTTTCCTGAATCTTGATATTCTTGCCCTATTCCTAAGCCTATTCTATTACAATGGACAACCTAAAAAATGAAGTATAAATACTTCTTACATGTGGGTCTAAAGTCCATGAAATAAAACTTAGGTGATGGATCAATCAAATCTAATCAATCCTATTACATTGAAACTGAGATCTAAGTGGGCATACCCAACAGACTTAAACAAGACTTCTATTCAGAATCTTGTGTCTAGTCTATTCCTGTATGAGAGAGACCTGCAAAAACTTAACGTTCTTGATAAAAATTTCTAAAACTTGTCTCTATCAGCTCAGTCACAGATATCCTTCCCTCCAAACAAATTCCCACCTATAGATCCCCATCCGACACCCTGCTATTCCAAAACCCCAGAAACAACCTCAGAACAACCTATGGAAGAAGACGAATTTGCCGCCTTCGCTAGGCACTACAAAAGGTTTAAAGACTTTAAAAGGATGTAGAAAGGAAGCTACCAGCAACCAAAACCATTCACACCAGCATTTCAAAAACCAGCAAGTTATAACAAACCCTCAACGAGTGCTACCGACGGAAAGAACAACAAAGGTAATATTGTCTGCTTCAACTGCAGAAAACCTGGTCACTTTGCTTCCAAATGTCCTCAACCAAAATATGAGTATGTGAGGAAGTCATTCACCAAGAGACATCCTAAGTCTCGAAGCTTTGTTGCCGATGAAAGCTCAGAAAAGGCCTTGCCGGTTTGGTGCGAAACTGACTCAGACGAAGATGCCGATGAAGACAAAGATGCCGACGTAAGTTTTGTTGCCCTAGACTTGGAAGATGCCGATATATCATCATTACCGACTCCAATCTACCGAGATCCATCTCCTCCAAGAACTCCAGTCAGAGAAGAAGCTGCTGGAAGACCTCAACCACACTTCAAAGAAATTAGTGTCAAAGCAGAAAACCCAAATGGATACAAAGTTCATCAAGTGGGAACCTCACTCTATGGGAGTGTAACTCTTCTCACTTCACTGCCACCAAAACTAAATCCTTACCGATGGCCAGAAAATTCTCATTCACTGAACATCCAAGCATTGCTAGAAGCTTTCTCTTCTCTACCTGACTTCTCTCCCAAACCTATTCCCTATACCACCAAAATTTTAGCAGATCCCTTTCCTGAAATATCTAAAGCTGAAATGGTAAAGACAATGGATGAACTTTTTATTGATCATGAGAAGCTGAGTAGCGTTCATAAAGTGATGGCTACTGGTTTCAATAGAATTTTTGCAGAGAATGACTTACTTATGCCTGAACTTAAAGTTCTCAAAGGACATGAGCTTGAGTCTGTTCTTCTAAAGAAAGAAAACCTAGATCTCAAAATTCAAGTAGCAGTATTGATAGCTCAAATCGAAGATCTTATGAAAAGAAACAATCATCTCTCAAAGATTGTTGATTCTTACACAAAATCTAGAGTTGCTGTTGAAACAATCCTACAGACCCAAATGTTATATAAGGACCAATTTGGGTTAGGATTCGATTCCAGCAGCAGTAGCTCTACTAAAACTTGTGCGACCGAGAAAAAGGGTGAGAAAGTTGAATATAGTTCTGTTAACCCAATACAAGTAGATGCCAAGCCAGTATATAGTGTTGTTGCTATGAAGTATCCTAAGAACCAGAACAAAAGGAAAGATAAGCACAAACAAAGTTATGTTAAGGTTGCTGACACTGAGCTTGCCGATAATGGTATTCTTGGTGAATACATCAGCAGAGCAAGTGCTGCCGGTCTAACCACCTCTGCTGCCGATGGACAAGTACCTAAAAAGGTAACTGCCAAAGGTAAACAGAATAGGAAGAAAGGCAACACTAGCACCTTCAAACCTATTAAGTTTGTGCCTGCTCAATCCTCTAGTTCTGCCGATGCACTGACTAAACAGAATGATGTTCTACCGACTCCACAGTCTATCAGTCAAGTGAGATGTTCTAATTGTTCTGATTATGGTCAAAAGGCTCATGAATGCCTCTTAAAGCACCTATCTGGACCCACTGAGGTTGCATCCTCTAGTGGTGGCCAGATGTGGATGCCAAAGAGAAACTAACCCTCAGACCCAAGAATAAGGTGGACCATAAGCATACTGTTTTATTTCAGGAATGCTTCATGGCCTCAACTGGTGCAAGCAAGGACTTGTGGATTCTAGATAGTGGCTGTTGAATGCACATGATAGAATTTGTAGATCTACTTGCTGACATTTCAGAAGCATCAGGTCCCCCAGTAGTTTTCGGTGATAATGCCAAAGGAAAAATCATTGGTATTGGTACCATCAACAGAGGTGCGGTTACTGTACAGAAGGTCTCTCTAGTGGATGGTCTGAAACATAACCTTCTATCAATATCACAATTCTGTGATAAAGAAATACAATGTGTATTTACTACTTCCAGCTGCTATGTGAAAGACATTGCTTCCAACGAAACTCTTCTCACTGCCAAAAGAAAAGGTAACATTTATACAGTAGACTTAAGTGCTATTACTGGTGTTGCTAATGTTTGTTTTGTAGCTAAGAACATCAGTAAGAACTCATGGCTATGGCACAAGAGACTCAGTCACTTGAACTTCAAGTATCTATCTAAGCTTGCCGGTTCAAATCTAGTTACCGGTCTGCCTCAAGTGTCTGCTGATCAAGAAAAGAAATGCAAGGCCTGCCTGCTTGGAAAAAAAACATAAATCATCCTTCCAAAGCAAGCCCTGCATGTCAACTTCTAAGTGCCTTCAATTGCTACATATGGATCTATTTGGCCCCACAACTACAGCAAGTATTGGGGGAAGTAGATACACCTTAGTTGTAGTAGATGATTTCTCTAGATATACTTGGGTGGAAACTTTCAGTCACAAGGATGACACTTATGCCGTTGCTACCAAGTCATTCAGACTACTACAAACCCAGAAAGAAAGCGATATCATCAGTATGAGATCAGACAACAGCACTGAATTCAAGAACAATGGTATTGCTCAGTACTATGATGATCATAGCATAGACCACAACTTCTCAGGTGCCGGTACACCACAAAAAATGGTGTCGTTGAGAGAATGAACAGGGCTCTTATAGAAGCCGGTAAGACCATGATTGCTGAAGCCAGGCTGCCAAAATACTTTTGGGCTGAAGCCATCAATACCGCCTGCTTCACTCAGAACAGATCTCTAATCAACAAATTCCACAACAAGACTCCTTATGAACTCTGGAGAGGCAGAATTCCCAACATTGTCTTCTTCAAAATATTCGATTACAAATGTTACGTGCTCTACAACGGTAAGGAGCACAGAGGTAAATTTGATGAGAAAGCTGATGAAGAATCTTTGTTGGATATGCTAAACATAGTAAGGGCTTCGAGTTTTCAATAGGAAACTTTTGAAAATTGTTGAATCTGTTCATGTAACCTTTGATGAATTTTATTTGTTAGAGTCTGACAAGGCTCCAAATAGTACTAATGCTTCTTGTGCTCATGAGACAGGTGAATCCAGTAATTCTAACCCTGCAGGTCAAGTACCAGCTGCTGATCCAGTCATTTCAGCAGAAGAACCAGCAGATACTCAGTATTTCCCATCATCGGCAGAACATGATCATACCGATAACTTTCATAATCCATTTGCCGATGCAAATTCTGCTGATTCATCCTGAAGATAAATCCAGCCCTCAACCAACTTCTGTTATAAGACCTATCCCTTCAAGTTCTCATCCACCTCTCACTCAAAACTCCTCTTCTCTTCCACCATCTGCTGATCATGATCCTCCTCTAGAATCTTTACAACAAGAATCAGTAAGACACGATGTGCTGAAAGAAGTTAGAGAAGTTCGTTATCATCCATTAGAAAATGTGATTGGTGATGTTTTTGGTCTAGGACTGACAAGGAACCTTAGCAAGGCTTTTGATGAAAGTCTCTTCTCATCCGCTATGGTCTCCAACATAGAACCAAAGAAGACTGAAGAAGCTCTTGCCGATCCTGGTTGGGTTGAAGCCATGCAAGAGGAACTAAATCAGTTTGAAAGATGAAATGTATGAGAACTTGTGCCAAGACCAACTTCTCAGCAAGTTATTAGTACAAAGTGGGTCTATAGGAACAAGTTCGATGAAGTTGGGAATATCACTAGAAACAAAGCCAGGTTAGTTGCAAAAGGCTACCGACAAGAAGAAGGGATTGACTACGACGATACATTTGCTCCGGTTGCAAGATTGGAAGCTATAAGACTTTTCTTAGCCTATGCTGCCTTCAAAGAATTCTAGCTATATCAAATGGACGTGAAAAGTGGCTTCTTGAATGGAGAACTCCAAGAACTTATTTATGTTGAACAACCACCTGGTTTTGAGGACTCTAAGAAGCCTAATCATGTCTACCGATTGAAGAAAGCTCTCTATGGCTTGAAGCAAGCTCTAAGGGCATGGTATGAAACCCTTTCTAAGTTTTTACTTAGCGATGGCTTAGGTTTCACTCGAGGTAAAATCGATACTACTTTATTTGTTGCCAAGCATAAGGGTATATATTGTTTGTTCAAATATATGTCGATGATATTATTTTTGGTTCTACTAATGAATCACTTTGCAAGAGATTTGAGAAGATAATGCAGAGCAAGTTCGAGATGAGCATGATGGGTGAACTAACATATTTCCTTGAATTAAAGTCAAGCAAACAAATGAAGGAATATTCATCAGTCAAGCCAAGTATGCAAAAGAACTTATCAAGAAGTTTGGCTTTGACACTGCTCACTCTCAAAGCACACCGATGGGCACTAACATTTATTTAGATAAGGATGAGTCTGGTAAGAAGGTAGATATGACTGTCTACCGATGTATGATTGGCTCACTCCTCTATCTAACTGCCAGTAGGCCAGATATAATGGTTGCCGTTTGTGTATGTGCCAGGTTTCAAGCTGACCCTAGGGAATCTCATCTGCATGCTGTAAAACACATCATTAAATATTTATGTGGCTCTGCTAACCTTGGATTATGGTATTCTAGAGATTCATCTTTTAATCTAATTGGTTACTCAGATGCAGACTTTACAGCTTGTAGGGTGACCAGAACAAGTACAAGTGGAACATGCCAATTTCTTGGTGATCGGTTGGTGTCTTGGTCCTGTAAAAAGCAAGCATCAATTTCCACTTCCACCACTGAAGCTGAGTATATAGCTGCCGGCAGTTGCTGTTCACAGATCCTTTGGAAGCAGCTGGTTGACTATTGAGTTCCATCTCAAGTTTGTCCCATTTACTGTGACAATCAATCTGCAATCTCAGTATCAAACACTCCGGTCATGCACTCCAAAACAAAGCACATAGACATCAAATACCACTTTCTGAAGGAACATGTAGAAAAGGGAAATGTTGTGCTACTCAAGGTTTATACCGATTTTCAAAGAGCAGACATACTGAAAAAACCCTTTGATCAGAAAAGATTTGAATTCCTCAGAGGTGAACTAGGTATGATTGATTACTTTGGTTAAAACTGTGCTAACTTTGTTACTTGTGTCAGTCTGCCGATCTAATCAGCAAAGTATGAAATAATTTTCCAACCAAAAGTATTGCCGACCAAAAGCAACATGCCGACCAACAATATCTTGCCGACAATATGTCTTGCCGATTTTCAAAATTCAAACTTAATCGTTAGATCTTCCCTTAATGGATAAGGATTCTCTGACACATGATGTAACCAAAGTCAAATCAAAGGTACAATCGGTCACACCACCTCTCTGACACGTGTGTGCACCGCCTTACCTAAATCGTGTCAAAGATTTATCCCAAATCCTTGTGATAAATCAGAAAGGTAACTCTTATATTTACAATATTATTGTTGCCATTTATACCCCTTCTCTCTCCTAAGTTTAATCGTCTATACTTAACCGTCTGGTACGCGCATTAAATTCATTGTGTGTGCACATTTTCCGAGTTATTCGCTATAGTTAAACTCATCATTATTTCTCTTTTCCCCATGCAAACCCTTCCTATTCACCCTCTTCCATAACATATAAAAGCTTCACCTAAACTCTTCTTCTTCTCTTCGCTTGTCTCTCTCTCTTGAACTCTCACTATTACTTGTGTTCATCATCATCATCATCTAACTTTTCCTACCATTCTTCAATAGATTTTGCTCTATTCTCTTGTAATTATCTGATGATCTTACACTTGCATTTCAAATTTATTTTGAATCTAATTGATTTTAACTTGTGAGATTTATTGAGTAAATTTGCAGATAATGTCGAGCAACGAAAAGGATATCTATGGAGGTTACGTTGACTCCGCATTCTTTGACGACCCAACTGATAGGGATTTATTGAAGAATTTATTGATTGGCTCTCTACTCGATTCCTTCATCACTCCAACTGGTATTGAGTTCTTATTTTTTAGTCAAGTTCAAGAGTTATTCTCCAACGCCTCAGTTATCACTGCTGCAGATGACCCATCTACCTTCGTCTCCATCAACTCTACTGTTGTCGGCGTCCCTATCTCCATCACTCCATCCTCTATTTCTGCTGTTTTCCCACTCCTTGGAAGTGAAGGTGTAACTAGTCTTACTGATGATAAGTCCTTGGACAAGGCATGGACCCTTATGAGGGGAGCCGGTCCTAGACTTAGTGGAGATAATCATCTGAAGGCTCATTATAGAAGAAGATTTTTTTCTCTTGCTGAAATTGTTGATAGGTGTTTAGTCTGCAGATATGGCTCTCACAGCCATGTTACAGATGTACAGTTTGAGGTAATGGCAGCCATTATACTTCAAGAAGAATTCAACTGGTGTGCCTATCTCTTTAGGGTTATTGCAATTGCTGCTGTTAAGTGGAAAGAAGACAGAAGAAAGAACAAGGCTCACCCTGGTAAGGGTTGTCACTATATGCTGATAAGCACAATCTTAAGGAACAATTAAGAGATTTTCAGAGATTCCCCAGCACCTCCGAACCTTGAATTTGATAAGCTTAAATCCTCCAAGCTTACTGACTGGAAGATAATTACCAAGAAGGCTTCTACCGGCGCTATAGTTACACCATCTCTTCTTGCCGGTGCAACACTTACTGCTCCCTCTGTAGTTATCAAGTCTGAACCCGATGTTGCCGATGAAATGGCTGAAAGAACAAGATTGATCGCATCTGACTTAGGGGTAAGAGTTCCTCTACAGAAAGGAATTCTAGATCTTCCCTATCTACCTGAGCTCCATGCTGCTGCTGATGTAGCCTTTGGACCTACTGTCAGAAAATTCAAGCCAATCAGGAACCCCACATTCCACATTTTCTTTAGAAACCATTGGTCATTCACCAAAAAGGTCTTGCCAAAGAACTAGGTGTTCCCTATTGATCATCTCTACCCTTTCATTCGCCGGTTGCTCCAATTCCATAAGGAAAGGAAGGAGTCAGCCCCTACAGGAAAGCTTGTTGATTATGTTGATTACAGGAGCCTGAACAATCTCACTGACATGTACAAGGAGAAGTTTGTTCCCCCTTTGGAGATTTCAAAGGCTACCTGAGGTAGAGCTTAGACTGAATTTTGGAAGATATTTTGACTTGCTACCTCTTCCTTGGAATCAATTTTATTTGTTTCAAGATAGAATCAGACAGGATCTGATGGTACAAGACGTCTGGGTTGCCTATGCCTCACTCTTCAACCAACTGAAGAACTTTGATGAACACGAGTTGGGAAGACCAGAAGATAATGATGATTTGCTGAATTACAATGACGATGAAAGGTTGGATAAAAGTGCTCAAGCTACTCAGTTCGTGAAGAATGTGCAGAGAATAACACTGAATCTGCTACACGATTCAGAGGCCTTTATTAAGGCTAAAGCCGCCACTACTCCAGCATCTATCTCTGTTCCTGAACAAATTCCTTCACCAACAATCTCTCCCATTCCAACTCCAAGCAGTTCCGTTAATACTACCAACATTGTTTGTGCTCACAAGGCTGATGGTGACTCCCTTACTTCTTCTGACTCAATCAGTGAGTTGGATAAGATGCCGATCAGCATAATCTTTAAGAAGCCCTTTTCTGATCAGGTTCAAACTCCTGCTGCTCCAGCTACTGTTTCATCTGCTGAAGCATTTGCTGACTCAGTACTAGCTAGTGATGGCTCTGAGCGTGGATCTGCTGATAAATCTGTTGAACAGATTGTTGAGAAAACTTCAGACACTCAACCTGCCGATGAGTCCCTGGTTAATCAAGTTGAGGAAACTATGGAAACTCAACCTCTGATTGCAGAACGTTTAAAGGAAGACCAGCTTACATCACTTGAGCAAACTACTGACACTCAAGTTGTTGATGAAGTTGCTGTTGAAGAGTTGCTGATTTCAGGAGGAGCATATGCTTTTTGCTAATGCTGATAAAGAAATATTTTCTGCTAATGAGCCAAATACAGACACTCATA
This sequence comes from Campanula takesimana, assembly GCA_026119855.1. Taxonomy (NCBI): domain Eukaryota; kingdom Viridiplantae; phylum Streptophyta; class Magnoliopsida; order Asterales; family Campanulaceae; genus Campanula; species Campanula takesimana. The sequence goes on from JAOWBW010000833.1 coordinate 821,287, forward strand.
TGACTGAGCCAACTGCTGAAACTCAGATCATTCCAGTCACAGGTGCTGATGAACCTTTTCTTGCAGATTCTGAGCCAACTTCCGACACTCAGATTGTCCCTGCTATTATTTTTGTTGAACCTACTGGTGTTAGAGGGGTTGTTGATTTGGGAGGAGGTGCCGATGCAGAGGTTGCCTGTTCTGATGATCAAAATGCTGCACTTCATGCTATGATAGCTCATGACTTACAACTTGAAGAGTTCCAAGAATTCCACGAAGCTTTATTTGCTCCTGAGGAACCCCTCTTTCTACTCACTCCTGAGGTACAACTAGTTGTTGCTGATGAAGTACAACCAGTTGCTGATAGTGTTACTGCTACTGATGAGGAAAGCTCAGATGAGATAGATCCTACTGACTATATGGAGTTGCCGGTCCTTATGAATGAAGCTGAAAGGGATTCTGGTCCACCTCCTGAGTACAACTGTGAACTACATGCCAAGGAGATGATGAGTTCAAACTGGTTCATAACCGGCATCTCTATTCCTTCTAATAGTTTTGGCCAACCGTTGTTTCCTCCTCATCAACCAATCCTATCTTTCCGATCTACACTTCAGAGAATTAATTCTCCTTTCGGCAAAGAACATCCCCATTACACCAAACATCACTTCCTTGCTGGAAAGATAAAGGTTGGGGGTAAAATCCACCTGCCTGGTCCCTCTCCTAAGGAAGTTTGCATCAACACGAATGGTTGGATGAGAAGGTGCATGATGATCAACAATGAACTTCATGATATACTTGAATTCCGGGCTACTGATTCTCGTGGTCTGCTATTCTTGGTCAAATCTGCTGCTGTAGCACTGACTCTGTCGATGTTTCACCCTCGACAGCGTTCTGATCACCTTGTCTTTACCTCCATATTGCTGATTGCAAATTTAGTCAACATGATTCTTGAAGGTCGTGCCTGCTTGAATCTCTTACTGGCCTTATTTATTTCCATGGAGGACAATGGTGTTTTTTATCTGCCTGGAGATCGTGACTTAATTGAGCATCCTGCATTTCCTTTGCCGATCTACCATGCTGTTTTTGCTACCGATCTGATTGATTCCACCTCTGTTCCGGCTGAGTTCCTTCTTGCCGATGCCAATGCTGCTATTGCTGACTTTCTTCACCAAGTTTTGCCTCAGCCTCCTACTTCAGTTCCTGTCCCCTCTTCTCCATTAATGATCATTCTTTCTTCTGATAACGACTTGCCGATGGACAATTCTGCTGCTGTGCTTATAGAAGAGGCTGACTTACTCAATGAAGATTTTGTGCCATCTCTACTGGTACAATCTGTCGAGAGTTTTTCCAAGCCAATCATTGTTGAGAAGCCGGTTGTTGTCCACAGCCTCTATGAATTCCTTCGCTTTGAGGAAGGTGATTACTCAAATCAGCAAGTGCCTGCCACTCGTGATGATTTTGGCGACTTTGGTCTTTCTCTTGCCGACCTGATTAAGGAGACTCATAAAGATCTTGCTGCTAAGATTCTTAAGTCCAATCAGGAGGAGGAAAATAGAAGAATTAAAGACTTGAAGAGTCTTCTGGCTGATAGAGAAACCAGACTGATTAAGCTTTCTGAATCCCTGGGATCTACTCATTCAATTCAGAAGAAACTTGTTGATGACCATAGACTACAGATCAAAGACATGGAGAAAATTGAAAAAGAGCTATCTGTAACCAAAGCCATGGATCCGTTCATATGATTAAATCAAATACGACATAAGAATAAAGGAATAAACTAACCCTTGATGGCTATCAAATTCTCTTGGTCTTTGGTGGAGGTTTGAAGACTTGATCACGATCACAAAGCTTGAACACGAACTTTGAAGATGATGATTTTCACCCTCTAGCGGTATCCACACTTCGAACGAATATCAAAGTAGCTTCTTTGATCTTGGTTGCTAGACCAAATTGTGAAACACTTTTTCACAATCAAAAGAACTATATGGAATTTATTTTGTGTATTATTTTGTTCTTCAACCAAGAATGTCTTAGAACAAAATAAACCCTCTCTCAAACTCTTTGAGACTCACAAAATCATTAGCTTAGAGTGCTGGCCGAATTTGGTCTTTTATACACAAGCATGACCTATTCCAAATAGGAAACTTGTGTCAAAATCCGTCCAAAATTCGTTTCCTAATCAAATTAGGAATCTGCCACCCGACAGTACTGTGCGGCCGCCCAAAAACCTCTGTGCGGTCGCACAACTATCTGAAACAAAACTGGTACATTTCTGAGATAATTGTGCGGCCGCCCAGTCCATTATGTGCGGTCGCCCACTTCCCAGAAAGTCCAGAATTTCCAAAATTCCAATGTAGTCCTTTTAAAGATTCGTTCTATTGTGTGTGACCCTCTAGGATTATACTAAGTTGGCAATGGGCTCAAACATGATCCCATAAGATATTATTAGGTTCTAGCAAACCGTCATACCTACCCAAATAGTATAACTAGATACAAGTTCGCATTCCTCTTAGAATATGTCATAATCCCTTTGTCCACGATGTCATTGAACACAAGTCATGGTCAAACAGTCAACTTGTTTTGTTCAATACTTTCTCGATTCCGAATATGTTGATAATTCAAATGCTATTGATTCAATCAATCCACTTGAGTCCGGCCGAACATTTCATCAACATCATTCCTAGGAGTGGCCCAAGCTTGACATCTCTCCGAGGAGGGACAAATTCATTTAGCTTATTATTCTTCCCTACGTGAATCCGATTATGCCAATCATACCCTTTATAACCACTCGGTTAAAAGTAGCGTTTGAATATGTCAAACATAATGTTCATCAAGTGGAAGACTATAATAACTTCATGTCTAAGGATTCAAATGACATAACTAATATGAGATATATGTATGACATAGACCATGACATAAATCTCATAGAGCGGGTCATGTCCAGTACCTTGTTCCAAACAAGTACCCATAAATCTAACATGATCATCCTATGATCATTTAGCCTTTATACTAGTGCTTAACAAGTACTAGGGACGGAGATTATTATAAGTAAACATGAACAACAATAATAATCAAAACATCTCTTTATTGATATGAAATAAATGATAACAATTACAACGTTTATTAAACGTGCCTAGGGCACCACTACCAACAATCTCCCACTTGCCCTAGGCCCAATCTCCCATGTATCTAATACCCATGGACCTAACATGACCATCATGTTTAGCTTGTGGAAGTCCCTTTGTTAGCGGGTCCGCAACATTGTCATCAGTAGGTACTCTGCATATATTTACGTCTCCCCTATCAACGATCTCTCGAATGATATGAAAACGCCTAAGTATGTGTTTGGATTTCTGATGTGCTCTTGGTTCCTTTGCTTGAGCAATAGCACCATTATTATCGCAATAAAGGTCTATTGGATTAGCAATACTAGGAACCACTTCAAGTTCAGTTATGAACTTCTTAATCCAAACAGCTTCCTTTGCAGCATCCGATGCAGCAATATACTCAGCTTCTGTTGTAGAATCAGCGGTTGTACTTTGCTTGGAACTCTTCCAGCTTACAGCTCCACCATTTAACATAAACACAAAACCCGATTGCGATCGGCTATCATCTTTGTCGGTTTGGAAGCTTGCATCCGTGTAAGCATTTACAACGAGATCATCTTCCATTCCTCCATAGACCAAAAACGAGTCTTTAGTTCTTCTCAAGTACTTAAGAATCGCTTTAACAGCTATCCAGTGATTTTCGCCAGGGTCGGATTGGTATCTACTTGTCATGCTCAAAGCATAAGATACATCCGGCCTAGTACAAATCATGGCATACATGATGGACCCAATTGCCGAAGCATATGGAACATCATTCATTTTCTCACGCTCATCTTTTGTCTTAGGACATTGAGTCTTGCTTAGAGAAATTCCATGTAACACGGGCAAAGTTCCTCTCTTAGAATTTTCCATACGGAATCTTCTAATGACCTTGTCAATGTATGTACTTTGGCTTAAACCAAGTAGCCTCCTTGATCTATCTCTATAGATCTTAATGCCAAGAATATATGCGGCTTCACCCATATCTTTCATCACGAAGCACTTTCCTAACCAAGTCTTCACAGACTGAAGTGTAGGAATGTCGTTTCCAATGAGCAATATGTCATCCACATATAAAATAAGGAATAGCACTATGCTCCCACTAATCTTCTTGTATACACAAGGCTCATCTTCGTTTTTGATGAAACCAAACTCTTTGACCGATTCATCAAAACGCAGATTCCAACTCCTTGAAGCTTGCTTCAATCCATAGATGGATCTTTGCAATTTGCATACCTTAGAATCTTGTTCAAAACCTTTTGGTTGTGTCATATACACATCCTCTTGGAGTTTTCCATTCAGGAAAGCGGTTTTGACGTCCATCTGCCATATTTCATAGTCATGATATGCGGCAATGGCAAGCAAAATTCTTATAGACTTGATCATTGCTACGGGTGAAAAGGTCTCATCATAGTCAATACCATGAACTTGCCTATAACCCTTCGCTACAAGTCTAGCTTTGTAAGTATGCACCTTCCCATCCATGTCAGTCTTCTTCTTGAAGACCCATTTGCATCCTATGGTTTTTACACCTTCGGGCGCATCAATCAAATTCCAAACTTGATTGTCTTGCATGGATTGCAATTCGGATTCCATGGCTCCAAGCCACTTGTCCGAATCAGGAGAAGACATCGCCTCTTGGTAGGATGACGGTTCATCATTCTCAATGATTTCTACCTCATTACTATCCGTTACGAGAAATCCATATCTCTCGGGCTCGGATCGTAACCTACTAGATCTGCGAGATGCTTGTGTAATTTGAACAGGTTCCACAACTCCTTGTGGTTCTTGTTCTTGTTCCACTATTGGTTCAATGTTATTTTCTGTGTCTCGAATTTCTTCAAGATTTATTTTACTCCCACTGATTTCTTTGGAGAGAAACTCTTTCTCTAGAAAGACACCACTTCGGGCAACAAACACTTTGTTGTCCTCTCGGTTGTAAAAGTAATATCCTTTAGTTTCCTTAGGATATCCCACGAAAATACATTTATCAGATTTGTGTGCTAGTTTGTCAGAGATAAGTCTCTTGACATAAACTTCGCAACCACAAATCCTCATGAAAGATAAACTAGGTTTCTTTCCACTCCACATCTCATATGGAGTCTTTGGAACCGATTTAGTTGGAACTTGATTTAGTGTGAAAGCAGCGGTTTCTAGGGCGTAACCCCAAAAGGATATTGGAAGATCAACTTGACTCATCATTGATCGAACCATGTCTAACAAAGTCCGATTTCTCCTCTCAGACACACCATTCCATTGTGGTGTTCCGGACGGAGTCAATTGTGAAACTATTCCACAATTCTTTAGATGATCATCAAATTCTTGACTTAAGTATTCACCACCTCGATCTGATCGAAGTGCCTTTATACTTTTGCCAAGTTGTTTTTCTACTTCATTTTGAAATATTCTAAATATCTCAAATGCTTCACTTTTATGTTTCATTAGGTAAACATACCCAAATCTACTATAATCATCAGTGAAGGTTATGAAGTATTGAAATCCTCCCCTAGCATTGCTACTTAATGGTCCGCATACATCGGAATGTATCAACCCCAATAAGTCGCTTGCCCTTTCACCTAACTTGGTAAAGGGTGTCTTAGTCATTTTTCCAAGAAGACACGACTCACAAGTATCATATGACTCTAAGTCACATGAACCCAAAAGTCCGTCCCCATGGAGTTTTGAGATACGCTTCTCATTAATATGACCAAGACGGCAATGCCACAAATAAGTATGATTTACATCATTAGGTTTAGATTTCTTATTTACATGATAGACATTATTTTCATTCTTGACATCCAAGATATAAAGGCCATTAAATGAATTAGCAATACCATAAAGCACATCATTTAAATAAATAGAAAATTTCTTATTCTCAATAAGAAACTTAAAACCTTCATTATCCAAACAAGAAATTGAAATAATATTTCTGCTTAAATCCGGAACATAATAACAATTGTTCAAAACAAGAATTAATCCGGAAGGTAAAGTGACTTCATAAGTCCCTACGGCTAATGCAGCAACTCTTGCTCCATTTCCCACACGTAGATCTACTTCACCTTCTTTAAGCAGTCTCCTATTCTTTAGTCCCTGCACATTTAGACAAATGTGAGAACCACATCCGGTATCCAATACCCAAGAATCAGTGGTAGAAAGGAGAATATCTATCATATAGATACCTGAAGTCGACGCAGCCTTGCTGCTCTTCTTCTTCTTTTGCTCTTCCAAGAAAGCCTCGCAATTACGTTTCCAATGACCAATTTCTTGACAATGGAAACAAATTGCATCCTTTTGTGTATCGGGTTTTGCCTCAGAAGCCTTGGCAACCTTTGCCTTGCTTATTTTGGGTTTGACAACTTTTGCCTTACCCTTTCCTTTGGCACCAGCCTTCTTCCCATCATGAACCAAGAGCACAGGAGAACCTTTCTCCACAATTTTCATCTCTGCAATTTTGAGCATCCCATGCAACTCAGAGAGATTCTTATCCATTCTATGCATGTTATAATTCATCACAAACTGATTATAACTTTTAGGCAATGAATTAAGAATGAGATCTGTGGCTAGCTCCAATGGGATTGGATAGCCAAGTTTCTCAAGGTGCTCTACATAACCTTTCATTTTAAGAAAGTGAGGACTCACTTGTTGCCCTTCATTCATTTTACTAGTAGTGAATGCAACAATGGTCTTGTACCTCTCTTGCCTAGCTTGCTCTTGAAACATAGTTCTCAACTCCACGCCTATCTCATAGGCTTCCAAATGTTCCAAACTTTGTTGGAGTTTTGAACACATAGCAGCAAGCATGAGACAACTTACATCTCTAGAATCATTACGATGTTTCTTGTAATTGTCTCTTTCTACCCTAGGGGCAGTAGGCGGTGGTTCAGCAGGGAGAGGCCCATCGAGAATGTACAACTTATCTTCTTGCCTAAGAACAATTCTTATGCTACGGATCCAATCCATAAAGTTAGTACCATTCTCTTCGAGCTTATCCTTCTCAAGGATCGATCGCAACGACATTGATTGAGTGTTATTAGTCATTATCTACAAATATGCAAAATTTCCAAAATTTAATAAGTACTGATCTTCATTAAAGAGATAAATAATGTATTTTTCAAACAAAATACTCCCACTAAATTATATAACCTTCATATACATCCAATGTATAATATAATTTAAATGGGTTAAGATCCAACTTTAATTTAATTTCAAGTCCGCTAAGGCGGATTACACAAAATCAAATTAATTAGGTAGACAACTCTTATCAATCATATCTCATATGACTCTTAGTTCCTTTTATGAGATTCTTTAAGAAATCCAATTTCAAAAAGCATGTTAAACCTCATCTTTGCCTAGGCCCAAAACTGTTTTGACGCCCAATTAAGTCTAACCATTTTAAACGCATAGTTAATGTGTCCCGCTAGGGCGTGCCCACATTATCTATCTTGCTCATACATAAATAAATTTAATGCACCTCGCTAGGGCGAATCTACATTAAAATCACTCATGTACTAACAAGTGTTTTAATCATGGCATGGCAATAAAAGACTTAAAACTTTCTTTGAAGGTTCATCACATGTAGCATATAACATATTTATGAGCACATAATATAAACATGTTACACATCAAGTTTAGCCACTAAATTAATCTCCATTAATTTAAGCATGATATTTATGTGTCATTAGTTTCTCTATAATTATGAGGATGAGACTATTTCAAATTTGGTTATTATCTCCAAATCAAGACAACAAGAAGTGCGGTCGAACTAAGCCATTAGGCAACCACAATCCCGCACTAATTCAAAAAACCAAGAAAGTAGTCCATGTGGCCGAAACTAAGCAATAGATGGTCTCGATGAACGTAGGCCAATTGCACTCACAATTCCACATGGATCTCCAAACTTTGAATCAAGAACTTTGTTTCTCAATTTTAGCAATTATGAACTCTTCATAATTCTAACTTCGTTTTATCTTTGAAACTTTGATTGCGATCAATTTTGGGAAACACAATCTCGATGAACGCAGATTAGCCATCCAAAACTTGAACCAATCTTAGAATCACAAGACTAAAACAAATAGGAAAATCAAACCCCGAGATCCACACACAAACCAACTACCCAAAACCCATTCCAGATCAGCAGGTCTGGATTGATTCTGTCACTGGTTTTGTTGAACCTTTCGAAAATTCTAAATTCTGATCCCCTTGTGTGGCCGCCCAAAATTACATGTGCGGTCGCCCAAAAACCATGCGGCCGCCCAGTATATTCCGTGCGGTCGCCCAGTTCAATCAGAAGCTGCAGAATTTTAAGTTCGAAAATTTTGTCTCAAAATTGTTTTTCCCCGATTATTAAAACTTTGATCCAATTAAAAATTAATAACCAACAATTCTGAATCCACCATAATTTATTTATTGCGATTGAATCGTGCGATTAAATTTGTAAAACAATAAACCACAAAAATCACATAACACATAAACATCACATATTCCAATATTCATATCATGCAAGGCACATAAACAATTTATATACACATGACATGATCTAGGTATTGAAATAATCAACATGAACGGGGCTCTGATACCACTGTTGGGTTTCGATCAAACATGCGCAGCGGAATTTAGCATTTAAAATTTTGAAACCCAAAGCCATGGATCCGTTCATATGATTAAATCAAATACGACATAAGAATAAAGGAATAAACTAACCCTTGATGGCTATCAAATTCTCTTGGTCTTTGGTGGAGGTTTGAAGACTTGATCACGATCACAAAGCTTGAACACGAACTTTGAAGATGATGATTTTCACCCTCTAGCGGTATCCACACTTCGAACGAATATCAAAGTAGCTTCTTTGATCTTGGTTGCTAGACCAAATTGTGAAACACTTTTTCACAATCAAAAGAACTATATGGAATTTATTTTGTGTATTATTTTGTTCTTCAACCAAGAATGTCTTAGAACAAAATAAACCCTCTCTCAAACTCTTTGAGACTCACAAAATCATTAGCTTAGAGTGCTGGCCGAATTTGGTCTTTTATACACAAGCATGACCTATTCCAAATAGGAAACTTGTGTCAAAATCCGTCCAAAATTCGTTTCCTAATCAAATTAGGAATCTGCCACCCGACAGTACTGTGCGGCCGCCCAAAAACCTCTGTGCGGTCGCACAACTATCTGAAACAAAACTGGTACATTTCTGAGATAATTGTGCGGCCGCCCAGTCCATTATGTGCGGTCGCCCACTTCCCAGAAAGTCCAGAATTTCCAAAATTCCAATGTAGTCCTTTTAAAGATTCGTTCTATTGTGTGTGACCCTCTAGGATTATACTAAGTTGGCAATGGGCTCAAACATGATCCCATAAGATATGATTAGGTTCTAGCAAACCGTCATACCTACCCAAATAGTATAACTAGATACAAGTTCGCATTCCTCTTAGAATATGTCATAATCCCTTTGTCCACGATGTCATTGAACACAAGTCATGGTCAAACAGTCAACTTGTTTTGTTCAATACTTTCTCGATTCCGAATATGTTGATAATTCAAATGCTATTGATCCAATCAATCCACTTGAGTCCGGCTGAACATTTCATCAACATCATTCCTACGAGTGGCCCAAGCTTGACATCTCTCCGAGGAGGGACAAATTCATTTAGCTTATTATTCTTCCCTACGTGAATCCGATTATGCCAATCATACCCTTTATAACCACTCGTTTAAAAGTAGCGTTTGAATATGTCAAACATAATGTTCATCAAGTGGAAGACTATAATAACTTCATGTCTAAGGATTCAAATGACATAACTAATATGAGATATATGTATGACATAGACCATGACATAAATCTCATAGAGCGGGTCATGTCCAGTACCTTGTTCCAAACAAGTACCCATAAATCTAACATGATCATCCTATGATCATTTAGCCTTTATACTAGTGCTTAACAAGTACTAGGGATGGAGATTATTATAAGTAAACATGAACAACAATAATAATCAAAACATCTCTTTATTGATATGAAATAAATGATAACAATTACAACGTTTATTAAACGTGCCTAGGGCACCACTACCAACAAGTTAACACTTAGGATCCCTCAATTTTATTAGAACCTTTGTAAGGTACCTTTAGTATTCTTTGTGACCAGCATATGTGTATAACAACCTTTTCAATCAAGGAAAACTAGCTAGAGGAAGCAAATCGGCAGATCAGCATTCAAGTTGCCGATCAACTTACTGCTCAGTCAGTCTCAACAATCAGCAAGGACAGTCTGAACTTTACTGATAGTCAGGTTTCATCGTTCTATCTTAAAGTCAACTTTACCGATTGTCTTTGTCCTTTTTGTACTGTCTTATCTGAAAGTAGTTTATCTGCTCTGTTATGATTACTGCGCCGTCTGACACATAGCCATTTTTAGCTCTAGTGTCTCTACTTGCTTTTTGCAGGTAACCGGTTGAGACAAAAGGGTCTTTACCCATCAGACTTTTCAAAGCATGCGTGTACTACATATCTTCGCCATTAATGCCAAAGATACCGCATTTAATGCTCCTCAACTACCCAGCTGAAAATTCAACTTGCAAGCCTTCTTCAACAAGACTCAAGTCATTAACTCCTCCTATAAATAGAGGACTTAGAGCATTGAAGAGGGTTGGTGATTTTAGTGCATTGAAGAGAGTTGATTGTTTAGAGCATTCATTGAAGCTCAAACATTATGTCCCAGATAATCATTAGATCATTTATTAGGACATACACTTGTGCACAAACTCATCAATATTGTAAGTATTCCCAAACTTTGATTATTCTAATGAATACGTTGTTTGAGTTACTCACACACCCACCTGAGTGAGATAAGTTCTTTTGGACTTACCGCTCAAAAACACTTGGTCAGATTTGTGTTACGATCCATTAGTGATCTCTAGAATTTAGTCTTTGTATTCGGCAAAGCCGTGCTTGTAATAGACTAGGGATATCTAATAGTGCTCTTAACCCAAATCCAAGTTTTAACCAAATTTGGTAGAGGACGTAGCAGTATTTACACTGTGAACCTCTCCAAATAGTTGTGTCCCCTGTTACTTACTTTGTCTTTGCCGGTTAGAACTCTATCACCGGCAGATAGTACTTATTCTTACTGATTCATTGTAAATTCTATTTACCAATCTCTTGAAACTACATTGAACTTTGTGAAATCACTTTGTGTTTAAACCAAGCTCTCAAAACCATTTCATACTGATTTTGTGTGAGTTAAACTAAGTCATATCTTCTCCGCTGCGCATACTGATAATAGTTTGCAAACTGATAAGTGACTTTGCTTTATAAAGTGTTTTCATGAAAAAGTTTTAAATAGGCCACCCCCCCTCTACCCTATTTTCCTACCAATTGGGCCTAACACAAGGGCCTCGGTTTTTGCCAAAGATTTACTCTATTATAGTACCTTCAAAGAGATGAGGTTACCAGATAGCATGCTATCTCCTTACAATGGAAGGTTAGAAGGATTTACGAATCATAAGGCAGAAGCAAAAGGGACAGTAGACCTATTGCTCGATGTTGGAGACTACCCTTACAAGGCTTCTGCAACAATTACCTTCATTGTCATAGACCTAGCCAGTGACTACCATGCTATCTTAGGCTCTCCAAGCCAAAGAAAACTCAGCATGGTTGCTTCCCTCCCTTACCAAAGGGCGAAGTTTCCCACCCCAGCAGACATTGGATGTGTATTGGGCACTCCCAAAGATTTCTTAGAGCATGTGATGAAATCCAGAAAGACTAAAAACAAGATGGAGATTGACACTCCAAAAAAGAACATTACTCTCTCCAGGACGACCACGGTTACCATGTCGACATCAAATATCAGCATGATTCTTGAAGCAGTTGAAGACCTTCCAGAGGAGTGGGTTATTCTTGACACCGAGGACACTCAGACAGAAGCTGAGATCACCTATGGACATGAAGGTTTTGGCTCTATCTCCTTAAATACAGCTTCTGACGAGCCTAGTTACTTGCCCCTCTCTCTCATCCCAAGCTCGGGGGGCCACAGAACTACTCACGTCGAAAACGAGGTTGATCAGCTCCTAGACTTGGAAAACTTGAGCCTGGAAGGAAAGAACAAAAAGCGAGTTAGGGAGATTATCATAGAGACCTTGGAATTCAGGGATGGACCGAAACTTAAACCGGTTGACCAACTTAAAGAGGTCGTGATCAACCCGGACTATCCTGAACCGAAGAACAGGATTGGAAAGAAACTCTCCCCAGAAGAAAGAGAAGAAATCATCTCCCTGCTTAAAGAAAACCTAGACGTGTTTGCGTGGTAAGTAGAAGACATGGTCGGGGTAAAGGAAGACATTGCCCTTCAAAAACTTGAGGTGGACAAGTTTTTCAAACTCATCAAACAGACACGCAGAGTCTTCTCTAGAGACAAGGAAAAGGCCATTGAAGAAGAGGTGGAAAAACTGTTGAAAGCCGGCATAGTTAGGGAAGCAACATACCCAGAATGGTTGGCCTATGTAGTCATGGTGGTCAAGCAAAATGGCAAATGGAGGATGTGTGTGGACTTCACAGATCTCAACAAGGCCTTCCCCAAAGATAGTTACCCGCTCCCAAGGATTGATAAGCTGGTAGACTCCATTGCTGGACACCAGACACTTAGATTCCTTGATGCTTACTCTGGTTATCACCAAGTTAAAATGGCAGAAGAAGACATTGAAAAGACGGCTTTCCAAGCGGCCGGTGGAATTTATTGCTTTGTGATGATTCCCTTTGGTCTAAAGAATGCCGGAGCGACCTACCAAAGAATGGTCAATAAGGTCTTCAAATCTCAGATTAGAAGAAGCCTACATTGACGATATGGTGATAAAAACCAAGTCAGGAAGCCATACTGTGGACCTAAAGGAGACGATAGAAAACTTGAAAGCCAATGACATGAAGCTCAACCCCATCAAGTGCGTATTTGGGGTCACAACAGGCAAGTTTCTAGGATGCATGGTCTCACAAAGGGGCATTGAGGCCAACTTGGAGAAAATCCAAGCACTCATAGACATACAAGAGCTAACCTGCATCAAAGAGGTTCAAAGATTGAACGGAAGAGTTGCCGCCTTTAGAAGCTTCATTGCTAGATCAGCAGAAAAATCCCTATCCTTTTTTAAAGTTTTGAAGGGTGCAAAGAACTTCGCTTGGACACCAGAGTGCTCGGCCTCGTTCCAAGAATTGAAGAGATTCTTGGGGTCTCTACCCTTACTTAGCAGCCCCATCATGGGGGAGGTGCATTATGTATTTCTCACAGCCACAGATCATGCCATAGCAGCGGTCCTGGTACGAGAGGAAAACGGGGCTCAGAAACTGATATATTATGTGAGCAAGGCACTGTCAGATGTCGAGACTAGATACTTCAATGCTGAGAAGATAGCTTTAGCCTTGGTGATAGCAGCAAGAAAGTTACGTGCCTACTTCTCCGCTCACCCCATCACAGTCTACACCGACGCGCCCCTCAAAAAGATACTACACAAGATGGATAGTTCCGGTCGACTACTCAACTGGTCTATTGAGTTAACCGAGTTTGATATCACTTACAAGCCGAGAAAGACCTTGCTCGCGCAACCAGTAGCAGATTTTCTGGTCGAGACCGCCTTCTCAAGCAAACATGTGCCGGCAACTCGAAAGAGGAAGTTCCTCGTGGAAAGAGAACCACTCAGTGAGTTACCAACAGACTGTTGGATCTTATACACGGACGGGTCGACTACGCAAGGAAGAAGCGGAGCAGGAGTGTACTTGACAATTCCATGCGGTGAACATGTTGCACGTGACTTCATCAGATTTAAATTCCCCGCCTTAAACAACCAGGCCGAGTATGAGGCCTTAATCTTGGGCATAGAGAAAGCAAAGTTCCTTGGTGCTACCAAACTGGCGGCTTACAGTGATTCACAACTGGTAGTAAACCAAGTAACTGGGGAATACAACACTAACAACCACATGATGACTAAGTACAAAGACCTCGTCCTCAACATAACCCAAGACCTGGAGTTCTGGGAAATAAATCTGGTAGGATGAGAACACAATCAGGAAGCCGATCTACTGTCCAAGATGGTGACCGCCGAGGAAATAAATCCCTTAGTCATTTATGCTGACCAACCAGCTTACAAAAGGATAGAAATCCTAGCGGTCAATAACGAGGAAAGGACTTGGATCAACGACTAAAAGGACTACATTGAGGATGGAAAGCTACCGGAAGATGAGTTGGAGGCAAAGATGATCAAGAAGAAGACGGCTAGATTCACGGTTTGGAATGGAGTTCTTTACAGAAGATCTTTCACAAAGCCTCTCCTTAGATATGTTTCACCCAAAGACACTGAGAACTTACTGGCCGAAGTGCACAATGGAGTTTGTGGAGGATACCCGGGGGCCAGAACATTAGCCGACAAGGTCATCACCCTCGGATACTATTGGCCAAACCTAAGCGAAGACGCTCAAACCTATGTAAAAAGGTACGACAAGTGCCAACTCTTTTCAGATCTGCCCAAGGTACCACCAGTCGAGCAAGGCCTCATCATACCGACTTGGCCTTTAGACATGTGGGGAGTCGACATAATTGGACCTTTTCCTCTAGCAAAATGAAGCAACAAGTTCATAATTGTGGCGGTTGATTACTTCACCAAATGGGTTGAGGCCAGAGCTTTGGCAAAAATTATGGAGGAAAATGCCATTAATTCTATTCACGACTACATATGGTGTCGGTTTGGCGTTCCATAAACCATAGTAACGGACAAAGGGCTTCAATTATCCGAGGCCTTCATGGAGGAACTTACCAAGTTTGGAGTAAGGCACAAAAAGTCATTGGTCAGTCATCCACAAGGCAACGGACAAGCAGAGGCAGCCAACAATCTCATCTTGAAAGCTCTTACTAAAAACCTAGAAGGAAGCGAAGGTAAGTGGCTAGACGACCTCCCCCTCGCTCTATGGCAGTTCGTACAACCACTTGGGGGCCGACTGGGGAGACACCCTTTGCTTTAACCTATAGATCAGAAGCCATGGCCCCAGCAGAGAAAGCACTCCCTACCTTTAGGGTGACCAACTATGACGAGGTCCTCAAAGAATATAACCGACTCTTGGACCTAGACCTAGCCGATGAAAAAAGGCTAGCGGCTCAACTCAGAATGATCAATTACAAACAGAAGACCAAGGCCTATCATGACAGTAAGGTGAAGACGAGAGTGTTTGAAGTCGGTGATTGGGTACTCAGAAATATCGAGTCAACACATAGAAAGGCTCAGCACAACAAGCTTTCTCCGAATTGGGAAGGCCCTTACATCGTACCCATGTTATCCGGGAAGGGACCTACATGCTCAAAACTCCGGAGGGAAAAGAGCTAAAACACCCATGGCAATCAGAGCACTTGAGGAAATTCTATCAGTAAGCACTCGGCACCCCACCTATCTTTTTAAAAGTTTTTATAGTTAGAATTTTTTGGTCTTTAGCTTTTAATTTTCTTTAGCTTTTGAATACTTCTAGTTTTATTTTATCAATAAAATTTCTTTCTTTTAAATCGTTGAGTATACGTTCCTAGTACATTACACTAGAGATCGGCCTAAGCATTACATGACAATGCTTAGACCTTAATTCAAGTCTGGAGCAATAAACGCCTGACTTCCTAAACATTTGAGCCAAGGTAAACTTGCAAACTCAAATGAAAGCCTAGTTCCTATAACTATCCTAGCTAAAGCATACTCGACATGCTTGGTCCCCATCTTGAGTTAAGATTAAGACATCTAAATCCATAGACAATTTGAGCCTAGTTCCGACAACTAGACCACTCAAATTTAAATCGAGCACATGACGCTCGTCACGGCCTATAACGGGAAACAACCCACGGCCCACAAACACTTAGCTCGAACTGCCTATGTAAAATTCTCTCGTCAAACAAGCCGAGCTAGACATCTCAAGCCGATATAATCTAATAAGGACTTCTATATGATGGGATAAAACAAAAACTTAGTTTCTTGACAGCTAAGAAAAGCAAGGTTTAAATAACACCATAACGAGGTCAAATTCAAGCAAAAGACAAATTACAAAGTCTAAAATACCCCCAGCAAGCGTTGGGTCCGGGCATTGATAAAGAAACATTGTTTTAAGCCACCTCGGCTTCACAAACCCTTAAAAACAAACATCAAATTCAGACAAGTTAAAAGACAAGACATCGTCACCATATCCCAAGCCTGCGCTGGCCTCCTCCTCGGCTTTCTCTAAAAGCTCTTCAAAGTTCCCCGATTCCAAAGCTGAAGGGTCCCAGTCAAGCCTCTTAGCCTTACGATCTCAGCCTGGATGGCTTTGAAGCCACCCTCGGAGAAAGGGACAAAGGAATGGGCCGCCCTAGCTTCCACGCTATATGGGTCTTGATGGAAAAGGAGTGCGCATTTTTCAAGCGGCACGTTGACTTCGGGATCAATGTGAAGGAGCCGGGTTAAATTAGACCAGGCATCATTGTAAATTGTGCCGACTTTATCGCTCACAACCGCCTTGAATCGAGGCCCCTTTTTGTACGCCTCAACAACAGCCTTCTCCCTGGCCAAAACACTCTCATCGAGCCGGGCATACCTATCCTCCAATGAGGAAAACCTCTCTTCAGCAGCGGCTCTCTCGGCATCTAGGATCTCCGCTCATTTTCTCTCCTACTCAACATCAGCCTCGGACATCAGCAAAGATTTCTTCAGCTCTGTCGCCTTGGCTTGGGCCATCCTCACCATCGACTCGGCCTCTTTCATCTGTGCCTCAGTCTGATATTGCAGTGCATCTGTAGAAGCTTTCTCCTTTTCCACAGCATGCATTTTGCCTATTAGATCGTTGTTGGAGGCCTGGAGCATCTCTACCTCGGCCTCAGCTTTCTTGACCGACTCCACGGCTTGGCGAAACTTGACGTAATCATGTTGGGCCAGAGATGCAAGTTGCAAAAGAAAGACGAGATGGGTGAACAAGTGTATGGGGAAGGAAAAATAATACCGAGATAACTCAAAACAATACCTCGCTAAGAATCAGCCCTTTCCGGTTCAAGAGTTGGAGAGAAGAAAGTTTTTTCAGCCACTAGCTTCGATATGGTGTCGGCATTCAAGGCACGTTTGATCACCGGACCGCCTAATTTCAAAGGAGGACCAGAACAGACTGACAAGTCCATGCCCGACATAGTGGAGACTTTACTAAGCTGTTCCACCAAACATCTTACCTCATCGTCTGACAAGATCGAGGCTGACGCAAAACCATGAGTAGACGGGGTTTTCCTTTTTGGCAGAGGTTAACCCTGGGACTCCCTTGCCTCTCCCCTCGGCCTTTTTTGATCCCGATGGACACTTCCCTGATCCACCTCGACCTCGACATTAACATTTTGACCTCGGTCCTAATTCTGTCTTTGGCTGTTAGATGGAAGGGTCTCCTCGGCTTCAGGCGCCGCATCTTCATTTTCTCTCCCTTGGGCCTCCTCAAAAACTCGATCTGCCAGAAGAACCGCATAATCTTCTTTGTTTTGGAGCAAAGCCTGCCGGGCAGCCATGTCGGCATGACGTTTGTCGAGTGCCGAGGCCCTTGATTTTTGCTTCTTCATCCTGGCTGCCTCAACTGGATCAACAAAGTCTCTTTCGATATCATTGATCTGCTCCATAGTCAAGACTGAACAAGAAATAGATACATCAAAATGGGACAGATAGAGCAGTTTAAAAGCAGGAAAATATACAAGGTAGAGAAGTAAATTATAGCCTATAGTGTCGGCGGTCCTAAGACATATATCGTCCTGCTCTTGGAACCTTATACATTCATGATTGAAAACAAAATTAGGATGAACAATCCAATTAGGAAACCGGTTCCCCCTGGATACCTCAACCTTGGGAACAACGTCGTTAATAGGGCCTCCCATCAGCCCAGCCTGTACATACTATCGAGGTTCCCTCTATAGCTTAGCCCAATCAAGTGTACCGAGAGAAGCAAACTCCTCAAATTTTGCAATCAAGTTATCGCTCCAATCTGGCCTGTGGACTTCTTCAGGTCGGTGTGGCAGGAAAGACGGAACCGCAAACTCCCAACCAAAACGAGACTCAACCCTAATGACATGATTGTTCCACCCAGACACTTTGCTCATCGTTCCTGATATGGGGGAAATTATTTTGGGCTTGGTCGGGTCTGATTTAATGGTTATCGTTCGAGTTTTAGAGTTGAAACTCACATTGAAGAAATGGTCAAAGGCCGACATACAAGGCTCAAAATTGAGACTGCGGCACAGTACGATGAAGATAGTAATGTACCTGACAGCATTAGCCCCGATGTGGGCCGGGACTATTTCCCAAGATTCCAGAAACTCGTTGATGAAAGGGTCAAGAGGGAGTCTAAGTCCTAATTTGAATTGTTTGAAAAAGAAAGGGACAAAGTCTTGGTCATAGTAGAAATTGTGGATTTTCTCCTCGGTGTCTAGGGGGATTGGTTTACTATAATGCAGACAGTATTCATCCCGATCTATGCCATATCGGGAGTGGAAGGCTTCAATCATCTCATCACCGGATTTGGGATGCTTCTTACCAGCAGGTCCCGACTTGCCTTCGCTTCTACATATCTTGCCAGAACTAACTCCACGGTCACGTCTTGGTCTTGTGACCACTGTGTCAAAACGGTCTACTATTCTCTCAAATGTACTCTCCCCAGCCATACCTATAGAAGAAACAGAGGGGTTAGACTCATCTTGCAGCCTGGACAAGGTGACATCCCCCCCCATATCAACTACTCAGACCGAGGAGGGTTCTCCCTCATGACGAGATCAGAATAAAGATTTATCCTTCATATAGTACAAAAATATATGGTCAAGGACGTCGTTTAAGTTACCCAACACCACCATATCGGCATCACCGCCATCAATGGTTCTAGGGGCGAATAGCCCAGAGGGATATCTAACATCTTCCCTAGGGGTTCTATTCAAGTGCAAAATGTCTCCAATAGATAGTAAAGATAACATCTTCCATACCCCGTCGGATTTAATGAATATCCTACTATTCCTTTTGTAAAAGCCGTACAAAGTACCTTTGCCCGAACACGAGGGACCAGACATTGCAAGGGACAGGGAAGAATAAAGCTATTCAAGGACTCAAATCTACCTAGAGCACGGCTAATCAAGCATACGTAGGCAGAAAGATGAAAACTTCAATAAACCTTGAAGAAACCCTAGCTATGGAGAACCAAGGAAAAAAGATAAATGGGTACAAAAAGAAATACCTTTGAGTAAGAAACGATCGATTAGGACTGGTCGAAAGGAGTCACCAAACCAAGCAAACGGAGTTTGTTGTTCAAATATATGTTTAGGACATAGAATTGCTTAATCCCAATCATAGTTATCACTTAGGATCCCACAATTTTTTATAGAACCTTTGTAAGGTACCCTTAGGATTCTTGGTGACCAGTACAGGTCTATTCCAACTCTTCAAACTTGGCAAAGCAGCAGAAGGAAGCACAATCAGCAGACCAGAATTAAACATGCCGATCAACTTACTACACAAGTTGCCGATGACTCAAACAATCAGCAAGGACAATTTGAACCTTACTGACAGTCAGATTTTGTTGTTCTATCTCAATGTCAACTTACTGATTGTCTCTGTCTTTTCCGTACTGTCTTATCAGAAAGTTGTTTAACTGCTCTGTCATGATTACTGTGCCGTCTGACACATAGCTAGTTTTAGCTATACTTTATCCCTACTTGCTTTTTGCAGGTAACCGGTTGAGACAAAGGGGTCTTTACCCATCAGACTTTTGCAAGCATGCGTGTACTCCATATCTTCGCCATTAATGCTAAAGATACTGCATTTAATGCTCCTCAACTACCCAGCTGGATATTCAAATTACAAGCCTTCTTCTACAAGGCTCAAGACATTCACTCCTCTTATAAATAGTGGACTTAGAGCATTGAAGAAGGTTGGTGAAAATAGAGCATTGAAGAGAGTTGAATATTTTTGAGTATTCATTAAAGACTCAAACATTCTGTGTCCAGATAATCATTAGATCATTTAATAGGACATACACTTGTGCACCAACTCAAACAACATTGTTAGTATTCCCGAACTAGATCATTTAAAGAATATGTTGTTTGAGTTATTCACACACCCACCTGAGTGAGATAAGTTCTCTTGGACTTGCCGCTCAAAAACACTTCATCAGATTTGTATTACGATCCATTAGTGATCTCTAGAATTTAGTCTTTGTTTCCGGCAAAGCCGTGCTTGTAATAGACTAGAGATATCTAATAGTACTCTTAACCCAAATCCAAGTTCTGACCAAACTTGGTAGAGGACGTAGCAGTATTTACACTGTGAACCTCTCCAAATCTTTGTGTCTCTGTTGCTTACTTTATCTTTGCCGGTTGGAACTCTATCACCGGCAGATTGCATATGTCTGTACTGATTCATTGTAATTTCCATTGACCAATCTCTTGAAACTGCATTGAACTTTTAGAAATTTCTTTGTGTTAAACCAAGCTCTCAAAACCTTTTTCATACTGATTTTGTGTGAGTTAAAACCAAGTCATATCTTCTCCGCTGCGCTTACTGATAATAGTTTGCAAACTGATAAGTGACTTTGCATTTATAAAAGTGTTTCATTGTAAAAGTTTAAAGAGGCTATTCACCCCCCCCCCCTCTAACCTATTTTCCTACCAATTCGGCCTAACAATTGGTATCAGAGCTTGGAATTTTGAAAGAAATTTCCAAGCTTTGCAGCTTGTTTGCCGATACCATGGCAGGAAAAATCATGCAGTCATTTAACATCACTACCATACCGTTGTTGAATGTCAATAAGTTTGGTGTCTGGAAATATCGTATGATAAAGTATATGAACTCAATCGATGACCGGTTAATGCAAGTAATAGAAGGTGGTCCAATCATTCCTCTAAAGGTCTCAACCACCTACCGACCAATTCCCTCCACTCCGCTGACTGCTCATGCTGATCAAGACACTGAACAAGAAACGCATGTTCAAGTTGATGAAACCTTGATTGAAAAACCTAGAGAAGAATGGACTGGTGAAGACAAACTTTCAGTTGCTCTAGATGGAAAGGCGTGCCACATTATCTCATGTGGATTGGACGACAGGCAATATAAGCTGATTGACTTGTGCTCCACGGCTCAACAATGCTGGAACAAACTCCTTGCATACTTTAAAGGAGATGAGCAGGTGAAAGACAATAGACTCTACAACTGCATTGCTGAGTTTGAATCTTTCAAGAAACAAGATGGTGAATCTCTCAGAAGTGCCTACGACAGATTCTGCGAGGTAAGTAATTTATGTGCTTCATTAGGTAAAGTGTATACTATGAAAGATCTTAATATTCGTTTTCTAAGCTCTTTAGGAAATGAGTATCATACTAAGGTCACTGCTGTTAGAGAAGTTAGAGACTTAAATAAGACCTCTATTCAGAATCTTGTGTCTAGTCTGTTCTTGTATGAGAGAGAACTGCAAAAACTTAACGTTCTCGATAAAAATTTCAAAAACTTGTCTCTATCAGCTCAATCTCAGGTATCCTTTCCTTCAACCAAATTCCCTCCTATAGATCCCCATCAAACACCCTGCTGTTCAAAAACCTCAGAAACACCTTCAGAACAAACAATGGAAGAAGACGAATTTGCCACATTCGCCAGAAACTACAAGAGGTTTAAAGACTTCAAAAGGATGCAAAAAGAAAGTCACCAGCAACAAAAATCCTTTACACCACCATTTCAAAAATCAGCAAGCTACAACAAACCAAGTACCAGTGCTACCGATGGCAAAAACAGCAATGGTAATCTTGTCTGCTTCAACTGCAAAAAACCTGGTCACTTTGCTTCAAAATGTCCTCAGCCAAAGTATGAATACGTGAGGAAATCAGTAAACAAGAGATATCCAAAGTCTCGAAGTTATGTTGCCGATGATAGCACAGAAAAGGCCTTGTCGGTCTGGTGTGAAACCGATTCAGACGAAGATGCCGATGAAGATGCAGATGCCGATGTAAGTTTCGTTGCATTAGATTCAGATGATGCCGATCTTTCATCCTTGCCGACTCCAATCTACCGAGATTCCTCGCCGCCAAAGACTCCAGTCAAAGAAGTACCAACTGGAAGAGTTCAATCCTACTTCAAGGAAGTAAGCATCAAAGCAGAAAACCCAATAGGATACAAGGTTCATCAAGTGGGAACTTCACTCTATGGACAGTGTAACTCTTCTCACTTCAATGCTTCTAAAACAAAACCCTTGCTGATGCAAGAAAATTCTCATTCACCGAACATCCCAATATTGCCAAAAGCCTTTCGAAACCCATCTCTTCCCTACCTGACTTATCACCTGAACCCATTCTCTCTACTTCAAAAGATTCAGCCGACCCTCCTCCAGAATTATCTAAGGCTGAGATGGTAGAGACAATGGATGAACTTTTTATTGATTATGAGAAGCTGAGTAGCGTTCATAAAGTGATGGCTGCTGATTTCAAAAGAATTTCTAACGAGAATAGATCGCTTATGTCTGAACTTTCAGTTCTCAAAGGACACGAGCTTGAGTCTATTTTTCTAAAGAAAGAAAACCTAGATCTCAAAAGTCAAGTGGCAGTATTGATAGCTCAGATCGAAGATCTTGTGAAAAGAAACAATCATCTCTCAAGGATTGTTGATTCTTACACAAAATCTAGAGTTGCTGTTGAAACAATCCTACAGACCCAAATGTCATATAAGGTCCAATCTGGGTTAGGATTTGATTCCAGCAGCAGTAGCTCTACTGAAACTTGTGCGACCGAGAAAAAGGATGAGAAAGTTGAATGTAGTCCTGTTAACTCAGTGCATAAGGATGCTAAGCCAATATACAGTGCTGTGGTAATGAAGTATCCTAAGAACCAGAACAAAATGAATGATAAGCACAAACAAAGATATGTTAAGGTTGCTGATAGTGAGTCTGCCGACAATGGTATTCTAGGTGAATACATCAGCAGAGCAAGTGCTGCCGGTCAAACCACCTCTGCTGCCGATGACAAGTACCTAAAAAGGTGACTACCAAAGGTAAACAGAATGGAAAGAAAGGCAACACTATCACCTTTAAACCTACTAAGTTTGTGCCTGCTCAATTCTCTAGTTTTGCCGATGCACTGACTAAAAGAATGATGTTCTACCGACTCCATAGCCCATCAGTCAAGTGAGATGTTCTAATTGTTCTGATTATGGTCACAAGGCTCATGAATGCCTCTTGAAGCACCTATCTGGACCCACTGAGGTTGCATCCTCTAGTGGTGGCCAGATGTGGTTGCCAAAGAGGAACTAACCCTCGGACCCAAGAATAAGAGGGACCATAAGCATACCGTTTTATTTCAGGAATGCTTCATGGCCTCAACTGGTGTAAGCAAGGATTTGTGGATTCTAGATAGTGGCTGCTCAAGACACATGACAGGATTTGCAGATCTACTTGCCGATAGCTCAGAAGCATCAGGTCCCCCCAGTGGTTTTCGGTGATAATGCCAAAGGAAAAATCATCGGTATAGGTACCATCAAGAGAGGTGCAGTTACTGTACAGAAGGTCTCTCTTGTGGATGGTCTGAAACACAACCTTCTATCTATATCACAATTCTGTGATAAAGGAATGAAATGTGTATTTACTACTTCCAGTTGCTATGTGAAAGACATTGCTTCCAATGAAACTCTTCTCACTGCCAAAAGAAAAGGTAACATTTATGCGTAGACTCAAGTGCTATTACTGGTGTTGCTAATGTTTGTTTTGTAGCTAAGAACATCAGTGAGAACTCATGGCTATGGTACAAGAGACTCAGTCACTTGAACTTCAAATATCTATCCAAGCTTGCCGGTTCAAATCTGGTTACCGGTTTACCTCAAGTGCCTGCTGATCAAGGAAAGAAATACAAGGCCTGCCAGCTTGGAAAACAGCATAAATCATCCTTCCGAAGCAAGCCCTGCATGTCAACATCTAAGTGCCTCCAAATGCTACATATGGATCTATTTGGCCCCAGAACTACAGCAAGTATTGGGGGAAGTAGATATACCTTGGTTGTAGTAGATGATTTCTCTAGATATACTTGGGTGGAAACCTTCAGTCACAAAGATGACACATATACCGTTGCTACCAAGTTATTCAGACTACTACAAACACAGAAAGAAAGCGATATCATCAGTATGAGATCAGACAACGGCACTGAATTCAAGAACAATGGTATTGCTCAGTACTGTGATGATCATGGCATAGACCACAACTTTTCAGATGCCGGTACACCACAAAAAAATGGTGTCGTTGAGAGAAAGAACAGAACTCTCATTGAAGCTGGTAAGACCATGATTGCTGAAGCCAGGCTGCCGAAATATTTTTGGGCTGAAGCCATCAATACCGCCTGCTTCACTCAGAACAGATCTCTTATCAACAAATTCCATAACAAGACTCCATATGAACTCTGGAGAGGCAGAACTCCAAACATTGGATTCTTCAAAATATTCGGCTGCAAATGTTACGTGCTTTACAATGGTAAAGAGCACAGAGGTAAATTTGATGAGAAAGCTGATGAAGGAATCTTTGTTGGATACGCTAAACACAGTAAGGCCTTTCGAGTTTTTAATAAGAAACTTTTGAAAATTGTTGAATATGTTCATGTAACCTTTGATAAATTTGATTTGTTAGAGTCTGACAAGACTCCAAATAGTACTAATGCCTCTGGTGCTTATGAGACAGGTGAATCCAGTGATTCTAACCCTGCAGGTCAAGTACCATCTGCTGATCCAGTCATTTCAGTAGAAGAACCAGCAGATACTCATTATTTCCCATCATCGGCAGAACATGATCTTATCGATAACTTTCATAATCCATTTGCCGATGCAAATTCTGCTGATTATCCTGAAGACAGATCAAGCCCTCAACCAATTTCTGTTATAAGACCCAATCTTCCAAGTTCTCACCCACCTTTCACTCAAAACTCTAACTCTTCCTCTCAGTCATCTGCTGACCTTGATCCTCCTCTAGAATCACTTCAACAAGAGTCATTCAGACAAGATGTGCCGAGAGAAGTTAGACCAGTGCGTGATCATCCATTAGAAAATGTGATTGGTGATGTCTTTGGTCCAAGATTGACAAGAAACCTTAGTAGAGCATTTGCTGAAAGTCTCTTCTCATCTGCTATGGGTTCCAACATAGAACCAAAGAAGACTGAAGAAGCTCTTGCCGATCCTGGTTGGGTTGAAGCCATGCAAGAGGAACTGAATCAGTTTGAAAGATGCAATGTATGGGAACTTGTACCAAGACCAACTTCTCAGCAAGTTATTGGTACAAAATGGGTCTACAGGAATAAATTGGATGAAGCTGGGAATATTATTAGAAACAAAGCAAGGTTAGTTGCTAAAGCCTACCGACAAGAAGAAGGAATTGACTACGATGAGACATTCGCTCCGGTTGCAAGATTGGAAGCTATAAGACTTTTCTTAGCCTATGCTGCCTTCAAAGAATTCAAGTTATATCAAATGGACGTGAAAAGTGCATTCTTAAATGGAGAACTCCAAGAACATGTTTATGTGGAACAACCACCTGGTTTCGAGGACTCTAAGAAGCCTAATCATGTCTACCGATTGAAGAAAGCTCTCTACGGCCTAAAGCAAGCTCCAAGGGCATGGTATGAAACCCTTTCTAAGTTCTTACTTAGTGATAGCTTAGGTTTCACTCGAGGTAAAATTGATACTACTTTATTTGTTGCCAAGCATAAGGGTCATTCATTGTTTGTTCAAATATATGTCGATGATATTATTTTTGGTTCTACTAATGAATCACTTTGCAAGAGATTTGAGAAGCTAATGCAGAGAAAGTTCAAGATGAGCATGATGGGTGAACTAACATATTTCCTTGGACTTCAAGTCAAGCTGCTGGTGAAACATTCACCTCTTCTGATTCTATCGGTGAGTATGATAAGCTGTCGATAAGTGTTGTCTTCAAAAAGCCCTCTACTGATCAAGATCATACAGCTGCTGCCCCTACTTCTATATCATCTGCTGAAGCATTTGCTGACTCAGTTCTAGCTAGTGATGGCTCTGAGCGTGGCTCTGCTGATAAGTCTGTTGAACAGATTGCTGAGAAAACTTCAGACACTCAACCTGCTGATGAGACCACCACTGCTGATGAATCCTTAGTTAATCAAGTTGAGGAAACTATGGACATTCAACCTCTGATTGTTAAAGAAGACCAACTTGCATCAATTGAGGAAACTATAGAAACTCAATCTGCTGATGAAGTTGGTGGCTTGCCGATATCAGGAGGAGATTGTGCTGATGAAGAAGTTATTGCTGATGTGTATGCTGATGAGCCAACTACCGACACTCATCCATCTGAGCCAACTGCTGACACTCAGATTATTAAGGTCCCTATCTCTTCTACTGATGTGATTCTGGTAGCTCCTACTGGTGTTAGAGAGATTGTTGAGTTGGGAGGAGGTGCCAATGCAGAGATTGCCAATCCAGATCATAATGCTGACTTTAATGCTATGATTGCTGCTGACCTACAGTTTGAGGAATTTTAGGATGCTTTATTTGCTCCTATTTCCTTTCCTTTGCTACCTGCTCCCGAGGCCCTTGTTGCTCCCATTGTTGCTGATGACGCACAACCGGTTCCTGTTGCTGCAGCTGCTGGTGGGAATGATAGCTCTGATGAAATAGATCCAGAGGACTATATAGAGCTTCTGTCAAATTCTCTGCAATCAATTCCTAATCCTTTTGGTCTAAATCATTCATTTCTTCCCGGCTCGACTAGTGAACAGCTTACGTTCTTGCCGTGGATTAAACCTGAATTCAAAAGGAGAAAAGGGAAAGCTCCCCGGGTCTCCAAGCTCAAGGTGAAAGGACTAGTTTTTGAACCTCTACATTGCCTGCCTGGTAAGCTCAAAGTTGGCGGCAAAATTCACATACATGGTCCATCTCCCAAGGAAGTCAGCATCGCCACAAATGGTTGTATGAAGAGGTGCATGATGATCAATGAAGAACTCCATGATATTCTTGAATACCAAGCTACTGATTCTCGAGGTCTTTTTCACTTGGTTAAATCTGCTGCTCTTGCATTAACTCTACCGATGTTCCATCCAAGACAGCGTGCCGATCATCTGGTCTATACCTCAAGGCTGATGAATGCCGGGTTGATGACCATGATTCTTGAAGGTCGTGCTTATTTGAATTTCATTCTAGCTATCTTTCTTTCACTAGAAGACAATGGTGTGTTCCATCTGCCGGCTGAACGTGCAGTTATTAGTCATCCTCAATTTCCTTTGCCGATCATCCGTACTGATGTAGTTTCTGCCGATCTTGTTGCCTCCACGTCTGTTCCTGCTGAGTTCCTTCTTGCCGATAGATATGCTGCTGATGCCTCTCTCCTTCAACAAGTTTTTCCTTTGCCTCTGCCATATGCTCCCTCTCCTGTGCCAGCTTCTCCATTACTGATTGTTTTATCTTCTGATGATGAGTTGTCTGTGCCTGCTCCTGATGGTCTTGTGGAAGATACTGATCTGATCAATGAAGACTTCATTCCCTCCTTCCTGATGCATTCTTCTCTTGGTCTTTCAAAGCCCGTGGTACTGAATAGTATGTATGAATACTTCAGTCATCTTGAAGGGGATACTGAGGATCTACAAGTGCCTGTTACTCGTGCCGATCTGGGCGATACTGGTCTCTTCCTCCGCAACAAATTGAACCGTATTCATGAGGATCTTTCTGACAAAATCCTTAAGTCCAATCAGGAGGAGGAAAGCAAGAGAATCCAAGACCTGAAAGAACTTTTGGAGGACAGAGAATCAAGGCTAATTACCCTTTCAGAAAGTTTGGGGAGTATGCATTCTATTCAACAGCAACTAGTTGATGAGGAAAGGTTGCAGATCAGAGACCTAGAAAGAACTGAAAAAGATCTATCTGCTGCCAAGTCTGCTCTTGCTGATGCTCAAATGAAGATAGCTGCTCTGGAAGCTAACAATGCCATGCTGGCTGAAAGACTGGAGAGCACTCAAAGGAGGAAGAAGAGAGAAGCTGAAAAGAAAGAGAAAATAGCAAAGAAGAAATCCAAGCTTACCGACTCTACATCAAAGGCCACTGACCAGCAAGACGATCCTCCTGTTTCCTAGTCAATGTAGCCAATGATATAGATATCCTGAAGACCTTCAACGCTTTATCCAAGACTTCTTTGCTAACCATTACTGTCTTATGTGTGCTTATTTTTATATGTTATATTCTCTTATAATATCTGCTACTATTCATGCTAACTTTGTTTTGCAGATTATTATTCTCCCTGCTGATCATAGCAATCAGCAACTCATTTTTTTTACCTTTTACTCTTACTTTTTATCATTTTGTATTTTTACCTTTTTAAGACATCTAGTGTGTGACTTGGCTTAGGGAATGATAATAAATAGACATTCCTTATACATTCTTTTACTAAGCTAAGATAGATGTTCTTGGATAGGGTGATTGGACTTAAGCAATTAGGAGGAGATTGTTGTTCAAATATATGTTTAGGACATAGAATTGCTTAATCCCAATCATAGTTATCACTTAGGATCCCCCAATTTTTGATAGAACCTTTGTAAGGTACCCTTAGGATTCTTGGTGACCAGCACAGGTCTATTCCAACTCTTCAAACTTGGAAAACCAGCAGAAGGAAGCACAATCAGCAGACCAGAATTAAACATGCCGATCAACTTACTACACAAGTTGCCGATGACTCAAACAATCAGCAAGGACAATTTGAACCTTACTGACAGTCAGGTTTTGTTGTTCTATCTCAATGTCAACTTACTGATTGTCTCTGTCTTTTCAGTACTGTCTTATCAGAAAGTTGTTTAACTGCTCTGTCATGATTACTGCGCTGTCTGACACATAGCTAGTTTTAGCTATACTTTGTCCCTACTTGCTTTTTGCAGGTAACCGGTTGAGACAAAGGGGTCTTTACCCATCAGACTTTTGCAAGCATGCGTGTACTCCATATCTTCGCCATTAATGCTAAAGATACCGCATTTAATGCTCCTCAACTACCCAGCTGGATATTCAAATTGCAAGCCTTCTTCTACAAGGCTCAAGACATTCACTCCTCTTATAAATAGTGGACTTAGAGCATTGAAGAAGGTTGGTGAAAATAAAGCATTGAAGAGAGTTGAATGTTTTTGAGTATTCATTAAAGACTCAAACATTCTGTGTCCAGATAATCATTAGATCATTTAATAGGACATACACTTGTGCACCAACTCAAACAACATTGTTAGTATTCCCGAACTAGATCATTTAAGGAATACGTTGTTTGAGTTATTCACACACCCACCTGAGTGAGATAAGTTCTCTTGGACTTGCCGCTCAAAAACACTTTGT
The DNA here is from genome assembly GCA_026119855.1 of Campanula takesimana. NCBI lineage: Eukaryota > Viridiplantae > Streptophyta > Magnoliopsida > Asterales > Campanulaceae > Campanula > Campanula takesimana. Next base: position 850,688 of record JAOWBW010000833.1, read on the forward strand.
CAGATTTGTATTACGATCCATTAGTGATCTCTAGAATTTAGTCTTTGTTTCCGGCAAAGCGTGCTTGTAATAGACTAGAGATATTTAATAGTACTCTTAACTCAAATCCAAGTTCTGACCAAACTTGGTAGAGGACGTAGCAGTATTTACACTGTGAACCTCTCCAAATCTTTGTGTCTCTGTTGCTTACTTTATCTTTGCCGGTTGGAACTCTATCACCGGCAGATTGCATATGTTTGTACTGATTCATTGTAATTTCCATTGACCAATCTCTTGAAACTGCATTGAACTTTTAGAAATCACTTTCTGTTAAACCAAGCTCTCAAAACCTTTTTCATACTGATTTTGTGTGAGTTAAAACCAAGTCATATCTTCTCCGCTGCGCTTACTAATAATAGTTTGCAAACTGATAAGTGACTTTGCATTTATAAAAGTGTTTCATTGTAAAAGTTTAAAAAGGCTATTCACCCCCACCCTCTAGCCTATTTTCCTACCAATTGGGCCTAACAGAGTTGATTGATGGAAAGCAAGGGTGGAATTCGAGATATGACGCCGATGACAGTCTGAGCTCTCAAAAGAAATTCCTCAGGAATTCGAAAAAAAGGAAATGAAGGAAGGGTTTGAATTTATACTCTGGGTCAAATGCGTTATACCCGAGTCCAGCCCGAACCGGGCCATGACCCATGGGTTGACACGTTCCCCACTAAACTTATCATTATCCCTAATTAATAGGTGCATGATCTCAAAGAAGATGTCTTGTCAATCAATGCACGTACGCTGCCTGACACAAGTGGGGAAGATGAGGCGTTTGATGTGACTCAACCGTCAAATTAGGAGAAAACCATCAAGTAAAGCTGAATGGAGACAACTCATAGCAACTACCGTGATGAGTTGGGAACTTGGGGGCCACTAAGAAGTATAGACCGAGACGAGAGTTAAGGATCAGATGAACTTTGGGCCTTAGGCTAAACAGACTCCCGTGGGTGTTTGATGAACTCGGCCGGCCTCATGTGTATCTCTCATACCGATATGGCTGGCGAATAACAAAGGACAGGACTATTAAAATCTATAAATGTTTCCTGGTACGACATCATGCCGAGGTAGTATTCTTAAGGAATCTTGTTACATTATAGATCAAGTTATAAAAGTGGTACTACAAAACAGACGACTCAGACAGAGGCAATAGGTAAAAAGACGATTTCATTATAATACTAAAAAGACTCCCACAACAAGGCCAGGAGTCTAGTCTTTACATACAATAAAACTATGGCAGATCGAAATCTTCATCATCTCCATCCCATTCATAGTCACCATCGTAGTTCCACTCATTATCATCCATGAGGCCACCATCATCTCCATCTTCTTCATCATCTTCTTCTTCATTGGCTTCGCAGGAGTTAACACCACCACTATCATCGCTGCTGCTAGATGATTCATCGTCTTCGCTATCAACAGGAGCTGGAGATGAATATTCACCATTGCTATCGGAAGGAGATCCATCCAAGGGAAAAGATGGTCCCAATGGAGATGAAGGGTCATTATCAGTACCTTTATTTGGACTCATGTTATGAACTTGGTTGTCGGAGCTTTGAGAGTCAGTCTCCTCAGGAAAGGCGTCAGAATGTGACCTTTTTGGAGCCATGGTCTTTGGGGAAATTGATCGAAGAAATTTGAGAAGAAAATGAGGAGACTAGAAAGGTGAATGGAAATTTTTTGCCTTTTCTAGGGACAATAAGGATATGCAGGGTCATCATAAATGACAGATATTAATGCATCACCTCCACAACGCCTGGAAAAATCATGATTTGTGGTCAATTCGAACCATTAATAACAAAGATATTAGGAAGATTTCGGTGGCTCTCCATCACATCAATCAAAAAGGCAATAAATCGACTTAGTGGCAGAATATGTCAGAACTTGAATCAGTTTCTACTCGACGTGCCGATATAGAAACTCGGGGGGCCACTGAACGGCATAAACCGACCTAAAAAATAGGCCCCATGGACCTTGGACCTATGCCCAATAACAAGAGGCTCATACCTCGCGGCCCAATATACCAAAGTTACCTCGGTATCTCCAAAGCCGAGTAGGCTGTCCAGACTAGGCCGAGATAGACAATATATGCAATGACCAGCCTACCGCACTTAGCTCGGCCTCTATGACGAGCCGAGTTAGGCTTAACTTACTCCAGTAACAACTTTGTTCTCCTAACACAACCAGGAGTCCAAGACAAAGGGAATCCTTACTTAACATGGACACCTCTTCGGCAAGGCAACGATGATTATAATCCTTATCAGGATTCTATCTCCCTCAATGTAAGAGTTCTACTCTAAAATGGACTTCATGACTTCCTTAACAAGCCAGGACTAATTCACCAGCGCCTATATAAACACGTCCTCATACGATAATCTGGTAACGAATTCTCTTGGCTCTTACTCTAGTCAATTGATTTCGCTTTGTTTTATCTAACATAAACGGATTCTTATTATCACACCGGAGGGCCTTTGCCGGTGAAGCCCCGGCTAGTTTACGTTTCTTTCTTTCGTGTGTATAGATCCAGACGAGGAGGTTCTTCTTGCAGGGATTATCCGAACCGTTAGACGAAGGCTGATCCGATACGTTTCTTGCAACATCAAGAAATAACAAATTAATCCACCCATCGCTGCACTTCGGAGGCCGACTTACACCATTTTGCAATTTAATCCCTAGAGTCTTCATATTTTCAGTTCAGTCCTCCAACTTTCAGAAATTTCAAAACAGTACCTCAAGTTCCAGTTATTTGTAGTTTGGACCTATACTCCTCCGCCCCGGTTGACTTTGATTTTTCCTTGACTTTGACTATTCACGATCCTTGAGACATGACTTTGAAGCTCACCAAAAATTACATCCGGAAAAATAAATAAATAAAAACGACCATTCTACCCCCGGATTACAATATAGCCCAAATGATAAAATAATGCCTCAAATACATCAAATCTAGTCTAAGTACATCAAAATGAACCAAAATACATAGAAAAATAAGGGAAATAATATATACAAAATACATCAGGGGAAAGTGTTTAGTGATCAGCTTGCTGATTTTCCGTGTGACGAAGTGAAGGGGGAGGACTTACAATTTCCCAACGAGGACTTGATTTGCACTACAACCGAAGAAAATAAGTGGAAACTTTTTTCCGATGGGGCGGCCAATAAGCACGGTTATGGGATAGGGATGTTGCTTGCCGATCCAAAGGACATTTACACTCCGATTGCAATCCGTCTTGAATTCGAAGCCACCAACAATGTTGCCGAATATGAAGCATGTATAGCGGGGCTAAAAGCAGCCCTAGAAAGAAATGTCACAGATCTGGAAGTATTCGGTGATTCTATGCTCCTTATCAATCAGACGTCTGGCAAATGGAAAATCCAAGACCCGACTCTCCAACAGTATGGTCAGCACCTCGAGGAGGAGGAGTTAGTTGAACAATTCCAAGATATCATGTTCAATTATTTACCGAGGGACAGGAACCGATTTGCTGATGCATTGGCCACCATAGCCTCACTGGTCGAAATGTCCAAAGGAAAAATGGTAAAACCCTTCAAAATTTCAAGAAGGACTAGCCCGGCATATTGCATGAGCATTGAAATCAATGAAGTCCAAGAATACCCTCCGTGGTACACAGACATCATGAATTTCCTCAAGGACGGCACCTTCACCGAGGAATGCAATAAGAAATCTCAAGTAGCATTGCAAAAGCTAGCATCGAGATATGTGTTGATTGGGAACCGAGTTTACAAAAGACACTACGAAGGGATCAATCTCTTGTGTGCTAATGAGACCGAAGCTCAAGAGATAATGCATGAAATCCATGAAGGCGAGTGTGGATCCCACATGAATGGGATCATGTTAGCCAAGAAGATACTCCTATTGGCTATTATTGGACCACCATGGAAAGAGACTGGATTGAGAAAGTCAAGAGGTGCGCCAAGTGCCAGTTCCATGCCAATTTGTAACATGCTCCACCTTCGCAACTGTACAACATGACCACTCCATGGCCGTTCTCTTGTTGGGGCATAGATATCATCGGCAAAGTCGATCCCACGGGAAGTAACAGACAGTCATTCGTTCTAGTGGCCGTGGATTATTTCACGAAATGGATTGAAGCACAAGCTTACAGAGTTCCCAGCGCCAAGAAAGTGGCCGAATTCGTGAAGACCAACATCATGTGCCGATACGGCGTCCCTCACGAGATTATCTCCGACAACGGTTCTCACTTCGAGAAGGAGATGGATGCGCTTTTGGTCGAGTACAAAATTATCAAACACAAGTCATCCCCATACCGCCCCCAAGCAAATGGTGCGGTCAAAGCAGCAAATAAGACGATTGAGACCATCATACAGAAAATGGCCTCAACAGGAAGGGATTGGTGCAAGAAATTGCCTCTAGCATTATGGGGCAACCGCACATCAATCAGGACAGCAACGGGAGAGACCCCGTACACATTGGTTTATGGTTCTGAAACTGTGCTCCCAAACAAACTTGAAGTTCCCTCTTTGCGAGTCCTGCTCGAAAATCAAGTCAATGAGGATGAATGGATGCAGAGTCGATACCAACAATTAGCCCTACTCGATGAAAATAGGCTAAGAGCGTTTGAACTCATAAGGGCCTATCAGCAGAGAATGGCAAATGATTTCAACAAGAAGGTAAATCCCCAAGACATCAAAGTAGAAGACTTGGTTCTAAGACAACATCCTCCCAATTCCATGAATCTCCATGGGAAATAGGGACCCCGATGGATCGGTCCATACGTGGTCAAAAAGATATTAAGTGGTGATGCAGTGAGACTCGCAGACTTGGATGGCGATCAATTTCCAAAGGAGGTCAACCTCGACAAGCTCAAGAAGTTCTACGCTTAAAAAATAAAGACCATACAAAAAAAAAAGAGCTCGCTAGGTCGAAAACCCGCAAGGGCGGCTTAGTAAAAAATTAGAGCAAAGTGCAAAAAAGAAGCCCACTAGATTGAAAACCCGCATGGGCGGTCTAGGCAAAAAATAGGGTGCACAGAAAAAATTAAAAAAATGGTCTTCATTTGTTTGAACTACGGAGACCTGAGCTTCCATACTGGAAGAACATAGGCAACCTTCGGGTGCGGTCTAAAACAATCGTTTTTACCCAATCATTTCATAAACAAGATGCAATTTTATTCATTCCATTAATCACTTTCATCACTACAATGGACATTTGTTGAGCAATAAAAGACATCAAAGCATTAAAATCCTAACAATTTGTCTAGTTATTGCAATCTTGGGGGTACTAAGAAAGGTTTAATCTTTCTTCGGTTTGGGAACCCATTGTTTTCGACTAGGGACCTTGACCTTCTTGGATGGGGGCGAAGCACTCTCGGAACCACCAAGGCGAGAAAAGACGCTAGGACAGGATGGAGCTTCATCAACAACCTTCCCCTTACCTTTGTCAAAAGAGGCCTTAGCGGGGGCTTTAGATGGACGTTTCCACACATAAGGAGAGTTACCCTTGCCCTTACCTCTCTTCTTTTTGGGCAAATAGTTTGGCCTAGGAGCTTCGACGCGAATCACCGGTTTCGGGGGCTCAACGACAACTTCATTCGGTCTTCCCAAACGGTCAAAGACACTAGGGCGTGCCTTCACAATGAGGACGGGCTTTGATTGTTCGCCCTCGGGGACGGACACTTTTACTTCAAAGGAAAAGGTCATGGGGGCCATTCCTGACAATAATATAGACTTTAGGATAGTGGAAAATGTTGCAGAATATTGGTGTGTGAATAAACTGGTCGAAATGGGTTCAAATTTATAGCTGTTGGAAAATCATGTTCAGAAAATAAAGGGGTTGTAAATCAGTAGCCCAGATGCGGGAGCCCCCGCCCTTGGTGACAAGACGCGCGCGCATCCCATGTGCAAAGCCAGACGTCTGCGCCTTTGACAGACGGACAGAACAAAATAGGCCATTGTCAAAGAAGAAAGCCACACAGGAACAGAGTCCAGACGTTGCCAACACCAGCCAGGTAGAGACGAAAGCCCCGCCCTTGAACGCACAGTCGAACGCACATCAATTTGGTCCGCCCCTAAGGCATGTCTAATTGAAATAAGACAGCAACTCCCACTAAACTTAATGTAGGGCGTGTCTTCCTATTCAGTCAAGGGAAATCTCAGCATTCTCTCATAGAGGGAAAACTCAGGGTCCGCAATCAACTGTGCCCGCACCCCACATAAGTTAACAGCAAGCAAGTGCGGCTTAAAACAGCAGAAACAAGCAAGTGCGGCTTAAAACAACAGAAACAAGCAAGTGTGGCTTCAAACAGCAGGAACAAGCAAGTGTGGCTTCAAACAGCAGAAACAGCAAATGCAGCTCCGAACAGCGATTTTGGTCTATGGTGAACCACTGAAATCACCGTACCCCTCTTCCAACAAAATCCGCTCACACAGGTAGCGCACTTCTATCCCTCGTAATTTCAAATTCCTGCTTTCATCGAGTCTTTGTTTTTTCTTGGCGATGTCCTCGGCGGATGTTTTTTCTTTCGTCAGCGCGTTTTGCTTCGCAATCCATGCCGCCGAGGGGCCCTGTAGACACCCCACCTTGGACCGCTCACTCCGATTGCATATTTGATTTTGTGTTTCTTCTTGTTTTAAGTGTTTTTCGTTAGTTTCTATTACTTCTGTTAAGTTTCTAACTGACTCCGTTAAGTTTAGGGACTAAACTGAATAACAGTTCTGACTTTCCAGTCCATTATGTCAAAAATGTCCTTTCAAAGTCGCGTGCCTCCGCCTCCATAGGTCAGACGCGCGCACCTTCCGCCTCCATAGGCCGGAGGCGCGCGCATCTGGGCGTCAATTACAGATTCTGCCCAAGAATCCCTCCCTTGCTCAATTTACATGATTTTGCCCGGGAATTTCATCTTTGTGACTTGGTTTTGGCACCAAAAACAACTAATTTTAACCTATAAAAACCCCTCTTCTTCACCATTCAAAAAAACTCTTTTTGGGCACAAGAAAACTCTACCAGGGAGAAGACTTTTCAAGATAAGAAAATTAGACAAAAACACTTTTCAAGGCATTTTCAAGGCGTTCTCCAAAGACACCCTTGAAGCTATTTGAAGTTTAGGTAATATTACTCTTCTCTCTACTTCATCTCTATTCATCTTCTTTTGTTTCATCGAAGTGTGCAATCACCCAATCCATTTTGGGACATGACACCAAATGCCACTTCACTACATTGAAGTTGACCAAGGAGTTATCTCCCCATATTCAACCCCCCTTTTAACCCCTTAAATCTCATTTTCAAAGAATAGGAAGAACACATCATTTTTTATGTAGATTATGAACAAGCAAGACCAACGTTAGTTGGGCAAAATGGGTGTTTAAGTACTTCCCATTTCGTAACCTAACCCCCGGACCTCAATACACGAATCTCTGGTTTTGTATATAAAATTAGGTTATATTAGGTTTTTCTAATGTTCCTCTAAAACTTAGGTGGCGATTCTACTCTAAACCCAAATTAGACAACCTAGGATAATCCGCTCGCTCTCTAGCCTAAGGCGCGTGGGTTGCCCACGACCCGGGGTATCTACAGATGTATATTCCATCGGGTTCGATACGACGACCAGGATTAATTCAACCGTTCAGAATAGTGCCTAATCATAGAATGGTCACCAAAACTCTTCAAATAATTTATATAGACTCCCTGTATTGACATTCAAAAACACACCAGTCATGAAAATGACATCAGAAAAACATTCAGTAACAGAGGTGACTGAATTCACGAAAAAACATACTGAATTTAACGAATTCATTTAGAGAATTCAACAAAATTCGTACAACAATTCTTAAACTTAAAATCATATTGTTGCATTGAATCTTCTTCAATGTCTGGAAGTTGTGAAACAACGATTAGTTCGCTGAAATCGCTAATTTTAAGTGCTTGAACTAGCGTTCTAAAGTCATTGCATCTTAGAGAAGATTACTGCAAAGCCGTTAGCGCCAATGAGTGGCAATATCTTTTTAACGGAGATTGTGTCTAACACAAGCCTCGACTTAAAAAAAAATCTAGTTCAGCCTATACTTGGCCTTGTCAATAAATTTTTGGTCCATCTAGTATTTATCGTTCTGTTTTATTTGAAAGATCTATTATTTATTGTTATAAATTTCCTTAACAGCTATACACAAACTTGTTTAGCATAACAACATTTATTTAGCATAGCAATTTTAGTGTAGAATAAAAAAAAAATGAAAGAAGGGAAATCATTATCTTGGTGAGAAGTTGACATCTATGGAGAAGTACTTTAGGGTGTGTTCGGAAGGTAGGTTATGTATGGTTGCATAATTGAAATATGCATAACATAGTAAAGGGTCCCTCTATCATAAGGGTAAGAGAGAGGTGATGGTGGGTGTAGTGTCACATGGCAGGTTGGATCCAAACAAGAAATTTTGTCTCCGTCTGCTGTCTATTCTATTCTTCCTTTCTTATGTACGCAACCAATACTAGGGGAGTTTATTGCCATTTAAACCTGCGTACTATTAAAAGATTGACGATTTGTCCTCGTACTAAAGAAACTCACACTATAACATGCGTACTATGGTTTTAATAAAAAAGTGCCCAGAGATAATGATGACCCGTTAGAAATCTAACGGGCTGTCAACATATGTTAAAATTTTAACGGATTTACAATAAAAAAAAATTCAAATGATACCCTGGTAATGATATAAATGTCGTAAAGGTCCAAAAATATTTATATTAATATTTGGCCAAACTACATTTACCCCACCCCCAACGAAGGCAGAGGGGCATATATATCAAACCATATGTACATTCCATAAAGAAGGCAGTAGGGGTTGATTATACTCTCTAGGGGTTGATTATACTCTCTTCAACCAAAGTCCACCATGCCACCACCACCAAAACTCCACCATAGCCACCACTATAACCACCATCAAAGACCACCATCACAACAGTAGAAGATAGGAAAATGGAGGATTGGAAATGGCGTTTGATTCAAAACAATGCCAAAAAGATTCACGAAAACACCAACAAAAACAACAATTTTACAAAAACACAAAAACAATCCTACTCAGATCAAGACAAAAACAAAAAACTCAGATCTAAGTTCTTCAAGTCTTCAATCTGTTATAGTAGCCTTAAAGAGGGTCGGATTCGTCAAGAGGGTCAGATTCGACGTCGGATTTGGACGGCGGTGGATGTGGAAAGGGGACGGGATGGATCTCAACCGTATTATAGGGAAGGGCGGTAAAGGAGGAGGTGAGGAGAGGGGTGGATTGGGCGAAGCTCCGGCTGTGGGAGAGAGGATAGGAGGCTCCGGCAATGGGAGGGATCGGAGGTGGTTGTGAAAAAGTAATGGACGGAGTGGGTTTTGTCGGAGGGTTCCAAGAAAGGAACAATCTGGGTTGACTTTTTTTTTTTTTTTTCTCTTTCCATTTTTCGTTTTTCTTTCCTGGGTTCTCTTGGTGCTTACTAACTATGTTTATTACAAGAGGTTTTTTTTTTTTTTTTTAGTATTGTCTTTAAAAAATAAAAAAAATCTTTTCTATTTAAATTAAAGAAAAATAAGTGCAAGTTGTTTTAGAACAGAGGGAGTAGTATTTAATATATCTGGTATAATATTTAAAAGACCAAAATGATAATAATAATAATAATAATAATGACTACAATATTTATCTTTTTCAATTTTTTCCTTTTCTTTTTTTTTTCTTTCTTTTTTTTTTGGATCTTAGTTATGACAATTTATTTATTTTTCTATTTTATTCTCTCTCTCAATAACAAATATATTTAAAAAATGCGAATATAAAATATTTTTTGGATCTTTATGACATTAATATATTTATGAGGGTCACATTTGATTTTTTATTGTAAATCCGTTAAATTTTTAACATATGATGACATGCATGTTAGATTTCTAACGGCTCATCGTTATCCCTGGGCACTTTTTTATTAAAACCATAGTACGCAGGTCATAGTGTGAGTTTCTTTAGTACGAGGGCAAATCGTCAATCTTTTAATAGTACGCAGGTTTAAATGGCAATAAACTCAATACTGGGGCCAGGGGTCAGAATTTTTTTTTGGTAATGAATAAGATCAAAGGAACTGGATCAGGCAAGTTAAAATCTGGATCAGACCAATACATATTGTTTGGTTTCAGTTCTAAAATATTATGGAATCAATATATTGGTTCGATCCTGAATTTTGGTAAAATTAATTTTGATTAGAACCAAGCCCGACCAGTTGTGCATATATATATACAATATATTTTTTTTATATGTATTTTTATATAGTTAATATAATTATACACTTACTTTAATTGTATTATAATTTTTCAAAAATCCATTTAAATTGCTTAACTAAAAACACTCATTTAATTATTTGAAACTTTGTACCCAACCCAATCTCCAAGGTCCTAAATCACCAAAGCCAAGTCCTAGACTCCTAATCCTTATCAGTTACTTTCACTTTTTAATTTTTATTTTTTATAATTCATATCATCTTTTCAGTTTACCCAAAGAGGGAAACTTTAGTCTTCAACTCTTCAACTACGCGCCTCCCTCCCTCCCAAGTATTGGTTTATTTGACAATAAATAAACTTCAAATGATTAGATACAGATCAGACCAGACCAGTAAAAGCAGAACGAGTGTATTGGTTCTCACAAATATTGGTTTGATTCCGGTTCTAATTTTTTATAGAACCGCAATATTGGTTCCGGTTCTTTTCTGTGATTTTTGTCAAAAGATGGATCAGACCGGACCATGATTACCCCTAACCAATACACTAATTTTTGAAGTAGTGAAAATACACCAATATTACTACACCATTTATACACGCAATAAATGTACTCCTCCATAAATAAAAATTCATTTTAACTTGCTTTAATATTAAAATGAATGCATTTTTCAAAAAAGAAAATTGTTTCTAAATATTGTTTTACCAATTTTTTTCAATTATCCATTTATATTTACAAAACTAAATATTTATAAAGATTACAAAAATATATATGAATCTTTGCCCACCAAGTTGTATGAAAAGTAAATATTTCAATACATTCTTTAAAATAAATTTTGAAATTTTATTTAGAGACATGAAAAATACAATACATTTGGTATTTCCCACAATATAGTTTCTAATATAAAAATAATGACTATTTTAAATCAAATATAAAATATATGTTTAGTATTTTGTTTCATTAAATTTTAACTGGGAGTATAAGTATTTTTTTCTTTTTGTCTCAGGTTGTTATTTTAGTTTCCTCACATTTTGACCAAAACACAAATTTTAAGAAAAATATTTAATAAGTATTAAAAGTTAATTGGTGTGTTGTGAGTATGAAAAATATATTGGGATATCTGAGTGAGTTAGGAATTGTGAGTAAGATAGTTGTTATGAGTATGACAAGTGACTCCCATTGAATAAAAAACGTATAATATAAACTTCTTTTTTAGAGTGTGAACAATCAACTGGGACACTCAAAATGATAAAATGTCAACAAATAAAAAAGACGGAAAGTGTTATAAAAGTGGAGAACTGAGAGCAGAATTCTATTAGAGAATTTCTTTATTTCCAAAGTATTATAAAGGGAGTATACAAGAGAGAGAAAGAAAGAAGTTAGGAAATTCTGAGGTGTATTGAAATGAAAACTAGAGCCTCCTATTTATAGGTGGAAATTGGCTTTCTCTGTAAGCTTCCATAAAGATAAGTACTCCCTCCGTCCCAGAGTAAGAGTCTCATTTTCCTTTTTGGTCCGTCCCAGAGTAAGAGTCCCATTCCTAAAATGGCAAAGAATCTTTACTATTCACCCCACTCATTCTCTCTCCTATTTTATTTTTATACTCACAACACCAATCAATTCACTATTCTCTCCCACTCATTCTCTCTCATACTTTACTTTTACACTCACAACATTTACATCACATCCAATATTTATTAATAAGCGTGCAAATGAGGGGTGAGACTCTTACTCAGGGACGGAGGGAGTATTATCCTTTAGTAAGGCTTCCCCTGTAAGCTTCACTGAAGATATTTATGAAGCTTCTTTTGTAAGCTTGCCTGAAGATATTTACAAAGCTTTCATAGGAAACTTGCATGAAGATATTTACAAAGTTTTCCTAGTAAGCTTCGTGAAAGCTTATCTTGCAAAGCTTCTATTGTAAGCTTCTGGTCCAAAGGACATCCACACATTAATATATTAGAACACTCTCCCTTGGATGTCCGCAGCTAAGTAGCATGCATCATTAAAACCTTACCAGAGTAAAACCATGTAGGATAAAAAAATCTAGTGAAGGAAAAAGAGTACACGATTTTTTAGCTTCATGATGCTCTCCTGAACAAAATATTACTCAAGATATCTTAGTCATCTACTTCCCCTTGGGGATTCCTATTGTACCGCACGTGTTGCCTCATTAAAAACCTTCTAAGCTAAACCTCTGAGAAAAAAATCTCGAATGAAAAGTGTATAACGCACAATCTTTTCAATCAATGCTCATTGCCTCTGTGATATCCCACATCGGTGTGATATCTAAAGTTTGAATGGTACTTAAGTACTTACGAATTACCAATGAATACTAATACGTCAAAGGATTTTTGGGTGAGCCTTTGGTAAGCCAAATGGACCCAATATATTTTTATTCATTGGGCCAGTGCGTGATACTTGTGTAACGAGTTGGGCCTGCGGGCTCGGGTCGTTACAAATGGTATCAGAGTGGATCCCGGCCGGAAGTGTGGAGCAAAGTGCTATGCGAAACAAAGTGCACACCGCAGAAACGGTGGTAGTCACCTCTTGAATACGTACGAGCCCCTCTTGAATCCAACATTACCTGGGGTTCCGATCCAAGTGGACCTTGCTGGGGACGGCAAGGATCCAAGGTGGGGAGATTGTGATATCCCACATCGGTGGGATATCTAAAGTTTGAATGGTACTTAAGTACCTACGAATTACCAATGAATACCAATACGTTCATGGATTTTTGTTTGGGCCTGTGGTAAGCCAAGTGGACCCAAGATATTTGTATTTATTGGGCCAGTGCATGGTACTTGTGTAACGGGTTGGGCCTGCGGGCTCGGATCGTTACAGCCTCGTTAAAACCTTGGCGGGTAACAAAACTCGGTGGCAAAAATAAACCCGCGCGAAGGAAAAAGAGTACAATGAAATCTGAGTATCGTCTGGATACTCCCGCTGAAAACTAAAAGGGTGGAAGCTCTAACAATCTGCGTAAGCCAATTGCTTTCACATGCTTGTTGGAGAAAATCTCCCTCTAATTAAATTACCTAGCAAGTGTACTAGTTACCGGTGTAGTAGTAAAGCAAGGAAATCCACAGAGACTTGAAGGATTAACAAGAATGTAAATTAAAACAAAAAAATAAATAAAGGGGTTTTGATTTGATTATTTATAACTACTAAAACTATAATTAAAATCAAACTAAGAAAATAAATAAAATCAATATTAATGAATAGATTCTCGAATTGGGTTCACAAATACTTTCACTCTATGCTATGCTCATAATAAAAAGATCAATCTCATTTTTGGGTTCGTTCACTTTAGTAAGAATTCTGACGGTTCGTTGCCGGATTGCAATCCTATTATTTCCTTATGTTAATACTTTCCGCTAGGTTTATACAACATGCAAGAAATTTTTGAAGCACTCAAGAACACATGAACCTAATTCATTTTGACTTCCTCTAGGTCCTCAATTGAATTTAATCATCAAAATAGTGATTAATGTATAATCACCTATGCTAGTATAGAAATATATACCCAATAATTCTAAAGCCAATTTATATCTTAACATATAATTGAAACTAAAGAATTAATCATGAAGAATATTTTAATGAACAATAATTAGATTGAATGGAAGAATTAAATTAATAGCATAGCTAGAGATCCAGTATTTTTACTACTAATCCATGAATCTAAGAACTTAGCTACTCATAAAATCAAGAATAAAGAATAAATTTAAAAACATCAAAACCTGGGTTAAATTGATGAGTCCTTGATTAAAATCCTTGAATCTTCAATAAAACATTAATAAAATAATGTGGATGGGGTGTTATATTTATACTAGGGCTAAGGAGATGTAAAAATAGGAAAAATCCTAGGATTCCTTGTTGAAAAAGGAGAAAATAAAGTGCTGGCCGGATTTTCCCCATGAGCCCTGGGATTTTTGTCATTCCAGAAAAATCCTCCAAAATTTCCCAAAGGTCCCTAGACAATTCCAAAAAAGCCCTAGAAATTTGGAAATTACTAAAAATCCCATAATAATTTGGATAATTCCTCAAAGGTCCCTGGGCACGTGGCCGCTTACCCTATAGCTGGTGGGCGCTTACTTGGGTTTTTAGCTACTGTATTTCCTGCCCAAATATATTTCTTGCCCAAATAGCAGGTGTGCGCCTGTTTTGGAGCAGGTGGGCGCCTGGTTGTGATCTGTTGTTGTGCTTTTTGCGCGCAAACTTCTGGAGGCCATAACTTTTTCATGCGAACTCCGATTTAGATGTTTAAACTATCGTTGGAAAGATATTTTTTAGTACTAGAAAATGTACTTGATTTCTCAGAGGTCACATATTTTTATATTTATTTTATGATTCGTTCTTTATCCTTCATTTTTGTGCTTTAACGTACATGAATCCATACATTCTTTCGCTCATTTCCTATACTCATAAACATTCCAAAAACCATCAAAATACCCAAGATTGAGCATCTAATAAGTCACAGAAGTACAGAAGTACTGGGTAAAAACAAAGCCATCAAATACCCCTAAACTTATCTTTTGCTCGTCCTCGAGTAAAACAAAACATAAATAAATTTATAAAACTACAAAAACTAAAAACAATAAAAACATTTTTTTTTTGGAATGTTCTCATTACATATAGGAGTTGTTAGCCAAAATTCCCAAGGTCTCTCACACAAGTTCCATCAGATAGGTACCGGTACCATCGTAAAACCAAATTGCAACACATACACACTACTAAATCTTTTGATTTTCCACCGCAGCATGATAGGATGAGTGATGGTGGTGATCAATGCGACCAAAATAAGATTAGCTTATGGGATCACTTAAGTTAATGCTCTAAATATACAATTAATGATGATGATACATGTTAACCCAATTAAGGACACTCATAATCATGTATACACAGTTGTCAACCCGGTTACCGATATTGAAAGAACGTATGGCATAGAGTTTTAAGAACACAAATATGCGAGGCTAGGTTTACGGTTACAAATGAAGGTAAGGAAATACGAAGTTAAGAAAGTGGACTAAGAAGTCTTCTCCAATGTGTACATACTCACAATAAGTTGAACTCTCCGCTCACCTAATTCCTGCACTCTCTCATCCCCAAACTTGAACTTTCAAATAATAACATGGGGTAAAAGATGATTCCCTATTTCTGTGGCCTTTCACAATCATCACTTCAATACATTAAGGGGACAGGAATTTTTTGATTTTTTATTTTTTTTTGTTCAACTTTACATAAGATAAAAGTGTGCTTATTTAATGACTTTCCACACCACACAATGATCCTCATATTTTTTGTGCTTGCCCTTCTTTTCTCATTACATAACTCCCCTTATAACTTTGGCCACATCCTATGTTTCCCCAAATCATTCTCCCAAAATCGAACCATTAATTCTCATCATTCCCTAATCCACTTCCTCGTCAAGGTGGGTCTAATCTCTTCTTAGTGCAAAATGGTAGGAAATCGGGTATCAAAAGAAGGTGAACGGCGGTCTTTAATGTGCCATTCTTTTATGCATTATTAAGCTCAAAGGGTATTCTAGCGATGATATTTTTTAATGACTAGATAGTCAAAACAAGGCCAACAAAATGATTTAGAAAGAAATTCCATAAATACCGAATAACCTATTGACTTGTTATTGACAACCATGCAAAAATGTTCTAGAGTCCTCGAGCATACACCAAATGATTCCATAAATTATTCATAAGTAGGTAACATGATCATGAAAATAAATGTAAGTGAGAGGTGGTGCAATCATGCCTTTAGTAGTTTTAATAAAGTCCCAACTCTAGGTTAAACAATAGCACCCGCAATGGCTAATAAAAACAAACCCTCGGATCATCACCGACTATGGCAAACATCCCAAAATTTAAAGAGAACAGTTTTTTTTTTTTTTTTTTTTTTTTTTTGTTTTTAGGGTGACAACTATATACACTCCCCTATAAACCCACAAACTCGGAGAGATGCCTACCCCCAAACTCAAAACATGCTATGTCCTCATAGCATAAGGAACTAAAACATGCTTTGGGTTCAAATGATGGCATGACACAACAAAAGAATAAAATGAAAGCAAAATAAATGTTACCTAGTTGGGTTACCTCCCAACAAGCGCATTTGGTTAAGGTCGTTAGCCCGACCATTGCCCGGTTTGGATTTCACCTTTCTTCCTTTGGCCCACTTTGCATTCTCGCGGGTCCTTATCTTCAGCTCAAGCCCCATGTATGTTCCCCTTTTTATTTTATCATTTAGTACCACAGGAAATTGTTGGCATCTTCGCTTATTGAGATCTTCCACTTGTAGCCTCTCACCACCTTTTCCACCATCACAAGAAGAAGGGGGTACCATAAGGATGACCAAGCTTTCATTGGGATCGGTAAGGGGTGGAAACTTCTTATCCGCGTCATGAACCTCCTCACTATCCCTCTTCTCACCACCATACAAGGCAAATTCAAGCTCCTTGATGGCTATCCCATGCCATGTTTTCTCTACCTTCTTCGCCTCCTCTGCCTTTTCCACACACCCTATACACCCACTTGAATTGTCATAAGGTGATCCATCTTCAGAGTCAACATTGGAGCTTTCGTAGACAAAATTCTCCTTTGCATCCTCAGAAGGTTTCTCTTCAAGTGACTCATACTTAGAGACAATATTGAAGATTTCATAGACAAAATTCTATTTTGCTTCCTCCAAGGGTTGATTTTCAAATTGTGGTGGTGGATTACTAACATATCGTGGCCCCAAAACGAGATTCCAGACTCATTTTCCCCATCATCGTTCATATACCAAATCAGGATTGAAGGTTGCTCTTCCGTTTGAGTCTGTCTAGGAATGGTATCTGGCTCACAGTTCTTCAAGATATCTAATATTATTCTCACGTGTTCGTCTATCTTCATGCAAGATACTTCCCAAGGTGGAATGTCAGGATTAGGTGAAGGTGGATCATAAAGTGGTTCATATGATGGTCCACAAGTGTTCCAAGCCATGTTTAAATGGTTTTCATACCCTTGATCACAAGAGTATGGAGGAGAATCATATTGAGGTTGACATGACTCGAAAGAGTTTATTGCTTAAATCTGTGGATAATACTTAGAAAAATATGTCCTATGAGGACAATAATTAGTAGCATGAGAATAAGACCCACAATTCAAACACGACTCATACATGTTGTGATGGTTTATTCTATGAGTCTTTGAGTCTACACAAAAAAACTTATATACAATAAATAAATAAATAATAATAATAATAATAATAAAAAAAACTAACTAAAAAAAAATAAGAAAAACAAAAGAAAACTATTTATACTACCTAAACAACTTGTTAACCTAATCAAGTCCCCAGCAACGGTGCCAAAAACTTGATGGGAAAAAATCTTCCTCTAATTAAATTACCTAGCAAGTGTACTGCTACCAGTGTAGTAGTATGCACAAGCAAGGGTCGAATCCACAGAGACTTGAAGGATTAACAAGAATCTATATAATCATTTCCGGGCCTCACACCGCACCACGTGGAAATGTGACGTGGAAAGCCACATGGCGATATTTCATTTGTAAACTCACATGTTGTGATTTAAAAAGAAAAAAAAACTAACTTCTAAAACTTCGGATGACTTAAGGCTCATGTATGCACGAGTTGTGTAGAGAGCTAAATTCTCTTTATTTCATGGTATCCATAATTACATATTGATATGTAAAGATCTAAATTATCATACTTAAATTTAAATGTTTTCCTTAATTATTTTTTAACTGTACACTCTACTAAAATTAAATAACCCGATTCCTATTTTCAATTTATTGATAGATAAATTAAAAGGGTATAATATCACCGGATATTAGGGATCTTATTATTAATTGATAATAATGGTTTTTGACTTTTTTGTTGTAATCTTTCGAAAACATTAATTACGGATCTTTACATGATATTGACATAATCCTATTCTTAATTGGTTAATGTTTCATTGACTAAATTTGATTTTGATTGATCTTTATTTAGTATGATATTTCGTGACCCAAATATATATTAATTTGCTTTCCATATTTTGTTATTCACAAATTATGCAGTTTAGAAGATGTGTATATATATCTAAAATCAGTTAGTAGTGATTGTGTGTATATCCAGTTTCGTTAGATTGATTCTCAATCCCATGGAATGAGCTGATGTAAATATATGAGTTAGCCTTCTCTTATACTCCCTTTGTCCTAGAAATATGCTCTCATTTTAACTTTTTATAGTCAACAAAAATAAACTTTGATAAAATATTGGTATCAATTTAATAATCACAATGAAATTATAAAAATTGTTATTAATAAATCACTTAATGATTTATTAATTACAAATTTTATTATTTCACTAGAATGATTGGATTGTCTACAAATACTACAAAGGGAGTATAAATTTGGCAAGTAGGACTCTCTTGTAGCTGTCTACAAATATACTTGTGTGGGATGAGTCATGGCACAGTTTAGAAGATGTGTATAAAACTAAAGATACATGAATTCTCTCAAGAAGCATGTCTTATTTTAGATCTTATATTTATTTATGTTCATTAACTTTAGGTTGTTTGAGCAGGTTTAAATCTTGATATTGCTCCATACTTAGTATCGAATCAACTCAATATTCAAATGGAGCTCAAATATGGCAGTATACCTCCATGACTTTTAGCATCCATGCATATATATGCTTTTAGTTTTATTTTACAACGTTCAAAGCATAATTATGCATTTATGCTTCATTTACTTTTAGAGTTTTTCTATTTGGAGCATAGTTACTTTATGCAGTTCATCCTCTGCTTTTGTTTTGAGATTTTTTTTTTTTTTTTACTAGGTATTCTTTCATTTGGTAAAAGGATAGAGCAAGTTAGGAGTGAAAAATAATGAAGTAATGAACAAAGTATTAGGTCTATCTCACTTATCTTAATTATATAGATTAGAGACTACTTGGAGGCGCTCATTGTGTTAGAAGAGATGAATACATAATGAAGAGTGCAACTCAGATAACTATTATTGAAGCCTTTTATGCAATGAACTTCAAAAACTATGGGGACGGTGTTTAAGAATATGTAAGGTTATGGGCATATTTGACGTAGTTTATTTAAGACAATTTAATCATCTTCATGAAATTGTAAAAGTTGTTATTGTTGCTTAATTACAAGATGAAGTCTTGTGTGTGATGGTCTCAAACAAGTTTTTGTCTGATAAAAAATATTATCAATAATTTCCTTGAAACTTAAAAAGGTTGATCACATATTTTTAACTTTTCAGTCAAAGTCGAATTGAATTGATACTCTAAACTCTTACCGGAAGGATTACACTATATCCGTTTAATAATATATTAAAGCAGAAACAATTCCACGTGGAATTCCACGTCATAAAGCCATATGGTAGCCTGTGCTTGGCAGCTTCCAAAGATGGGTTTAAATTTATTGATAAAGTTAATTAGTAAAAATTAGTCAATTGTAATATCTTTAACTATTTAGGTTCAAATTAGATCAATAGTAAATTCAAAAAACGAATCAACCAGCCAATTCAAATTTAAAATGAAAAATAAATAATTACCGATTTTGTTTTAAAGATAGAAATGGGGAGTCCCCAAAGGAGCGGCCTAGTGGTAAAGCCAAGCCTCACCCTCGGTGAATGCTAGGGTTCGATTCATCTCTTCGCCTCCTTATGGCGTGAACACGGTAAAAAAAATAAAAAATGGAGTAAGAATTTTTTTTCTTAAAGATTTTGCGGACTCAAAGATTACAATAAATCTAGGAATTTATTTTTAATCACTTTTTGGAATTGGGTTTAAATTTATTCCTAACATTACCGAAGAGTATCAATTTTTGGTTTTTCAAAAATTCAAATTTATCCCTTCCCATGTTGTTTATCCTATGCATTAACCATTCATCACCCTTTTCTATTGTAAGAGGAAGTTGTATTTACGGGTCTTACTTGATATAAACATTTGATTTCAAAGCTACGCATGTTTATCCATAACTTTGAACAAAACGACGTGATTTTTATCCTAAAAATATGCCCTATTTACACTTTTTACGCGATATAAATAATTCATTCCAAAGTTACGCATATTAATTGTAATTTTGAACAAAATGCGTGAAACGCAAATTTAAATAAATTTTACGCATATATACTTATACTACGCGTAAAATACGTACATGCCTAATCCATAAATAGAATACAATTTTTTTTTGCCTCCTTCATTGCATTATTTCTTTTCCCACAAAATTTCTCTTTTATTTCATACGACTGGGATATTTAGGTTATATGTGGTAATTCTATAATTTTTCTTTAAAATATGTTTGATAGCTACAAGCCTCTATGCCAAATGTTAATTTCAAGCTCTTTTTTTTTTTTTTTTTTGCTTCCAGTTCCTTTCTTTTTTCTCTTTTCAATCAAAACGGAATTATATTGTGTTATTGATTGTTATATTTTTGCCTCTTCAATTGATTATCTGGTAATTTTTTATTTTTTTATTTCTAAAAGGGAAGGGGGCGTGTTCTTCTTCATTACCGAGCTTAGCACATAAGGGAGTCTTTATATGGAAGTCAAACATAACAAGGGTTGATTACACAATCACTAAGAGTTTAGGTATAAAGGTACTATTATGAAATTAGGATCCTAGATTTATTTTCTTGGTCTGAGGATTGATTACATTTGGTTTCTTCCATGGGAGATATATTTGGTGAAGGTTTCACTTTATGTTGAAGAAGTTCTTTATTTTCTAAGGGTTATAGTGGAATTATGGGTGATATTGTTTTTTGTTGCTAACCAGGAGTACCTTAGATTGATGTGCTCTGATAATTAGTCAAAAATCAAGCTGGTAAGAATCGTTTGCTTGTAGTTCTTGATGGCCATAAATCACAGAATTTGTTGATAAAAGAGGCATGGGGCCTAAAAATATGCCTGATATATTGCGTAAGGTTTTTAAAATTAAACTCAATCAACTGGTGAAAGATTTGAAAGAAGATTTTTTTTTTTTGGAAACTCAATTCACGTAAGTTATTATTTTCATTTATTAGCTTTAATTTTATTTGAATATTATTGCTTATTTGAAATGTTTTATATGAATAAATATTCTAATTAAGTATTTGTTCATAAATGCAGTTGTCGTCTCTGTGGAGTTTCAAAAACGAGGTCCTCCAAATGCACACATTTTTTTTCTCAACTATGAAGATCAAGGCAGCATTACTCATGTCGATAACAAGCAAGAAAAATTTTAGGCTAGGACAAACTTTTATGCAAAGCTATTTTCACGTTGTCTTTGACTATTAGCGATTCTCGGGTAAACTTTGTTACCTTAAATTGTGCTCGAATGATAATCAATAGAAAATAGTTAGTTACTCTTTCAGTTCCGCAAGTGTTCTCCCTTTTACGATTGTTACTTTAAATTATATTTGAGTAATAATTTTATGTTAATTTAATCATTATTTTAAAAGTTAAAATATTTTATTTATAAGTATGTATTAAATTTTTTTATTTTCATTACAATAATCAGATCAAACATATTTTTAAGAACAAAAATAATAATGATAAACAAACTTGGTTTTAATTAAAAAAAATGATTTTGGTTTTAGAAAAAGGAGAAAAATATAGAAGAAGATAGATGATCCCAAACTTAAAAGCGTGGAAGAAAAAAATAGTTCACCCAAAATTTAAAGAAATAGATCATTTGCAATTTTTTCTTTCCAATGTTTAACGGGTGAGCACGGCATAATTTCAAATGTGGTAGACTTGGACATGGAGTTGAAAAGTCATAGCAAACTAAAATAATTAACCAAAAGGTTGATATATCATTAACAGCAAAGATTCTTAATATTTTTTATTTAAAAAATATTTGGTGTGATTAATGGGATAAATATTTTAAAATGTTAATTTTTTATTGTTAGAACAATTATAATCCCCTGATGCCTAACTCATATTTAGAAGAAGAATGAGTAAAAGATGAAGCGGAAGCATGTAATAAATATATACCTGTTGAATCCATTTTAATGTCTTGAAGGGAGAATAAGAATGAAGTAGAAGATAATATAGGGAGATGATCTTCTAAATGAAAGTGTCTCTTAGTCTCTCAAAAGTTCTTTCAATAATGAAGAGAGAATTTAGATGAGAGAAAGTAAGAATCAAGTATGTTTTAGGCTTGATGGAGAGGCCTTTAAATAGTAAACATGGTGACACTTCAAATAGGGACCATACCTATTCATTTCTAAAGCAATGTTGATTTACCATCTTGCCCATCAAAGATAGATAAATAACATTTCAGGGATTCTACACATTGACTATTTTGACCATACTTTATATTAATGTCATAGTCATGATTTTATTTATGGAAGGTGCCTATTAACTTGTGTTACAAGCCACATCTAACAATCTCCCACTTGGGTTGCAAAACAAATTTCTTCCTTTAAATCACAAGTATAACATAAATGACAACCCAAATGTGCACTTTGTTACCACTTATAACAATCTCGTCCATTAGCCATACAAGTATAGAACTAAAGGGGCAGTCGTTGTAATTGATTCGCAACTAAACCCACTATAATTACATATACTAATTCAACTAAATGACATAGATCAAAAGTATGGATGTGTAGCATGGATCTTAATGAATATATACATATTCTTCCAACTAGTCCAACTTAACCAAATGAGATCAAACTTTAAATAATAATAGAACAATAAAATTGAAGAAAACAACACAAACTCCCACTATATTAAATGTTATCAAAAATTTGTTACACCCATATGAGCAACATGCTCGTGAAACAATAAAGGTGATAACGCCTTAGTAAATGGATCCGCTAACATAGAGTTTGTACCAATAAGTTGTATTTCTATTT
The DNA here is from genome assembly GCA_026119855.1 of Campanula takesimana. NCBI lineage: Eukaryota > Viridiplantae > Streptophyta > Magnoliopsida > Asterales > Campanulaceae > Campanula > Campanula takesimana. The sequence continues at coordinate 873,774 of JAOWBW010000833.1, forward strand.
GTTCATTTTGTACCCTCTCTCTTACAACAAGAAATTTAATGTCAATGTGTTTAGACTTTGACGAGCTCTTGTTATTGTTGAAGTACAAGACCGCCGCCCTATTGTCGCAATATAGCTTAATAGGTCTTTTGACGCTATCGACAATACGCAGTCCTTTAGTGAATTTACGCAGCCATATAGCTTGATTGGATGCCTCGAAACAAGCAACAAACTCTGTTTCCATGGTGGAGGAAGTAACGAGTGTCTGCTTGGCACTTCTCCAAGAAATGGCTCCACCGGTTAATGTGAAGACATAACCAGACGTTGATTTACGGCTGTCTTGGCATCCAGCAAAGTTGGAATCGGAATACCCAGCGATCTCAAGATGATCCGACTTTGAATATGTAAGCATGTAGTCCTTGGTGTTTTACAAATACCGCATCACTCTTTTGGCTGCGACCCAATGTTCTCTCCCCGGATTGCTTTGGTATCGACCAAGCATTCCAACAATAAAAGCTAAGTCTGGACGAGTACAGACTTGAGCATACATTAAGCTTCCTACTACTGATGCGTAAGGGATGTTTTCCATATACTTGGTTTCAAAATTGTTTTTGGGACATTGATTGAGACTGAATTTATCTCCTTTAGAGACAGGGGTGTCATGTGGTTTACAGTTTTGCATGCTAAACCTTTGTAATACCTTCTCTATATAGGCCTTTTGTGATAATCCTAAAGTACCTCGTGAGCGATCACGGTGTATTTGGATTCCTAATACAAAAGATGCCTCACTAAGATCTTTCATTTCAAATTTCTTTGAAAGAAATTTCTTAGTGTCTTTAAGGAGGTTCATGTCATTACTAGCAAGTAAAATATCATCCACATATAAGATTAAGAATATAAACTTACTCCCACTGAACTTATGGTATATACAATCTTCACCAAGATTCGTTTCAAAACCAAATGGAAGAATTACTTGGTTAAATTTTAAATACCATTGACGAGAAGCTTGCTTGAGCCCATAAATGGATTTCTTAAGTTTACAAACTAATTGATTAGTTTGTTCCAAATCATCCACCATTTCTGGTTTCTTCATATAGATGGTTTCCTCAATGTCTCCATTGAGAAAAGCGGTCTTAACATCCATTTTATGAAGCTCAAGATCAAAATGTGCTACTAATGCCATAATGACCCTAAAGGAGTTTTTAGAAGATACCGGAGAGAATGTTTCTTTGTAATCAATACCTTCTTTTTGAGTAAAACCGTTAGCAACAAGACGAGCCTTATATCTTTCCACATTACCTTGTGAATCCCTTTTGGTTTTAAATATCCATTTACAACCAATAGGTTTCACATCCTTCGGTAATGGGACAAGATCCCAAACGTCGTTGTCTTTCATAGATTTCAACTATTCATTAATGGCATTGATCCACTTATGAGAATTAGGACTATTAATGGCTTGATGGAAGGTGAGAGGCTCATCTCCCACTAAGCCTAAGTGTCCTTCATTCTCGGCTAGATACACCTCATAATCATCCGAGATGGCACTTCTTCTTACTCTATTTGATCTTCTTAAAGGCACCGGTTCTTCCTCATTTTGAGGTTGTTGAATTTCCTCATTTTGATCAACATTTTCATGTTGTTCAATATTTATAGGGGAGTCAATATTTTGAATTTGTTCCTCTTGAATTTCAGGTACAAGTACTTGATTTTCAATTGGAACTACTAAGGGAAGATGTATAGAAATGGATTCCTCCTCTTTGTTAAATTCAAAATTATTATTCCTAATTTCCCCTCTAAACTCAACATCCTCAAAGAACCTAGCATTTCCCGTTTCAAAAAACGTTCTAGTTTTCGGGTTGTAAAATTTAAAGCCCCTTGATCTTTCGGCATACCCTACAAAGTAGCAACTAACTATTTTAGCGTCCAATTTTCCTTCGTTAGGCCTATAAGGCCTAGCTTCTGCTGGACAACCCCAAACATGAAGATGATTTAAGGACGGTTTCTTATTCGTCCATAATTCATAAGGGATTTTATTGTTAGTAGCCTTAGAGGGAGCCCTATTGAGAAGATAAGTAGCGTTTTTTAAAGCATCGCCCCATAATGAGTGAGGTAAAGAAGTAAAAGAAACCATACTTCTTACCATATCCTTAAGGGTTCTATTACGTCTCTCAGCTACACCATTCATGCTAGGCGTACCCGGCATAGGGTAGTGAGGGACAATCCCACACTCTTCAAGATAGCGAGCAAAAGGACCCGGACGTTGTTCTCCCGAACCGTCATTCCGGCCATAGTACTCCCCACCACGATCGGATCTAACGTTCTTAATAGTCTTCCCAAGTTGATTTTCAACTTCGGCCTTAAAAGACTTGAAAACGTCCAAAGATTGAGATTTATCATGAAGTAAATAAATGTATCCATATCGAGAGTAGTCGTCTATGAACGTAATAAAATATTGTTGACCATTCCAAGAAGGAGTAGGAAATGGTCCACAAATATCCGTATGTATTAGTTCTAAGACACTTGATGCTCTCGAGGATACTTTCCTTTTTGTGTTTGTAAATTTTCCTTTTAGGCATTCAATGCAAAAGTCTTTATCCGGAATATCAAGTTTATTTATGATTCCCTCAGACACAAGCTTGTCAATTCTCTTTTTGGAGATATGACCTAAACGCCTATGCCATAAGGTATAAGAATTTTCACTTGAAAACTTTCGCTTTTTACTTTTAGTTTCATTATTATGGGACTCATTGATTGTTTGAGTAGTGTTAAGCAAATAAAGATTATCACTACTCGATAAAGTACTAGTACCAACAATAATGGAATTAAAATAAAGATCACATCTATTATTTCCGAACGAACAAGAGTAACCCTCTTTGTCCAAAACAGTGATAGATATTAAATTCCTTCTAAACGAATGTACAATGAAAGTATTATTCAATACAAAATAATATCCGGTACTTAATAACAATCTAAAGGTTCCAATGCCTATGACTTCTACCGGGTTCCCAGCTCCCATATAGATGAATCTTTCATCCTTGCTAGGTCTTCGGTAATTCAGGAAACCCTGCATAGACATACTAATGTGAGTTGTTGCACCAGAATCCAACCACCATGTATATGAAGGAATTGAAACTAAATTAGCCTCAGTATAAACAAGACCAAATGACATACCTTTCTTAGCACACCAAGCGTGATACTTAGGGAAGTCATACTTCATGTGCGTAGGGTCCTTGCAAAAGAAGCACTTCTTTTCCTTACGATCATCAGATGATCCTTTAGGCTTCTTATTGGTTGTTACCGCAATTTCCTTCCCTCTTCTCTTAGTCCCATGAGAAGAGGTGGATTGTAAATGAGCACCTTCAATTTTAGGTTGCTTCAACCTATCTTCCTCTTGTGTCACATGTGAGATTAATTCATTAATATCCCACTTGTCTTTCTGACAATTATAGGTCACCTCAAAGTGACCAAACTGAGGAGGAAGAGAAATCAACACTAAATGGACGAGAAGATCTTCCGATATCTCTAACTTAAGTCCTTTTAGTTTAGTTGATAAGTGAAGCATTTCTAAAATATACTCCCTTAAGTTCCCGGTACCCTTGTACTTCATGGAAACAAGCTTTCTTAAACAAGAACTTGTTTCTGACTTTTCGCTTTTAGCAAAGCGCCATTCAAGGGTCTCAAGAAAGGTTTTAGCATCAACGTCCTCGGGGACACTGTTAAGAAATGCCTCCGGGACGACATTTTTCATGATCATAAGACTTACGCGATTAGAGCGTTTCCACTTCTCAGAGTTCAAGCGGTCCTCAGCGGTGCTATCTTCACTAAGAGGAAGAGGAATAGACTCCCTAAATGCGAGGTATATGTCCATGCAGCCCAAGATCATAGTAATTTTGTTTTTCCAAGTTTTAAAGTTTGACCCATTAAGCATCGGAATTGTGCTCATCGCAGCAGCAATAGAAGAAGCGTTAAGTAAATCTGGGAATCGAGAACAAGAATGAATACAAAACAATAATAGGTAACTACATTATGAATTAAAAGATTAATTATATCAAATGAAATCCATCAATAAAGCAATTAACATGACATCAAAACTAATCTTTGGATTGCGAATTGACTCATAAATAACTACTTTAGATGACAAGTAATTTGAACAATATTTGATTAAATGCTTAATCTTCCTTTGGGTAGTCTTAAGCATTTAATAAAATTACTAAATGTTCATTTTATATGTCATCACAAGAATGCTTAAGACTTTCTTAGTACGTGGCGTTGTTCAACCTTAGTCGTTTCACCAATCCGTTCGGATGGTTGAGGAGACCAGTCAAGGTTTCCAGCCTGATATACCATCGTTAGTCAAATGTCAAGATCTTCTTTGGAAAATTCAAGTCATTCATATCTTAAACATTCAACACTTTAATAATTTTGCATTTAAATAACGTTAATCACTTAGGTGATAATATTATTTAAATAATGAATAAAATTATTTAAGCATATAATTAATCAGGGCTTTAAGGTTTGAAAATAAATTATGGTTTTATTCCAAAAGGGAAAACAAATAGTGCAAAACTTTAAAAAAAAATCCAAAATCTGTGAATAGTGTCTGCTCGGCCGAGCATATAAAGTGCTCGGCCGAGCACTAAAGACAGAATGGTTTTGGCTTTATTAGGCAAGAAGTGCTCGGCCGAGGCTTATATGGTGCTCGGCCGAGCACCACTTTCAGAAACATATGCCTTTACGACATGCATAGCACCGATTCATGTGATCGGCCGAGTCATATGAACTGCTCGGCCGAGCACTCCAAATTTCTGCACTTGCTGAATTTTGTTTAATAATTTCCCAAAACATGAAATGACAAGTAGATCCACATGGTATGTTCTTGAAAACATAGACCATGATATATAGGGATAATCTTGTCCTTTTAAAACATGGAATCAAGTATGTAGATCCACACAATTATGCATAACACATAAATATGTTATTAGGGATAGTCAAACTTGAATCCTTTTATTTATGCAACAAAACCTTTCAAACCATTTTCTTACATTTAGATGATGATTATCAGTGCTCTATGAACGAATTAGAGTCCCTTAATCAACATCAAAACTTTATGATTCAACAGGAAAAATGAATCAAAATGAAAGCACAAACTTTCCTAAAAAGAACTCAAACTTAAACCAAAGATGAGCGGGGCTCTGATACCAATTGTTAGAACAATTATAATCCTCTGATGCCTAACTCATATTTAGAAGAAGAATGAGGAAAAGATGAAGCGGAAGCATGTAATAAATGTATACCTGTTGAATCCATTTTGATGTCTTGAAGGGAGAATAAGAATGAAGTAGAAGATAATGTAGGGAGATGATCTTCTAAATAAAAGTGTCTCTTAGTCTCTCAAAAGTTCTTTCATTAATGAAGAGATATTTAGATGAGAGAAAATAAGAATCAAGTATGTTTTAGGCTTGATGGAGAGGCCTTTAAATAGTAAACATGGTGACACTTCAAATAGGGACCATACCTATTCATTTCTAAAGCAATGTTGATTTACCATCTTGCCCATCAAAGATGGATAAATAACATTTCAGGGATTCTACACATTGACTATTTTGACCATACTTTATATTAATGTCATAGTCATGATTTTATTTATGGAAGGTGCCTATTAACTTGTGTTGCAAGCCACATCTAACATTTATAACTCAATTTAACCTGACAAGTTAATTTCAAATTAGAATTAACAAAAACTACATATTCTATTTCATTAATCAATGTTTAATTCATGTGGCTTGATATGCATGAATTGTATCATCCAATTCATTGAATTATACCTCTTCCGTCCCAAATGATGTTCCCACATTTTTTTTGTCATTATCACGAGTAAAGTGAGAATATCATTTTGAGATGAAGGAGTATGTGTTGTTTTTCGTAGTTGACTAAATCAATTATGAATCATTTGTAGTATTTTTTTTGTGTGTATGTTCTTTTTGGAATGTGAATCATTTGTAGTTAAACTGACAAAAAAATCGAATCAATTGCACTTGGTACTTCAGTCACGTTATTCCCTATCCCTCCCGTTTCATTCTTTTTTTCCATTAAAATACTAATTATTATTGTTTAAAATGACTGGCAAATCCATATCTCCTAATTTTGAGGAGTTACGTTTAGATTCAAATTATTCGGATATAGCCTAGGAAATATTGATTTAAAATAATCAATTTCTCCAACTAATTATAGATTTCAATCTAATCTAACAAGTTTATTATACTTTTTGTTTTAGTGGATTTAAACTACATGTATTTTGGGATGGATGGAGTAATACTCTAACCCGTTGCTTATCCATTCCAAACCACGTACTAAGTTATATTTTGATTTTTAAATCTATAGTACCCCTTCCGTCCCAAAATAATTGGTACTGTAAAGCTCTTTAATCATATTGTTGTTATTGTTATTTGTTATTGTTATTATTGTAAAGCTCTTTAATCACATACTCCCTTCGTCCACCTCACTTGAGACCTAAGAGGTGGGCACAATAACTAAGGAAAAAAAATAAAATAAGAAAAATATGTGGTAAAAAATGAAGAGAGAGAATGAGTGGGGTTAATAGTAAGTTGGTTGAATGGTGGAAAATGAAGAGAGAGAATGAGTGGGTGGGGTAGATTGAATATAAAATTATAAAAAGATTACCATTTTGGGGAGTCTCAAGTGAAGTGGGATGGACCAAAATGGAAATAAGTCTCAAGTGAGGTGGGACGGAGGGAGTATATAAAGCCACAATCATATAAAGACATAATCTTTTGTACAGAATACTCCCTCTCATATTCGCTTTCTCTAAACCCAAAAACTAACCAAAAGTGTTCATCATAAGTTCATTAAACTCTCTCTCTCTCTCTCTCTCTTCTAATTGCAGTGTATATGTCTTTGTGAGCGTGTGTATTTCAAGGTGTAAATAGGTTCTTTTTGGGTGTTCGATAGATATTTAGATCTGATTGAACAAAGCAAAATTTCTTATAATATCTCAATAACTTGACAAGATTTAATCTTTCTTATACTTTGATGAACCCAACAGAAAATTAATTGTGAAAAGCCGCTCAAATTGCTACCTGGACTTCTTGAATATACGAGTTTAGGCTATGCTGATGCGGAGGATTCCTACAGTGGTCCAGATTTCTTTTTCTTTCGCCTTCGCAGTTCCTGTCTAGAAATGATTATCGATTAGTGTTGATGTATAATGTATATATCTATATATATATATATATATATATATTATTTTCTCAAATAAAAATTGTTAAGTTAAATTAAAAAAATGCTCTGCTATCAAAGGCTGAACTTTGATTAATCCATTCTTTAAATTAAGCAAGGGTTCTCATTTGCCAAGATCATTTTCCTCAATAACTCACTGACATTTATGATGGTTAGTTACGTTGCCTTTTTCTTTTTTTTTTTTATGGGGGGTCCATGTATTGCATGATTAAATTGAGTGTCAATGTACCAATAGAGTTCTTAATTTCCCCCTTTTGCCTTTTTAGTTTGGAGGTTTACGTCTAGGGCAAGCAAAATCCATTTATTCGTATGAGCCTTTGCGCCTCTTTACTTTTACATCGACTTACCTTCCATAGGTATGTAGTCTTCAGCAGAAACATCATCTGTCTGTATTGTGCTGGATTACTTATTGAACTTGCATTTTGTTATTTTACGCATTCAATTTGCAATTTACTTTTTTTGATTTGTTTATTCCTTTACCATAACATCTACTCCCTCCGTCCCATTTAAAGCTTCACCTTTTACCCAAATATGTGTCCCGTTGAAAGCTTCGCCCTTTCCTAAAATGGTAAAAAATGTAGGCCCCACTTGTCATACCCACTCACTTCTTCCTCTCACATACTTCAATTATGGGACCCACTTGTCATACCCACTAACTTTCCCCTCTCACATATTTAAATTGTAGGCCCCACTTGTCATACCCACTAACTTTTTTCCTCTCACAACCCTTCTTACACACAACCATTTCCTTAATTTATGTGCCATCACCAAAATGGTAAAGCTTCAAATGGGACGGATGGAGTATGTGTATAGGTTAAAATGCAATGTAAAGATACTACAATTCTAATCTGAATACTACTCCCTCCATCGTTTTAGTTTGTTCACACTTGAAAGTTGGAACTCATATAATTTGTTTTATATTTGTTGAACACAGGTTGACATAGAGCTCCCAGTAGATCTACCTTTGATCGTTATTCTCTTTTACTTTTGAGTAGCCACCTCCTTCAAAAGACTTAGAAGTTGATTCAGATTCCATCTTTTATTGTCTTCTTCAATTTGTCTCCACTGAATAAGGTTTTACATCATCCCCGGTGTTTGGATTTTAGTTTTGGAGGAGGGTACATGGCAATGGGTAATGCTGCGGGACATATGCTACTGTACAAGTTGCATCATTATCATCACGCTTAAAATGGTGAGATGGTGATATTTTCCTTATCTTGATGATCAAAATTAGTTTTGTATTTGTTTTATTCACTTATGTTGGTGTATCGTGGTAGACAATGTCTCTGACAGATGCTATTTTCATTCTTATTTTTTGTTAGACTATAATTTTATTTTATTTTTAAAAAATAACCCAGTTATTATTACTTGAAATGGGAATGGTTGTGTTTGGTTATGTTCGTACAATGATGTTAATATTTCAGGGATATTAATGTATGATTAGTTTTTCAATTGGATGTTTTGAATACCCTTTATACTTAATTAGTCTAGAAGGAACTTCAATCATAGTATTTCAATTGGATGTTTTGAATACCTTTCTTTCTTAATTAGGCTAGAAGGAACTTCAATTATACTCTTTCAGTGAGGTGGAATATATTAAATCTTAATAATTATGGTTGTAGTGGATGAACAAATTAATGGAGCAGAGAGAAACTCAATCCGAATACTAATTGTAATGTGTGTATGTAATTATGTGTTGTAGACATTGGATGACCCAAGCTCTATAAACGAATCACCATTGCTGAATTTTTAGTAGCATTACACATACTATACTATAAGAGTTTCCTTTTTTTCATATTTTTTTTTTGGTTGGGGGTGGGGAGTTGGATCTTTATACTCCCTTCGTCGCACACCAATGGGCACTTTTGGTCAAACCTACTTGAACTTTGACTAACATTTTATGCTAAATAATTTATCTCCATAAAAATTTGAAAATAGTTATTGATAATATTTTTTATTACTAATTTAGTAACTTTTTTAAAATTTTTATGGAGATTAATAATTTAGCATAAAATGTTAGTCAAAGCTCAAGTTGGTTCGACCAAAAGTGTCAATTGGTATGGGACAAAGGGAGTACTTTATATTACTTCCTATAATGTAGAGTTGTCCAACATATCTGCCACTTATCATACACATAATTACCAGATTTATGCTCTTTTATAATTATGTAGAATAACATGATTTTTTTAGTTCACCTTTTTATCATAATGAGTGGTTACCTATTTTTTATGCTGAACTATAGTCTTAACTCAATTGCTCTCTTTATCTCTCTCTCTCAGTATGAAAATGGCTAGCATCAGTTTTTTTAATTAGTTAGCCTTATTATTCCCGTCGAAATTCGACAGGTTACTCACTAGTTAATAGTAATAATTAATATATATAGTAATTATTATAGTTAACAATTACTATATATTAATAGTAAAAGTTAATATATATTGTAACTATTATGATTAACTAATACTATTAATAGTAATTGTTAACCTATATAGTAACTATTATGGTTAACTAATACTATTAATAGTAGTAGTTAACTTATATAGTAACTATTATAGTTAACTAATACTATTAATAGTAGTAGTCAACCTATATAGTAATTATTAAGGTTAACTAATAATATTAATAGTAATAGTTAACTTATATAGTAAAGATTATAGTTAACTAATACTATTAATAGTAATAGTTAGCCTATATAGTAACTATTATGGTTAACTAGAACAGTTACTATATATTATAACTATTATATTTACAATCTAAAAATAGATACTATTATAATAAATTATAATTAAAAACATTATTTTATTAATACATTAGAATATTTTAAGTAATAATAAAATATTAGTTACTCATAGTTGTTACTATATTGGTAAATATTCAATTTTCTATATAAATAAGATTACTATTACTAGCTAACATTATATTTAAAATGATGATTACTCTCTAAAAAAGTAATCACCTTCTATAAAGTAATATCAGTAAGTTCTACCGTGCAGAGCACGGGCTCTTTACTAGTATAAATTAAAACTAGAAAAATAAATAAATGGGTTTTGATTTGATTATTTATAATTACTAAAATTATAATTAAAATCAAACTAAGAAATAAATAAAAACAAGATTAACGAATAGATTCACGAATTGGGTTCACAAATACTTTCACTCTATGTTATGCTCATAATAAAAAGATCAATCTCATTCTTGGGTTCGTTCGCTTTAGTAAGAATTTGGACTGTTCGGTTGCCGGATTGCAATCCTATTATTTCATTTATGGTAATACTTTCCGCTAGGTCTATACAACATGCAAAAAATTCATGAAGCACTCAAGAACACATGCACCTAAATCCTTTCAACTTCCGCTAGGTCCTCAATTGAATTTAATCATCAAAATAGTGGTCAATGTATAATCACCCATGCTAGTACTAGTATAGCAATATATACCAATAATTCTGAAGCCAATTTATAACTTAACATATAATTGAAACTAAATAATTAATCATGAATGTTGGGTATGCTTATTATAAACCACTCCTATTACCTTAATTTGTTGATCCCATAACCTAATTTTACCTTTTATGGACTTTAGGTTATATTGTAAGTGTTAAACTTCATTTTTAGAATAGTCCATTTTAGTAAAATAGGCTTTAGATTGATAGGTCTACAATTTTTTAAGTCTGGAAAATCACTAGGTCAAGTTGTTGACCGCAAACAGCATCAACCGCAGAGATACTTTGATCGCAGATGTCTCGACTGCAAGGTCTTGACCACAAATAAAGGAGAAGACCAAGTAACTATGTTTGATTCAAACTTAACCATGATCTCACTAGTGTCCAAAACCCTTGGTCAGTTTAGATCGTTGCAAAATTTAAATTTCAAATTTGAATACAACTGTTAGTTGGACCGCTACTCTTTGCAACAAAAGGATAACTCAGACTGAGCTCCAATCAGAATTCAACAACTCATTGACCTTCAACTTGGCCCCCAAGTATTTCAAACGGCTAGTCTCTCATTCAAAGCTATATGTTGACCTTGAGTTCTTCATTGAACATTGCTGAGATTCCAAGAGAGAAATTGCTGTTGAAATTCTTGGTGATTGATGATCATACTCAAGATTTCTAGAATCCCTTGAATCTTTAAGCGTTCACCTTCAAACCTTCAAAGATCTCCAGCAAAATTCAAGTCATATCAAGCCTTGTAACACACAAGATTCATTAGGCTCTAAAATCATATAGATTTCAAAGAGCTCTTGATTCTTTACACACACTCACCCCGATTGATCAATCACATAGATTGCATTAGGGGTTTATTCTTCATAGAAAATAGGTGTTGATTCAATAATTCATATTTGTAATCTGTACTCAATTGAATTAATATAAACCTCATTCAAAATCCAAGACCGACCATCTTGGTAAAGGACGTAGATCTTTTAACATATTGAACATTTCCAAATCATTGTGTCATTTACTTACTGCTCTTTACATTTTGCAAATTTATCTTAAGTCTTGTTCATATTGTTCTTCATTGTTCATATTAATCTTGTTGGTCGCTTAGTTTTTGATCTTTCCAGATATCCAAGTTTATTGTGAATTGTGTTTGTATGTTCTCCACATTGCCTAAGCTATAAATCTGACTAACTTATCTTTTTGCCAAACTTTCTAGACAACAACTTTCAATCTCTCAACCTCTGTCTACCGCAACACCTTGACCGAACTCTCTCAACCGCACCTTGGCCGACCGTGAAGTGTTGGTTCAGATCCTATTTTTCATCAAACTCAACTCTACCTCATTTCTATCGAAAACTTCCGCTTGTGCATATTACACTTGACTGTGTGGTTTTCATTAACCGCAAAATTCAAGTTGTAAGCATAAGGTTGAATTCTGAAAAAGGGTTGAAATTTTAAGTAGGATATTCACCCCCTCTAGCCTCCTTTTCATATCCTTGTTGTGTCTTTGGGACCAACAATGAAGAATATTTTAATGAACAAGAATTAGATTGAATGGAAGAATTAAAATAATAGCATAGAGATCTAGTATTTGTTACTACCAATCCATGAATCTAAGAACTTAGCTACTCATAAAATCAAGAACAAAGATTAAATTAAAGAACCTCAAAACCTCGGTTAAATTGATGAATCATTGATTACAATTCTTGAATCATCAATAAAACATAAATATAATAATGTGGATGGAGTGTTATATCTATACTAGGGCTAAGGAGGTGTAAAAATAGGAAAAACCCTTGGATTCATTGTTGAAAAAGGAGAAAATAAAGTGCTGGCCAGATTTTCCCCAGGAGCCCCTGGGATTTTCGTCATTCCAAAAAAGTCCTCCAAAAATTCCCCAAAAGTCCCTGGAAAATTCCAGAAAAGCCCTAGAAATTTGGAAATTACTAAAAGCCCATAATAATTTGGATAATTCCTCAAAGGTCCCTGGAAAATTCTCCTAAAGTCCATAGGCACGTGGGCGCTTACCCTATAGAAGGTGGGCGCTTATTTGGGTTTTTAGCTATTGTATTTTCTGCCCAAATAGTAAGTGGGCGCCTGTTTTGGAGCAGGCGGGCGCCTGGTTGTGATCTAATGTTATACTTTTTGCGCGCAAACTTCCGGAAGCCATAACTTCTTCATACGAACTCCGATTTTGATTGAGTACTATCCAATGGACTTAATTTTTCAGAGGTCATATCTCTTTATCTTTATCTTTATATTATGGTTCGTTCTTTATTCTTCCTTTTCACGCTTTAATGTACATGAAACCATACATTCTTTCGCTCCTTTCCTATACTCATAAACACTCAAAACACCATCAAAACACCCAAGGTTGAGAATCTAATATGTCATATAAGTATATGATTTGGATGGGTAAAGTCACATCCATCAATGCTTCTCAAAAGTGGCTTTAGGTAGTGACTTTATAAATAACCCAGCGGTGCAGTTGTTTTGGCTTCTGATCTGCTGGATTATTATCTGACCAAATATCTGAATGTAATAACTTCCATAACGGGAAAGTATGTCTTATTAAATTCAATCTCAGGCCTTTGAGATAAACCTTGTGCCACAAGGCGAGATTTCTATCTCATAATCTCGTTTCTCTCATTCCTTTTTCTCGTAATTACACATTTATATCCCACGGGTATAACCCCAAGAGGTGTAGGAACTATTGGTCCAAGCACTCCTCTTTTATTTAAGGAATCAAACTCTGACTGGATTGCTTTATTCCATTTAGGCCAATCAACTCTTTGTTTACACTCATCTCCATAGCGAGGTTCAATATAATCACCATATATAATCTCAGTCGCTAATGTATAAGTAAATACATCGTTGATAATTGTTTCATCATGATGCCATATCTCATATATGCATGCATGACTAAATGGTATTTCTCTATTCTCATAAATGGATGTCAATGTCGAGGCGTCCCCCGACTTCGTTTTCAAAACGAATCCATATTCTAGAACAATATCATGAGATAGATCGGATGGTATCTCAATTTTACTATCGCTAATGGGATTCGACTTTTATGCACTCACCCGTTTATGGGGATGCGAATCCTTATCCAATTGGCCTCCCTCTCTTCTGGACAGGGGTATGTATTTCATTAGGTGGGATCACTGGCCTTCCTAATAATACTACTTCTGGGAGTTCTATCCTTGCAGGCACCTTTGTAGCTTAACAGCTATTGAAAGTTCTTCTGAACTTCCAATAATATTGAGATTCATCAACATAAACATGCATTATAACAAATCCTAAAATAGATTTTCTAATGAAAAATACATGGGCAAATAGGATCATTCTTGTATCATTCTTTTGCCAAATATTCACAAAGACGGTTATACCACATCCGTCAAGATTGTTTTAAACCATACAAAGATCTTTTTAATTTAATAGAACATACTTCCCGAGAGATTGAATTTCATGGATCATATTTCTTGAATCCTTCTGGGATTCTCATATAAATATCATTGTCAACTTACGACAAGAGAAGAATATCAGGTAATCACTCCTATCGCCCGATAGATCGGACTTTCTATCATGATGAATGTGTTAGTAGTGTGTTAGTGATTGAGACCGGATCCGAAGATTGCCTACGTTCCTCTCGTGATGAGAAGCTCAGGTCAGCGTAGTTCGCACATAATCAGAATAGGGAGAAAGAAGCGGGATCATGCAAGATGAAGGGGGAGGAGAAAGAATCCTGCAAGATGATCACATCCTAGAATAATGATTATACCATTGATAAGATCAATGTGTAGTCCTCATATTCATCCTTGGAGAATTACTGATCATGGAAATATTTACCTAAAGTTTAGGGTTTAGAAGTAGTTCCTAGATCTTGGAGATCATCATCGGCTATACAATATGAATAGGGATTAAAACATTAGATCTAGCATGTTATGCATGAGATAAGCCGTAGATTTAGCATAATAATAAGAATATCATGAAACATGTATGAAATAACACATAATCATGAAGATCGCTACCCTAGTTATAGAGCATATTATGAATTCTAGTAAGAACATGAAGAACACGTTATGAATCATATGAATATTGATGAATAAACATGATGAAACCAACATAAATCAGATCTACACTAAGAAGACATGACAAATTCTCACCAATCTTGACAAGAACGAAGTCGAATCTCTAGCGCAGATTCGTCGGACCTTCGGGATTGCTAGAAAGGCTTGAAAAGAGAGTTCTGCCGTCAGTTTGGCTTGTAGAACTCGGGGGAGAGAATTGTATATTGAAATTGTGAACTGAGGTCATCTATTTATAAGAAAACTTGATCTGGGAGAAGTGGCTGCCCGGCTAGACATGTGGCCGCCCGGCCGGTCATAAAGATTGACACAATTTTTGAGGTATGTCTATCTGGACTCTGGAGGATAATCAGATAAAGTCTATCTTCGACCCCTCATCCGATCAGTCAAGAACATCTTCTTATCTGGGATTTTTGGGAAATCCTGGATAAGTCCTACGCAGTTCGTAAATACCTGGGAGGTCCCTGTGAGTTCTAGAATGCCTAATAACTCATTTTCAGGTTGAGTACTAACAGTAGCCCCTCGACGACGTTTCTTGCAAGGCATGGAGGGTCGTCGATTAAGAGAAGGAACCGATCTGAAACATGAGTTCCAAATCGAGAGGAGTAAGAAAGAATGTGACCAGGTTGGTCGAGTGGCTGAACCTTGGTCAGGCTACCTACGTATCCAAGTGGAATCAAGCATTCGTGAAACAATAAAGTCGCATGGACCTTACTGGGGAAAGGAGGGGAGGCCCTACGCACGGTTCGACAAGAATTTTTAAGAATCGAGAACAGAACTAGGGATGAATTCTAACTTCCTATAGAGAGCACGTAATCAATTTATTTTGGAGAATTAGGGTTTACAGAGGTTTCTGACCTTTCACTATGGATTGGTGATTTTTATAGAGGTATTCCGGACCCAATTTGAGATTTTAGAAATTTTATAGAGGATTTCCGAACCCAATTTTAGATTTTAGAAATTTTATAGAGGATTTCCGAACCCAATTGGTAATTTTTATAGAGGTCTTACAGACCCAGTTAGGGCTTACGGAGGTTCTGACCTTTAATTTATAATTTTTAGGGTTTAGGACCTTCAATTATAGATTAATTTTGAAGATTAGGGCTTACGGAGGTTCCGACCTTTAATTTATAATTTTTAGGGTTTAGGACCTTCAATTATAGATTAATTTTGAAGATTAGGGCTTACAGAGGTTCCGACCTTTAATTTATAATTTTTAGGGTTTAAAGAGGTTCCAACCTTTAATTATAGATTAATTTGGTAATTTTTATAGAGGTCTTCCGGACCCAATTGGTTAAATTCTGGTTAAATTTGGCTAACGGGGCCAATTTTGGATTAAAAATAAGCCGAGGGGCTAAATTGTAAAATCTGGCGTCTGGGGGAGTAACTGGCCGCGTGGCCAGTCCCTTCGATTGGCTGGGCCTTGTTGACGAGGATCGGTGATAAGCGCGAGAGGTGGAGGGCTGAGATCGTGCCACGTCGCCCGGGAAGACTGGCCGTGTGGCTAGTCCCTTCGCTGGACAGACCCTACAAACAGCCGCCGGCTGTTGCTTTCATTCTTCACTTTCTTGATTTCTTGCCGGGGAAAGAGAGAAAAAGAGAGTTTTTTGAGATATTTTGTTGTTATAGAGATGGATTTCAACTATCTTTTTGGTGTGGATCAACCATATGAGCACGGTGCGGGTGCGGGAGCACAATTCGAGCAGGGCGAAGGGGCGAACCCCCCTCAACAAGAGGGGCAACATCAACTTCGAGCGAGGATGGCTTCTCACAACTTCCATCCCGATGAATGGAACTTCACCATGGAACAACACTTTGACTTGTACGAGGGGCCAAACAAGCATTGGTCCGGTGGGAACTTGATGGAGAAGAAGGAGGTAACGATCTTGCTCTTAGCGCTTTTAGGTATTTTTGTGTCTTTTATTTCATACTTGTTGTATTACTTTTGAAACTGCGTTAAATTAAATTAATCGTTTGTGATTATTTAATTTTCTGGGATTTGTTGATTATTTTGGGGATGGCAAATATACGCGCAAGTAGATAAAACAAAGTATGCATGAACACTTTAATTTATATACTGCCGGTTTGAGTAACGTACCTTTGCTGTGTTTACCTGCAGAGGATGAAATCTCGCGGATCCACGAAGGCTGTGGGAGAGATATGGGGCATGCTTCCGCTAGGTGGCGTGGTCAGAGAGAGGATTCGAGCTTTGGGCTTCAGCCCATTTTTTGATGTTGTGCAGGCGATTGGAGGGACCCAAAAGGTAATGGGCCTTGGAGGGACCCAAAAAGTGATGGGCCTGGTTGAGATGATGAGGGAGTATTAGTGGGATACTACCCACAGGTTCCACTTTAGTTGAGGAGAGGTTACAATTACTCCCAGCGATTTCGCAGCTATCACTGGGCTGCAATTTACTGATACGCCCCTGCCGTTTGATGAGGGCCTGTCTGAGGACTTACATCGTCAGGTAGAGTTGATTGGGATGCAGCTGGGCAAAGGCGTTAAGGGTAACGGCTTTGAGGGAAGTCGTTTGAGGACCTTGCTAGAGGGGGCCATTGGAGACTTTGTTGAGGGCGTCAGCGATACTGATTGTCTGGT
The DNA here is from genome assembly GCA_026119855.1 of Campanula takesimana. Taxonomy (NCBI): domain Eukaryota; kingdom Viridiplantae; phylum Streptophyta; class Magnoliopsida; order Asterales; family Campanulaceae; genus Campanula; species Campanula takesimana. Next base: position 891,130 of record JAOWBW010000833.1, read on the forward strand.
GCGAGCCATTCTGTGGTATAGCTTTTCACAGACTCTGTTCCCGAGTGCGGGGACCTTTTGTCGATTCTCCTTATTGGGTGCTCTGGCTGATTTGGAGCAGGCGAGCCAGGTCTCATGGGGCGGAGCCGGAATAGCAGAGATGTATAGAGCTCTTGATGTCTGTTCGAGGTTGAGTACCTCGTCTTTTGATTGTTTCCAGTTTGCTTTTGAGGTATGTCTCCAACTCGATCTTTTTTTTATACCATGCTTGGCTTTTGTTCAGAACTTTTCATAAACTGAAATGTTGTTTTTCCACAGGTGTGGGTCTACGAGCTATTCCATATTGCTCCCTTTACTGTGCAGGGGGTGCCGGTGGTTCCGGTTATGAGATTTTGGGCGAAGGAGAACCGGTTGGAGGTTCGCAGGGCTAGGAAGACTCCGGATCTGGGGGTCTTTGCCTCGAGGCTGAGTGGTTCACTGTACGGGGATTTCCAGTTTTTTCCTTTTCGGACATGGTGTTGGCAGGGGTTGGTCAGGCTCAGGAGTTTACTGCCTCCCGCTGCTTTTTAGTAGGGTTGACTGGGGATGCCATGTACCTTGGCGAGAGAGTCTGTAGACAGCATGGCAGACATCCGGTAGTGTGGGCCCCTTGAGCCTCTGAGGAACATGTTGTATCCGGCTAGGCTGAGAGTGAGTGGTGAATACCGAGTGAGGACTCCGGCCCATTTGTATCAGAGTGGGGCTGATTATGAGTGGTTCGTTGAGCATGTGTTGGTGAGCCCACAGGTGTTGGCTAGGAGGCAGGCGGGTGCCTATCCGGCGAGGTCGAGCAGAGGTGCCAGGCATGCCATGGATATGCCTCGTTTCCCTGATAGTATCCGGATGCGGCGGGGAGGTGTTGAGGTAGATCTTGATCTGACACCGACTGAGGCTGACGAGGTTACTGGGACCCAGCTTCCTCCGCTTGGAGCTACGGTATGATACCTTTGTTTTCTGCCTTGCACACACACACACGCACTTTAGACTTATATATGAACTGTGCTTTATTTGTCCCAGGTGACTCGGGAGGCTTAAATCCGCTCTGTCCGTCGGGGCAATATCTTTGAGAGGCTATTCCGGAGCTTGGCTGCTGCTTGTACCTGTCGTCGGGATGACGTGGTGCTGCCTCAGTGTAGAGAGAGGTCTCCCACAGGGGCTGAGAGTTCGAGGTCTGTCCGGAGCAGGAGCTCGGGAGCTAGTGGGTCCCATCGCACGGAGCCGGGTGGAGAGGATGAGGATGTGGACATCGAGGATTCTGATTCGGACTAGGTGTAGTCCTTATATTTCTTGAACTTTATTAGAGAGAGGAGAGGAACAAACAAACAGATATTTATGTACAACATTTTATTTTCTTTTGGTATGTAATTAATTAGTATTTTATTTACATGTCTCTATGTTTAGTACAATGCATGCGCCCTAGGGGTAAAATAGGGATTTGCACACTGCCGGGTTATTCCGCCTTTTTTATCGGACCTCTTTTGTGATCTGGGACCTTCAATATGTCTGAAATGGGTCCATTCCGGTGTTTGTTGGGGACGGACTAGCAATCTGTCTGAACCGGATGATGTGGCCACCTGGCCAATTTTTGTAGGAGGGGCTGGCCGCGCGTCTGGTCCTTGATCTGACACGATTTTCGTCAGATTTTTCCTTGTATGATCAGGACTTGAACTCCTTCATCTATATAATAACAGCCTGCCCTGCGTAAACAGACGAGGCCAACAACAGTTTTTCTTCTTTTTGCTCTAGATTTCGATCCTTCCACACCTTTCTAATGGATAGACACCCTAGGATTTCTGAGGAGCGACAAAACTACATCATCAAGAGATTGAAGATCTGGGTTGGGAAGCTTTCGAGGGCAACCCGTGCAAGATTTGATAGGAGATTTGGAATTAAGTGCCTTTGGTCCTTGTATAGGGTTAAGTCTGACGAGCACAGAGGTGGCCATCCGGTTAAAACCGCCGGTTTCCCGGTTATAACCGGCGGTTACGGTTTTCGATTTGATCTAACCGGAACCTAACCGGGTAACCGTGGTCTCCGGTTACGGTTTTCCGGTTAACCGGTTAATCAACACAATTCATTTTTTAGCAGTTTATTTAACATTTTTTTAACTGTTTTTTTTATAAAACTCGTTACCTTTTTAAAAAACTAACAAAAACTGTCAAGAATCTAACCGAAACTGTTAAAAAACTAACTGAAACTGTCAAAAACTAACTGGAACTGTCAAAAAACTGACTGAAATTCTAAATAAAACAATTTTTTAAGTAAAAAAAGGGACGGTACCCTTAATTTTTATTAATTAAATTTAAAATTACAATGAGGGGGACAACCAATCCTTGCCCTTTTATAATTTAAGGGAGGAAAAAAATGGAGCCTTACCTCAACTAAACTATTACAATGAAATAAAAATAAACCTATTCTAAAAATTAAAATAAAAACTATCTAAATTCCGTCCCCTTTCGAACTTCCCGTAGAGTCTTCCAAGTCCTATTGGTATTGTGGATCGGCTAAAGCTAAATCCTCTTCATAAGGCATATCTTGCTCCCTCTTTTCCGCTCTCACCCAATCACCAAGTAAGAGTTGATTTTCCAAATTTTCACAAGTTAGTTGGGAACGTCTTGCATCCAAAACATTTCCTCCCACACTAAATGCCGATTCGACCGCCACGGTTGAAGCGGGAGAAGCTAAGACTTCTTTTGCAATTAAAGAGAGTATGGGATAAGTTTCTTGCCTTTGTGACCACCACCTCAAAATATCAAAACTAATTGGATTTGAAGTGTTTTGTACAACTTCATGTCTAGTAGAGAAATATGCTTCCAACTCGTACGGAATGCTAGAGGTAGAAGAAGAAGACATTCTAGGACGTTTTGAAAAATAAATATCATTAACAAAACCATATGGATCCTCATCCTCCTCATATTGTGTATCAACACCAATATCTTCATCATTAGGATTTGAGCCATATTGAGGAACATTTTCATGAATTGCACTATACTCATTATAAAGAGTCACCAAATCTTGTTTTGAATTTTCAACAACAACCGCCGGGTTTTCGTAGAATCCGTCCCCATCGGGGTATAAATTTGCATAATAAAATGTTATTATGCGAACTAGATCTTTCAATTTAACACGGGGATCCAACATCTTTGCAAGCAAAAATAAAGACGGGATGCTATCAAAATATTTGAGCCATTTTTCCCTCATGGAAGCAATGCTTTGACATAAAATGTTGCATTTTTGTAAATTTTTAAAACTTCTAACTATTGCAACACATTGATCAAGTACCAAAACGGAAGATGGATAATAAACTCCCGACAAAGCCAAAGTAGCGGTATTGAAAATCTTTAATAATTGACATAAATTAGTGCAAGCGTTCCATTGATAAGCAAATAGAGGAATATCATAGCCCATAGTAATAAAAAAATCCATGAGATGCTCTTTATACTCAAAACCATCAATAACATTTTATAGGTAGAATTCCACCTAGTCGGAACATCCATAGAAAAATATTTTTCGGGAAGACCCTTATTTAGTAAATATTTGATCCATTTTCTTGTAATTTTATTTTTTTTTGCAATAAAAAAAATAGCATCTCTAATGGGTTTAACATATTGCTCTAAAGCATCCAAGCCATCTTTAACACATAAATTTATGATATGACATAAACATCTAATATGAAAATACTTACCCGCAAGTGACGGTTGACAAATGAGCATCAATTCCGGTATACTAGCGGTATTAGCACTAGCGTTGTCGAATGAAATAGAAAATATTTTTGCAAAAGACCATATTTTGCCAAAATGGCATGCAACTTTCTACAAATATTTTCCGCGGAATGAGGTGGTTCAAAACTTTCATATGCAAGTAATCTTTTTTGTAAAGTCCATGAATTATCGATCCAATGGCATGTAACACCCAAATAACTATTTCTTTGCCAATGATCACTCCAACCATCGGCACAAATTGAAACTCTTTGTTGTAATTTTGATAAAACATCAATTAAAAAATGTTTATATTCCAAAACCACTTTTTTAATATCGCGTACGAGAGTCGTACGTGGTACTTTGGAGGCGGCCGGATTTAAAGAAAGTCTAATAAACCGTTCATAAAAATCATCATCCGCAAAGTTAAAAGCAAGTCCTTTAACACACACAAATTTGCACAATTCTTTCCTATAAACGACATTATTAAACTTAAATAAGACCGAAGACGTACCTTGGGTGTTAGGTTGAGAAAATTGTAATTGAGCTTGATCACTCTCAATCCCAACTTTCTCGGGATGTTTGCTATTGGTGTGGGCGTTCAATGTTCCATGCCCTTCACCTTTTGTGAAAGGGTAAAATTTGGGACAATAGTTGCACATCGCTCGAAAACTTACGAAGTCGTCGGGGTCAATTTGTTCTTTTCGGAAATGGATAGTAAAAGTGTCGGATTTGGATTCTCGTGGTTGACGTTGCCCCCGACCACCTCTTCCCACGCCCCGAGCTCGGCCTCGGCCGCTCCTACTACCACTTTGACCAACATTTTCTTCAACATTCCCCTCATTTTCCACATGAGGTGAAACAAATTCTGGGTTATGTGAGGAAGAACCAATTTGTTCATTGCCGATACTTCGAGATGAGGCCATTTCTTAAAAAAAAAACTAACTGAAAATCGCTTAAAAACTGACTGAAAATGATGAAAAACACAGATTTTGTTAAAAAACTAACTGGAACTGTAAAAAAACTGACTGAAACTGTGAAAAAACTAACTGGATTCGAAAAAGTAACTGGAAAATGTTTTGAAACTGACTACAAATCACTAAAAAAACTGACTGAAACTGATGAGAAACACAGATTTTGTTAAAAAAGTAACAGAAACTGTCCAAAAACTAACTGAAACTGTAAACAAACTAACTGGAATTCAAAAAACTAACTGGATAATGTTTTGAAACTGACTGGAAACATATAAAAATCTGACTGGGATTTTCGGAAAAAATTACAAATGTGATTTCGTTAGAAAACTAACTTGAAATCGTTACAAAACTGACTGAAATTCTGCAAACTAACTGGAAATATGAGAGATTGTGAGAGACTTTAGAATTAGTAGAGAGAGAAAGAGTAGAGAGAAGGTGTGGTACTAAAATGCTAGGAGGGAGGGGGTATTTATATGTTTGCAATGTTTGAATTTTTATTTTTTTTTGGCCGCCCAGTTAAGTCAACTAACGGCTAGTTTGAAAACTAGCCGTTTTGGACAGTGGTCAGACATGGGGAAGTGGGGGGGGGGGCTGGTGCAAAAAGTAGTCGTTGGCCGGTTTAACCGCCGGTTTAAATTGCCGGTTTAACCGGCGGTTCGTTAAACGGTTATAAACCGTAGGTTAACCGGCGGTTTACCGGTTTAGGAAATCTCAAACCTTAACCGGACCGGATAACCGACGGTTCACGGTTATACCGGTTTCCGGTTAACCGGTTTCCCGGTTTTGACCGGTTAAAAACCGGCGTTTAGCCGGTTTCCCCTTTTTTTTGGCCACCTCGAGACGAGCATCTGATTCGTGCTGCTGTTAAATTCTGGAACAACGAGAATCATGTCTTCAAGTTTTCTTACAATGAAATCACTCCAACATATGAAGATTTTGTGGCTCTTTGTGGTGCGACGGTGACTGATAGGGTAGCCATGCCGCAGCCTCAAGTGCCTCCAGAAACTCGGATTTCCCAACTGCTGAGGGTTTCTATCGAAGAGGCTAGGGTCTTGCTGTTGGATGGTGGTGTTAATCTCTGTGAGCTTCCCATCAGGTTTATTAATAGCACGGTAAAGTCTGATACGGCTCTGGATTGTCTGGCACTTTGTCTGTTTGCCTCGGTATTATTTCCACCTTACGTAGGAGTAGCTACCATGGGTTGTCTCGATATGGTGGACCAAGCTCGAGCTGATCGCAGTATTGTTCCTTGTCTGCTTGGAGAGACTTTTCATGGCATTGGAGAGTTGGCCTCGGGGGCTAGGAAGATGACCAGAGGAAGTACTAGACTGTTAATCTTGTGGCTGCAGGAGAGACTTTAAGTCTTGGAGGTGGTGGATATTATGCCCTAGGCCCTTGAGAAAGGCCTATGCGTTATATCATAGCTTCATTGTTATAGAGATAACAAACCCGATTATTATATCTTTTGCATGTTTATTATAATAATCATTGTCCCTAGAACTTATGAAGGGCTAGCATGAGTTTAATGGATAATCATATGATGATTATAGCGCATAGGATGCGGATTAAACTTGTGGGTACATGTTGGAGAACAAGTACTGGATAGACCCCTTATGAGATTTATGTCATGGTCAAATGTCATAATTAAATCTCATAATAGTTATATCATTTATCCTTAGACCTGAGATTATCATAGTCTTCCACATGATGAACATTATGTTTGACGTACTCAAATGCTACCCCTAACCGGGTGGTTATAAAGGCTACGATTGGCATAATCGGATTCTTGTAGGGAAGAATGATAAGTCAAGATGGGATTTGTCCCTCTCTCAAGAGAGATATCTGCTTGGCCACTCGATGAGTGAGATTGATAATAGTGTACGGCCGTACCCAAATGAATTGAAGCGTTCAATATTATTTGCTCATATCAATCTACTCGAGATCGAGAAAGCATTGGACAACATAAGTTGACGTGGACCATGACTTATGTCCAATATGATATCGTGTGACAAAGGGATTGTGATATATTCTATAAGGTTACTTTGGGCTTTCAAATTATACTAATTGGGTAGTCATAATGGCTTGCTAGAGTCCGCTTATGACTTACGGGTTCTGACTCGTTCGGACTCGTTGCCAACTTAGTATAATCCTATTGGGTCACACACAATAGAACGGATTGAATAAGGCACAGAAAACGGGAAAAACTGGATCCTGTTGGAAGGATCCGTACGGATGGTTTGGGAGCCACCCAACCAATCCGTACGGATGGTTTGTCCGGCCGAAAATAGTTTGTTCAGACTTCTTGTTTGACAAGGAATTCTGATCCCAAAAGGAATTAGGTTTATACCCTATTATATATGTGTGCAGTCGGGTTTGAGAAACCTAATGGTTGATATTAGAAATCATAACATGTTGTTTGAGAAACAATTACACACATATAGAGGGGATTATTAGTTCTGAGATTTAGAATCATCATAACTCAATAATCAATGGAGCAAAATAATTCCTATGAAGAAATCGTTTCTTCATCAAGCCTTGGGTCTAGCAATCCAGATCAAGAAGGTGTTCTTGATATCCGTTCGACGTGTGGATACTGATAGAGGGTGTTTGCGTTAGCACCTTAAAGTCCGTGTTCATGGATTCGATCTTCAAGGGTATGTTTCTTTCATCTTGTATTTAATTTAATCAACATGCACGGATCCGGGCTCTTGGGTGTTTGATTTTATCTGTTTATTCCGCTGCGCATGATGCATCAAAACCCAACGGTGGGTTCAAAGCAGTCTTTGCATGATTCGGGTCCCTGCCTTTGATGAAACCACTTACTATTATGCAGTGCGGGTGTGCCGTCAGTTTGGGATGCCTCAGATTATACCCTCCTTATGGGACAAGACTAGTAGCAAGGTTACTGACCAGATACTCCCCATGAATATCGGGGTTGCAGTGCTCCTGGAGCGATGTTGGTCTTATGATCTTATGCCCAGCACTCTCTGTATACAGCGATCACGTAACATACTTCTGTCTCGAGAATACTTGGACTGGTACCAGACAACTTTGGGGAATATGGGATAGACTTTGAGAAGATTGAGACGTAGGGTGGTGGTCCCTTATCTCTCGAGCAGACGCTTGAGGGAGGACGAGAATGTACAACGGGAGTTGGAGACCGAGTTGGCTCAGCTAGCGCCTACTGAGAGGAAAACAGAGAGAGAAGGTCTAAGTGGGGTGACTCAGCTTAAGAAGGCTTTATTTGAGGATCCTACTAGACGGGCTAGACGCGGACGAAGAGACAAGAAACTGAAGAAGGAAGAGGAAGAGGATGAGGAGGATTGACTCTGAGTATCCAACCACAGTCGCTGCAGACACATAGTTTAGATTTTAGTTTGTTTTAGTTTATTTAAATTTCAAAGCAGGTTATTTAGTCGCAGGTTCCTTCGAGCTTAGACTCATCAAATAAGTGTTAACGTGTAGTGACTTGTGAAAATAAAGATTTTGCTTTAGTAATAAACAGATTGTTTGCTTTATTGACATTTTGCTCAAACCAGATTTGAGATTTTATTTATTTTTGAGACCGTACCATTGAAGGCTGCCTACGTTCCCCTTTTACAAGTAGGACTAAGGGGCTCAGGTCACCGTAGTTCATTTCTGTTTGTAGAAAGGGAAGATAGAAGAGGGGAAATGGAGAGACTAATTTTATTTTTACAAAGGGGACGGTCGTTGTAGAAGACCGTTGATGGAGAGTTCCGCTGGTGGAGAGTACCTCTGATGAAGAGTACCATTTGTTGAGACTGACCGCAGTGGTTAGTTGTAGTAGCGGCGGAGCTTGTAAACTTTGACTGGGAGGAGGCCGTTGTCGTCCATATATACCCAATCTTCATTCTGCTTGACTAAGCGACCCGTCTCAATGAGTAGTCGAACCTCTTCTTTTAATTCTTGGCAATCATCGGTGTCATGTCCTTCCTTCTGGTGATATGAGCACCTTCTGCTTGGCTCGCTGGTTCGCGACATTGTAGCAGAACTTGGTTCTTGTAGTTTACCAATTTTACCTAGTGCTTTGAATATGAGGCCCAAAGGTATATCCAAACATGTGCAATGTCAGAAACTGATGGGGGATCCATTATGTGACTTGGATTTCCCATGTGGTGGTCGTAAAGTCGGTGTATTCGCTAAGTGGCCCTTTAGGTGAGTTAGAGCCAACTCACACTTCTGATTCCAAACTTCTTCTGAGCAATTCTGTAATTCTTTGAGGAGCGGGTCTCCCGCTGTGGTGAGGCGACTGATGTAGTGCAGTAGACCTATGAGTTTGGTTCCTTGATTTTCTTGGTGAGGGGGTGACATCGTGATTAATTCTCTGATCTTCTCGGGATTGGCTTCGAACCTCTGTCCTAACCTGTAGCCTAGGGCTTTTATCTGAGTAGTACCAAATCTGCATTCCGACGGATCGAGGAGCATTCTCTAACTTCTCAGAATGTTGAAGAATTTCCGCAGATCTTCGATGTGACAGCCGTAGGGTCTTTTGGAGTGCAATACTAGGTCATCTATGTAGACGTCTGTATCTGTTGGCGATCCTCTTGGCACGTGGTAAGAGATACCAATGCCTTTCAATTCTAGGAATCTGTTGGCGTGACAATAGGTACCCCATAGAGTGTGAAAGAGTAATTTCTCGTCTGTCTGTACTGCGGCGGGTATCCGATTTTTACTGGGGAGACTTTCGAGGAATGATCAAACTTCTCTGTCATTGGTGGCCTCTAGCAGTGAATCTATGTCAAACGGCGGGAACTGATGTCTGGGACTCAATTCATTGAGACCCATGATGTCTATGTGAACTGTCACCTTCTTTTTGTACTTCTATTCGGAGATGGCGTCGAGTAACCACCTTGGCCAGTATGCGAACTTGATGAAGTCCCTTTGTAGAAGTTTTTCTATTTCTCTCACCATGCAAGGGGACCATTCGGGCTTGACTGGCAGTATCACTTGCTTTACTGACCCAATGTCTTGTGTTGTCACTTGTTCCCATTTTCTATCCGGCGTATCGTCATAGGATCATGCGAAGATGTCTTCATATTCTCTTAGAAGTTTGATCAACGTTTCACGTTCTTCGTCATGAAAAAATCTCCTAATCTTAGTCCACTTCGGCTTGTCTTGTCTTCCTAGATTCACACATGCTAACACCTCATCGGCAGCTTGGGCTCGGCTTTCCCTTTGATTCATTACCTGCTCTGAGATTTCTTGGATGTATTTGTTATTAAGTTCGCTTGTGTCTGCTTCTTTTAATGAATCGTTATTAAATATTGGTATATCATTAGGTTGATTAGTTAATTTATCATTTATAAGATCGAGACTTTCAATTAATGTACGAGGAAAGACATTGTTTGCGATTACATCATAGTCTTTTGACTTGAGGTCATTAGACTTAGACAGAGACACGAACTCATAAGTGAGACAAGGATACCTAGCTGACCTAGGGGGAATTGACTCTTTGGGGGATGAGCTGACCAGCCCCAAGTTCTTAATAGCAGTAGTCACAGGTCCGTATTCGATAACAGCCACGATATCGTCTACTAGGTTGAGGTGCTGGAACAAATCTTGGCCGTCCCATGGCTCTGTTTCCTTGGCTTCACCGACCAATGGTTCATCGAGTGACACGAATTCAGTATCGTAAGTCAGGTCTTTGTTCACTTTGATGCAGTACTCGTTCTGAATGGTGGTAATTCTGCCAGTAGTCTTTCGGGGTTCCATGTACTTTAGCTTTAGATTGGCCTGGTCGAATTCGACATCTCTGAAGATTTCAAAGCCTTTTTGTAACTTTCTGTTGTGGTCGAACCATGGCTCTGCGAACTCGAAGTTTGAATATTCTTCTCCTTCTTTCACATAATAACTATTGAGGGAGAGGTGGTAAAGATTCATATCAGACTTCTTGTAAGGGAGTTGTTTCTTCTTGAGTACCTCTATCTGTTTCTAATCTGGTTTGTCAGTAGGAGTAAGTTCGTACCCTAGCCCGAACAGGCCTCTGTGGTCTACTTCTTCGGTTAGCTCTGCAGGTCCTTGTAGATTTTTGCCTAGCCCCAGCCCCGGTATGAAGCCCATGTTTCGCAGTATCTTATATACAGGTTGCACTTTGTCGGAAGTTCTGGTGAGGTCGTTATCACATATTTGAGCTTGCGCCACTATCTCGAAACCACTGAAGAGACGGCGATCCTCCTCGTGTTGAATTTGCAGTACTGGTACTCCTTTTGTATCGGTTCCTTGTGCTGTTACCAGATCACTGTAAATAACTCTTACCTCATTCCCTGATTGGAACTTAACACACTGATGTAAGTAGGATGGAACAGCATTGGCCTTGTGGAGCCAAGGGCGTCCTAGTAAGATTGTGAAGGAGGATGTTATGTCAACCACTTGGAAATCTGTAGACAGAGTTTGTGTTCCCACAGTAATGGGCAGAGTGACAATCCCCAATACTGACCTGCATGTGGAGTCGTAAGCCTTGATTGTTTGCTGGGAAGGCCTCAGGGTAGTTGGGTCTACACCCACCACGTCCATCATTCGAGACGGCAATACATTGATGGCGGATCCGTTGTCCACAAAAGCTCGAGGGATTTTCTTCCCGCTGATTTCGACTGTAATGTGCAGTGGTTCATTATGATCAATGCCAAATGGAGGTTCATCGAGCTCTGAAAAGGTGATGATATTCCCGAAGTGAATGTTGCCGATCATTTGTGTGACATTCTCGGGAGTTGTGTCTGATGGGACCATAGTGGCGGCTAAGTTCTTCTCAAGCATTTGATGGTGAGCTAGAGATGAAGTGAGTAGGGACCACAGAGAGATATGAGCTTAGGTTTACTTAAGCTGCGTGAGGATGGGATCCTCTTTCTCAGGATCTGATGTCTCTGACTCTTTATGAAGACCTTCTTTGTACCCTTGGGGTCTGACTGATAGATTTGTCCGGACCTTGTGAGTAGGTTGATTTTTGCTCGCACGTCGTATGGAGACTGTGGCATTTTTGCGGACTCTGCGAAGATTTCGGCGATAGACAATGGTGGAGATTTAAGTGGAGATTCGAGTGTACCGGTGTCACAATCTCCTAAGAGGGAAGCTTCTAGAGACAATTCATCTAATGACAGCATATAACAAGAAGAATGACTATCATTAATAAATTTTGGAGTACAGTCTAAAAACTCGGAGTCTGCCACAATAGGTTCAGCTAGATCACCAATGTTTGTTGCTATACTAACTTTGTCTAAGGAAAGCCTAGGATCTTCGATGGAACCCTTGTTGATCAACCTTTGAATTGACTTCTTTAATCTGGTGCACTCTTCGGTGGTGTGACCGGTAATCTGGTGATAGTCACAGAACTTCTTTGGATCGTCGGAGAATGGTATGCAGTAATTTTCGGGTCTCTCGAGTAAGCCCCTTGCTAGTAATTGCTCAAGCATGCCAGTCATAGTGGTTCCTAGCCTTTCAAAGGCATCACCCAAATCTGAGACATCCATTCGTTTCTCTTCTTCAATCTTGGCTATAATCTCCCTCGGATCGGTTAGCACTTGGTCATTGATCAACTTCTGTAGTGCACGCTTTAGCTGTGAGCATTCATCGGTGGTATGCCCGATGATGTTGTGGAAGTTGCAGAACTTCGTTGGATCACTGCTCGGATGAGACTCGTAGCCTTTTAGCGGTTTGAGCACCCCCATTCTTGATAAACCGCGGAACAAGGATTTCATATCTAACTGTAGTTGCTTGAAGGCTTCGACCATTTCTAGGATGCTACCGTCATCTTCAGTTATCTCCACCATATTGACATCCATGGCGATGATCATTCTTGGGTCCGCAATGACATTATCCTTGATGAGTTTATGCACAATTTGCTTGATGGTGAAGCACTCGTTGTTGGTGTGACCGGACACCCTATGGTAGTAGCAAAATTTTGACATGTCATAACCATGCTTGGGCCATTTGAATCCGTGCTCCACGGGAGTTATCAATCCGATCTTGACTAGTCCTCCGAATAGAGCATTCATGTCTAGCCCCAGTTCGGCGAAGGCGTCTACCATCTCGAGAATGGCAATGTTACCTCTGATGACTTTGACCATGTTCACGCCACCATTGTTAGGGAGTGGGTTTGCTATGGTGTTCGGACCTTTAGGCTTTTCAATCTTTCCATCGGCTATGAGCTTTTGTATGGCTCGCTTGAGTAGTATGCAATCATCGGTAGTATGGCCGATGTAGTGATGGTACTTACAGAACTTCTTTGCATCAAGGTTAGCCCTTTTAGTCAAGGGTTCATAATTCTCAAGTGGCTTGATCAAGCCCTTCTTTAGCAATACTTCAAAGACTTTACTAGTAGGCATGCCGAAGTCATCGAAATTATCTTCTTTCCGAGGAAAACTTTTTGTCATCGCTTGAACATCAACGGCGGAGTTGTCTTGGACCATAATCACTTGACCGGCGACTTCTTTGGCTTTGGGAGTGGTACTTGTCGGAGCTTTGTAGCGGAAAGAGGTATTTCCACTTTTGACAGTTTCTTTAACAACACCGGTAATGCCGGCTTCGTGTCTGACCCCAGCATCAACCATTTCCCGCAGATCGGGAAAGTAACCATTACCAATCGCAACCCTAAGCTCGGGCAACAAGCATTTGAAGAAGATTTTCTTTTGTTCCTTTGCCTTAGGAGGATATTGTACTTCTGCTAGCTTGTGGTTCCACCTATTGTAGAAGTCATAGATAGGCTCGTCGGGCCTTTGCATTGTGTTCCCTAAATCAGTACGGTTGACGTGCCAATCTAGGTTTGACTGATACTTCCGCAGAAAGTAGCGGTGATTTGTTCCCATGTCTCTCGTTCGGAGGGATCCAAACTTAAGAACCAACAGATGGAAATTCCGTCCAAGGTGGTGTGGAAGACTCGGGCCATTTGCTCGTTAGTACAATCACGAGCTCTCATGGCTAGCAGATAACTGTCGAGATGAGTCTTGGGACAAGTAATACCATGGAATGAAGAGACCTTCGGCATCTTGAAGTCTCTAGGTAGAGCACCCACATTGCTTGGGTCAATAGTTTTGACTATTGGAGCGGATTGCTTGGAGACCGTGTCGGATAGCTTGCGAATCTGTTCTTGCATGGCAACCACTAGAGGGTGGTTGGAGAAATCTATGCTACCATAGGCTTGAGTAGCGAGAGGAGCAGTGGAGATTGTAGGTACGGCGGAACCGACGCTCAACGGTAGTGAAGGCGATGGCAACTTGGTAGAGGACAAGTAACTACCCATCAATTCTGGTGACGGCTCATACGGACCCTTGCTGGAGGTTGCTTTAGTACCGAAATCAGGAGGAGGAACCCTTTGGTAGCTGGGAACCTTGAGAGGAATAGCATCATCATTGGCAGGGTAAGTCACAGGCACTGTCTCGTCTTCGATAAGAATAGCCTCCCCATTATGAAAACTAGTTGCTACACCTTTCTTCTTCATTTCAGTATGAAGATGATCCTTGAGCTCTTGGTTGACCCTTTCTAGAGACTTGCTTCGATCCTCAAGCTTGGAGATCTGTAGCATGAGGTTGATGAAAAAATCATGGAGAGGTGGTGGAATGTCCGAGGGTTTGATGCTGGCGGCGATATCTGGATTGTCAGAGGCAGCGGAGACCGGCGGAGTGGAGATACTAGGAGTAGTAGGCTTTGATGATGGAGTCATCGTTGATGTAGAGACTGATGATTGAGCTTGCGGAAGGCTTGACCGTTGAAGACGACCACCGGAACGGACCCCAAACTTGCTTCTTTATAGAGGTAGCGGGCGAGAGGTTTAGGACGGGACAAGGCTCATGCAATGTATTTTGTTATTTACAAAAAAAAAATGTATTATTAGTCCTAATGGTTGGAAGGGATACCTCTTTTTTGGTTACTATCTACAAAACCTGGATCAGTGGAGGTCATCACTACGTCTATAGACCCCTCGTTTTTCACCTGCATTGCACATCCCAAACAGACAATTTGGGCGAGGGTCCTATAGGGCAAGCGACTTCCATCGAACTAACGGATCCTAGCGACTAACCCTTATTTAAAGGCATTTAACCTAACATTTATGTTACTTCCGTTAAGTTTTTAACGAATTGAGATCCTTGTACAAAGTATCACTCGGCTTACCATATGCACACCCTTGTAGGGAATTTCATTTTTTGTGCTTTTTTCTCTCGAAGGATCTCGACTCATTAAAGACTTAACGGATGACGGCATGAACGACACGTTAATTGTCTGTAAGAAAAAGCTAGTCAAACCAACCGGTCAACTTTGGAGTGTCCTAGACTCTGTGAGTGCATGGTTTTGAAATGAACAAGGGATTAACCTCGACTGTTTCACAAGTGAAAACAGTGAGTTAAATAGCCCGGGTGCCACGAAGATAGAGGCGACAGGATCACCAAAATCTGTGCACTCAGCGGAGTTTCCAGTAGGGTGTGCAGTGTGACACGGACCTAGTGGTAGTGTGCAGACAAAAACTAGTTATTTTTTTTTAGGGAGAAAACAGAGAGTTTTTTGTATTTACATGTATGCAATGCAAAATAGTTATAAAAGGGTACAATAGGAAACAGTTAAGATATTAACGCACTAAAGTACAAGGGAAGCAAATATGTACGAGAGATAAAGTACAGGGGGGAAAGAAACAAGTAAGTACAATCATGATATTGACGAAAGTTTGACCCTCTATGTTTGAAGATGTTCAAAGCTAATCCCCAGCATAGTCGCCACTGTGAATACCCCTTTCCGACGATGCGGGCGACGCACGGGAAGTCTTTCTTTTATTTATCTTTTCTATGGGATTAGGATATTCAAGTTGGCATTTAACCTATTAAGAGTCGCCACGTTGTTTTTATTGAGCTAAAACATTGAGAAAAAGCTAACAAAGAAGGTTCGGGGGTCAAGTTACAACAAGAGAAGAATATCAGGTAATCACTCCTATCGCCCGATAGATCGGACTTTCTATCATGATGAATGTGTTAGTAGTGTGTTAGTGATTGAGACCGGATCCGAAGATTTCCTACGTTCCTCTCGTGATGAGAAGCTCAGGTCAGCGTAGTTCGTACATAATCAGAAGGGGAAATGACAATTTAGGGTCCAAAGTTCAGGGGGTGTGTGCTGATCGGGGTCTGATGTTCTAATTTTGTCAATTTAGGGTCCAAAGTTGACAACGTTAGTCAGTTAGGGATTTTTGGACCAAATCGCAAAGAAAATACAGTTAAGTCACACCTACACTTAACTGGAGTTAATTTTGATTTTTCGTCTGGCCTTTTTGTCATTTCACTCACACATTATATAATGGACCCTAATTTGTTATTTTTCCTTACTCCAATAATTTTAATTAATTCAAAAAACACTATTCCCTCTGTCCCAAAATACTTGTAGTTCTACAATTTTCACGCAAATTAAGAAAAACAATCAATGGACTAAATTACCCTTGAAATATTTCAAGTACCAAGACAATTAAATACTTTTATAATGACAACTACCATCATAAATAAGGGTAAATTTGACAAACAATGTCAAAGATGTCTAGATAAAAGAAAAACTGCAAACATTTTGGGACAATTTCAACCCCTTAAACTACATGTATATTGGGACAGGGGGAGTAACAAATAATAAATTAAAGTGTTTTATTTTTTATTAATAATTTTGCAATCGTATAGAGAACGGAATACGATTCCCATTCCACCCAGAATTAAGGAATCTAATTCACTTTCCCTCCCCACAACAACAAGAAGAAGAAGCTCAAGAACAGAAACGTACTCCTCCAGCACCAATCCGGCTGAATCCTCACCTGGGTCAGATCATAAACTGTATTACTCCGGCTCATTTCATGATTGGAATGTTAGAGTGCCATTGGAAGTCATAGACGAAGGAGGAGAGGACGACGACGATGATGAAGATGATCGGTGCGTTGACGGAGTTTTTAACGAGAAAATAGAGAGACGGAAAGTTCCTGATGTCGCTGTCAAAGTATTACCCGGAATCAAACGGGGATAGCTTGTCGGAGGATGGGGATTTTGCAATGAACGGTAACTGGGAACCGACGGAGGGTTCGATTTTCAAGTGGAACGAGGAGGATAGAGAATAGTTAATTGAGATTGGATTGGATGTGAAGAGGAGGAATTCCAGAGATGATTATCATGTTGTTGAGGAGGATAATTTTATTGAGATTGATATTTTTCCGGCGAGGGATTGACGGGTGGTGGTCGGATTATAGGTGAACTGTGGTGGTGGTAACGGTCAGCCCTAAACTACCAAAACTTGGAACAATTCTGGGTGATTTGGGGCCTCTTTGTTAGAGCCTGCATAAAATGACAAAAAAACCAAGCTCAATTTTAAATTAAAATCCAGTTAAGTGACATGTGCCTTGCATGTGCCATTTAACTGGGTTTTGTTAACGGAATCGTCAAAAAACCCATATCTGCACAACTTTTGCAACTTCGGACCCTAAATTGACAAAATTAGAACATCAGACCCCGATTGGCACACACCCCCTAAACTTTGGACCCTAAATTGTCATTTCCCCTAATCAGAATAGGGAGAAAAAAGCGGGATCATGCAAGATGAAGGTGGAGGAGAAAGAATCATGCAAGATGATCACATCCTAGAATAATGATTATACCATTGTTAAGATCAATGTGTAGTCCTCATATTCATCCTTGGAGAATTACTGATCATGGGAATATTTACCTAAAGTTTTGGGTTTAGAAGTAGTTCCTAGATCTTGGAGATCATCATCGGCTATACAATATGAATAGGGATTAAAACATTAGATCTAGCATGTTATGCATGAGATAAGCCGTAGATCTAGCATAATAATAAGAATATCATGAAACATGTATTAAATAACACATAATCATAAAGATCGCTACCCTAGTTATAGAGCATATTATGAATTCTAGTAAGAACATGAAGAACACGTTATGAATCATATGAATATTTATGAATAAACATGATGAAACCAGCATAAATCAGATCTACACTAAGAAGACATGACAAATTCTCACCAATCTTGACAAGAACGAAGTCGAATCTCTAGCACGGATTCATCGGACCTTCGGGATTGCTAGAAAGGCTTGAAGAGAGAGTGCTGCCATCAGTTTGGCTTGTAGAAATCGGGGGAGAGAATTGTGTATTGAAATTGTTAACTGAGGTCATCTATTTATAAGAAAACTTGATCTGGGAGAAGTGGCCGCCCGGCCGGTCCTAAAGATTGACATAATTTTCGAGGTATGTCTATCTGGACTCTGGAGGATAATTAGATAAATTCTATCTTCGATCCCTCATCTGATCAGTCGAGAACATCTTCTTATCTGGGCTTTTCGGGAAATCCTATATAAGTCCTGCGCAGTTCGTAAATACTTGGGAGGGCCCTATGAGTAGGGATGGCAACGGGGCGGATACAGAGCGGGTTCGCTCATTACCAAACCCACCCCTCAACCAAGCCCCCTTGTACCGAACCCGCCCCGCCCCGCCAACCGCCAAACCCGCTGCCGCCCCGCCCCGTATGCAGTAAAATCTTACTAAATTTGGGCTTTGGCCCAATCTTTAAAAAGCCCAGGAACGCAAGAGCCCATTCTTACTACTTTTTCTAAGCCAATTGAGCATATATTGAGGTAATAATTGAAATGTGTTAGGGACATTATAGTAATTAAATGCATATACTAGTATATGGAGCGGGGCGGGGCGGGGCTCCGCGGGTTTTAATGTGCAACCGTACCCGCCCCGTGACCCGCCGGGTTTTGAAAAAAGGTTACCAAACCCGCCCCGCTGCGGTGCGGACTGTCACGGATACGGAGCTGGTTCGGTCAAATTGCCATCCCTACCTGTGAGTTCTAGAATGCCTAATAACTCATTTTCAGGTTGGGTACTAACATGCGTGTGTGACCCAATAGGATTATACTAAGTTGGCAACGAGTTCGAACCAGTCAAACCTCGTAAGTCATAAGAGGACTCTAGCAAGCCATTATGACTACCCAATTAGTATAACTTTGCAATCCAAAGTTTCCTCAATAGAACATAACACAATCTCTTTGTTTCACGATGTCTATTGAACGTAAGCCATGGTCAATGGCCAACTTACATAGTTCAATGCTTTCTCGATCCCAAATGTATTGATAACACAAATCTTATTTGAGCACGTCTATGCATTTCATCAATACCATTCATCGAGTGGCCAAAGCTTGACATCTCTCTTGACGAGAAACAAATCCCATCTTGGCTTATTACTCTTCCCTACATGATTCCGATTACGCCAATCATATTCTTTATAGCTACCCGGTTAGGGGTAACGTTTGAATATGTCAAACGTAATGTTCATTAAGTGGAAGACTGTAATAACCTCAAGTCTAGAGATTCCAATGATATAACTATATGGGATTTAATTATGACATTGTGACCATGACATAAATCTTATAGGGGTCAGTCCAGTATTTATTCTCCAAAAAATACCCATAAGTCTAATTGTATCCCATACACATAATCATCATATGATTATCTATTAAATTTATACTAATAATTAATCATAATTATTAGGGATGAGGATTATTATAATAAACATGCAAAAGATATAATAATCAAAAATTCAATATCTTTATAAATAATAACATTAATTATTCAAACAACATGCCTAGGGTATAACAACAACAATCTCCCATTTGCACTAGGCCTAATTAATGTATCGAATACTCATAGACCTAACATGACCATCATGCTTTGCTTGCGGAAGACCCTTTGTCAATGGCTCTGCAATGTTCTCATCAGTTGGTACTCTGCATATATTCACATCTCCTCTATCAACGATCTCTCGAATGATATGAAAATGCCTAAATATGTGTTTGGATTTCTGATGTGATCTAGTTTCCTTTGCTTGAGCAATAGCACCATTATTATCACAATAAAGGTCTATTGGATTAGAAATGCTAGGAACTACCTCTAGTTCACCAATGAACTTCTTAATCCAAACAGCCTCTTTAGCAGCATCGGATGCAGCAATATACTCAGCTTCAGTTGTAGAATCTGCTACGGTACTTTGCTTAGAACACTTCCAGCTAACAACACCTCCATTAAGCATAAATACAAATCCAGATTGCGATCTAGAATCATCCTTGTCGGTTTGGAAGCTTGCATCTGTGTAACCATTTACAACAAGATCATCTTCCATACCTCCATACACCAAGAATGAATCTTTAGTCCTTCGTAAGTACTTAAGAATTGTCTTGACTGCTATCCAGTGACTCTCACCAGGATCTGATTGGTATCTGCTCGTCATGCTCAAAGCATACGAGACATCAGGTCTAGTACATATTGACACGCCCCAAGTCCCGAGATCCCCTAATAGAACCTCGAACCTAGTGCGCGTAACTAACAAGGAACAAGAAACTAACGGGAAACAGGAACAATACCTGTTAGAAACAAACTAACCTGATATATATGCTCAAGAGTAAGGAGCTAAGATAGCTCACAACGAGTTCTAGACCAAGAAAATTAAAACCAAACATGGTTACATACAGCGGAAGACATGCCTAGCACATAATCTGGCATCAAGAGATGTCTAAAGACAACAAGTACTACACAAGTCTACCCCAACAAGCCCTGAGTTTAACAACTCATACAACATCGTCCTTACCAAAGTGTAAAAGGACACTAGTCTCAAACAAGAACATCCTGCAGAGTACGTTTCCAGCTATGTCGAGCCTCAATGCGTACTATCCCCTGCTTTCCTGGGGGGGGGGAAACAAATAAAGGGTGAGATAAATCTCAGTAAGCTATTAACATGCAACTACATGACATGTTATCACGCAATTCCAGTAGATACTCAGGTAATCATATATCAAGTATCATCAAGTAACAAGTATAGGAGAGGCTAAGCCAACTCAACAAGTAATCAAGCTCAAGATATGATCAGGTAACAAGTAGTCAAGTAGTGTGAGAGGCTAGACCAACTCACCAAGAAGCACATAGGCCTATCACGTATCATTACCTGAATCCTTCCTTATTTCTCCCAAGAATACCATTGTTGTCGATGCTTGTATAGCTGATGACAACCACGATCAAGATCAAGAGACTGCTATGCAGTATATAAGAAGACCCGGTAACCAGTGTCATTCACAAGAATAAGATTCACGAGGTGTTCACGAGTTTAGCATTCACTTATATCAGGCGTATTGCTCTAATACAGGATGCTAAGCCCTTACTATGGCCGGTAGTAAGGGAAAAACAGACCGAATGCATAGACCCACGATTATCACTTATGCCCCAGCTCTCGCGATAAGCGTGAACCTATACACCCCTCTGAACCAAATAAGCCAGCTGGACTCACACGAGAATGCATAAGTAGATGTTTACTTGAACTACGAGAATAGAACTAAGTCCCATATTAGTGGACCAGTCTTTATGCACCATGTAATCATGTATCATGTGCTCACGAGAATATGCACCATGTAATCATGTATCATGTGCTCACGAGAATACAAGTACACGTACGCAATCATTGCGAAGACAAATCAATCTAACAATGGCACGTAGAGTGTCCATATAACACGGTCAATCCAAGTTAGAGTCTATTAATAACAGACCTCAAACAAGTAGTAGGGTATATCATTCTATATCACTTTGTCACATGCCAAGTTTGCACGTACATATTCATATCACGTTTAACACATTAAAGTGTCTATCCCGATACCCTTACTATCAAATAGAGCCCAATACCTTAGACTCTAAATACATAATAGAATAGGTCACATCATACCTAGTCACAGTCATATCTCACGTATATGTATCATTAGTAATCGAATACATTTCCTAACACATATTGTGTTCTGTAGTTATTCTTATTAACTTAAATCATAGTATTCACGATTATATGAATTATCTTCATATTACACTAGTCCCTATTTTCTTTAGGAACCCATTTCAAGACAAGATATTTTCTTTATTCTTTATATACTTCATTGAGTATATACACGATTAAAACCAATCACTAGCACTTTAGTGCTTATTCATAGCACTCCCAATATACACGTATCAAATTCAAATGTGTAGTAGAGTTAATTATTCTCTATCTAATCCCATATCCCAATTCTTTCGGTTATTCATACCATGTATCAAGTAATCAAGAAGTAACATTCTATCAAGTAAATATATGCAAGATTTGCATATACACATCAAGAATCTTTCAAGTTTATTACCATATACATATATTGGTGTCAAGACACGTACAAGATTTTATAATCTTATATTCAAGTCTTAATCCAATTATTTGGATGTTCAAGTCATGTACAAGATTTTATTGTCTTATACTTTAAGTTACTGTCTCAACTTAAGACATTCAAGACATTCAAGACATTCAAGACATTCAGGACATTCAAGAAAATCAAGACATTCAATACATATACAAAATTTTATCATCTTATATCCAAGTTCTCAATCCATTGGATGGTTAAACATGTACAAGAATTAATTATTTTATACTTCAAGTTCAAGCTAGGAAGATGAATTATACATTTTTCACGTATTATTTTCCAATCCTTTTCTTAGGATATTCAAGCTCAAGACATTAGTTGGTGCCCCTAAGGTACACAAACATTAACTTCAAGACACATAAAAGAGTTACTACTCTTATACTCAAGTTATCATTTAAATATGATTCAAGTCCACATTTCATTTGTTCACAAAGGGACTATTTTTCAGTACTAGCGTGTTCTACAACACTCATCTAGGCCATCTAGGGTAGTACCCTAAACCTAGACCAAGAATACTTCGAGTTCAAATTAAGTAAATGAGCTATACAACTCATACTTACAAGTTCATAGCACTTTCAAGACATAAAGAAGAGTTCTTCCTTTTATACTCAAGTTCTCATTTTAATTAAATGAGTAATCATGTTCAAGACTCACTTCTGATACCCCTAAGGTGTCACAACACTTGCTAGGACATCTTACACTAAGGCTCTATGCCTTAACAAGGGTAAGATTTAAATTTAATTTAGATTTAAAACACTTTGGTTGAAACAGGGGACCGGGCGGGCGCCTATAAGGGACCGGGCGGCCGCTCATCCAAGCACTTTTGAAACCAAAACTTCTGGTCAAATGGGCGGGCGCTTGGTGCCTAAGTGGGCGGGCGCCTGGTACAATTTTCAGCAAACATCAAATTTCTTTCCAGACTTAGAATTCTCCGTCCCGAGCGTAGGAGTAACTTTTACTCACAATTTAACATTACCCAGGACATCCAAACAAGTTCAGAACATTACTTTCAATTATATTTCATTCTTTTTACCGTCCCACAAATAATAGGATAATTTTTCTTTATTCCATTTAAGTATTTCACCGTCCCCAAAAGTATAAGTATAGTTTTCTAATATACTAATATAATCATGTAGGGATACTTCCATTCATTTCCCCGTACCACAAATAATGGTACAATTTTTCTAATAATATTTAAATCAAGTTACTATTTTACCGTCTCACGGATAGGAGTATAATTTTTCTACTACTTATACTATTCCCAGGTGCACTAACATATTCAAACAATCTTTCCAGTTTACTTCATCAATAAACCCAGGACATGTTAATACTCCCTTTGTCCCAAAATTACAAGTATCACAAAAATTGCTCAAAACTCAATTTTAACAAGAACACGTATCGAGAATAACATATATGCATGTTATTACAAGTAAGGGGGAGTCAATAGCTTACCTAGTCTGAAATCAAGTTGACCCAAATTAATTTCTATTCGGCAGGAAATGCTCTATTCAGCGCCACAAATATTTATCCGGGATCAGAATCACGAACAGAGGAATAATTAATCGCGAGGAGTCGAGAATAGGGTAAAACTGAACTCCCTTTATGAAACAGAGAGAAAGTACGAGAAGAAATGAAGAAGAATGCCTTCTCAGTGAAAGCATTCACAAGATATACTTGACACTTTCCAAGAATTGCAACTAGGCCCCTCAAGATCTAACTTTGACAAAAAGGCCCCTAAACTTTCAACTTTGACATTTAACCACCTTAATTTTCTAAAGTAGTTAAATAATTAACTCAAATAAAATAGCATATAAATATGCTAGTCAAGAATTTAACAAGCAAGTCAAGAATTTAACAAGAATTAGGACGGGCGTTACACATATCATGGCATACATGATGGATCCAATAGCAGAAGCATATAGGATTCCAATCATTCTCTCACTCTCATCAGTTGTCTTAGGATACTAATTCTAACTTAGAGTTATGCCATGACCTACTGGAAAATTTCCTCTCTTAGAGTTTTCCATAAGGAATCTCTTAAGAACTTTGTCAATATATGTATCTTGACTTAAACCAATAAATTTCTTAGATCTATCACGATAGATCCTTATTCGAAGGATATAAGCGGCTTCTCCCATATCTTTCATTGAGAAGCACTTTCCTAACCAAGTGTTTACAGACTGCAGTGCTGGAATGTCGTTTCTAATGAGCAATATGTCATCAACATATAGTACTAGAAATAATACTACACTCCCACTAATCTTCTTGTATACACAAGGTTCATCTTCGTTCTTGATGAAGCAAACTCTTTAACCGATTCATAAAATCGAATATTCCAACTCCTAGAGGCTTGCTTCAATCCATAGATGGACCTTTGCAACTTGCATACTTTATTATAATTTTCTGGATTTATAAAACCTTCAGGTTGTGTCATATAAACATACTCAAGTAAGTTGCCGTTAAGGAACACTGTTTTGACATCCATTTGCCATATCTCATAGTTAAAATATGCGGCTATGGCAAGAAAAATCCTTATAGACTTGATCATTGCTACAAGCGAAAAGGTTTCATCATAGTCAATACCATGAATCTGCCTATAGCCTTTCGCTACAAGTCTAGATTTATAAGTATGCACCTTTCCATCCATGTCAGTTTTTTTTTTAGAAAGACCACTTGCATCCTATGATTTTTACACCTTCGGGCGCATCAATCAAGTTCCAAACTTGATTATCATACATGGACTTAATTTCAGATTCCATGGCTCCAAGCCATTTATCTGAATCAGGAGCGGACATCGCTTCTTGATAGGAATTAGGTTCGTCATCAAATATGACTTCCACTTCATTGCTATCCGTCATGAGAAATCCATATCTCTCAGGTTCGGATCGCATCCTACCAGTTCTGCGAGGAACTTGAGTATTCTGATTAGGTTCCACAACTCCTTGTGAAACTTGACTAGATCCAACTATCGGTTCCATGTAATTTTCGGGTTCTTGAACCTCTTCAAGACTAATTTTACTCCCACTAGTTCTTTTAGAGAGAAACTCTTTCTCTAGAAAAGCACCATCTCGTGCAACAAACACTTTGTTGTCCGCGTGGTTATAAAAGTAGCATCCTTT
This sequence comes from Campanula takesimana, assembly GCA_026119855.1. NCBI lineage: Eukaryota > Viridiplantae > Streptophyta > Magnoliopsida > Asterales > Campanulaceae > Campanula > Campanula takesimana. Next base: position 916,179 of record JAOWBW010000833.1, read on the forward strand.
AGTTTCCTTAGGATATCCCACGAAAATACATTTATCAGACTTGTGTGCGAGTTTGTCAGAGATAAGCCTCTTGACGTATGCCTCACAACCCCAAATCTTCATAAAAGAAAGATTAGGCTTTTTTCCTTTCCACATCTCATATGGTGTCTTCGGAATAGATTTTATTGGAATATTATTTAGTGTGAGAGCAGAAGTTTCTAGTGCATGTCCCCAAAAGGATAAAGGAAGATCAACTTGACTCATCATGGAGCGGACCATATCCAATAAAGTCCTATTTCTCCGCTCAGACACACCATTCCATTGTGGTGTTCCAGGTAGAGTTATTTGTGAAACAATTCCACAATTTTTAAGATGATTATAAAATTCTTAGCTTAAATATTCTCCACCTCGATCGGATCGAAGTGCTTTAATGGTTTTGCCAAGTTTATTCTGTACTTCATTTTGAAATATTCTAAATATCTCAAAAGATTCACTTTTATGTTTCATTAATTAGACATAGCCATATCTACTAAAATCATCGGTGAATATAATGAAGTATTAATATCCACCCCTAGCACTGCTGCTCATTGGTCCACACACATCAGTATGTATGAGTCCCAATAAGTCACTAGCCCTTTCACTACTCTTAGTAAAAGGTGTCTTTGTCATCTTTCCAAGTAAACATGACTCACAAGTTTCATATGATTCAAAATCATGTGAATCTAAAAGTCCATCCCCATGGAGTTTTGAGATACGTTTCTCATTAATATGACCAACACGGCAATACCACAAATAAGTATGATTTACATCATTAGGTTTGGATTTCTTATTTACATTATAGATATTCTCATTATTTCCATTCTCAACATCAAGAACATAAAGGCCATTAAATGAACATGCAGTACAATAAGCATATCATTTAAATAAATAGAAAACTTCTTATTTTTAATAAGAAAACTATAACCTTCACTATCCAAACAAGAAACTGAAATAATATTTCTACTCAAATCCGGAACATAATAACAATTGTTCAAAATAAGAATTAATCCGCTAGGTAAAATGATATCATATGTTCCTATGGCTAATGCAGCAACTCTTGCTCCATTCCCCACACGTAGGTCCACCTCGCCATCTTTGAGTAGCCTCCTATTCCTTAGTGCCTGCATATTTAAACAAATGTGAGATCCACATCCAGTAACTAATACCCAGGAACTAGAAGTAGAAAGTAGAATATCTATAACATAGATACCTGAAGTAGAAGCAGTCCCACTGCCCTTCTTCTTGTTTAACTCTTCCTTGTAAACCTTGCAATTGCGCTTCCAATGACCAATCTCATTACAGTGGAAACGGATTGCATCCTTTTTGGAAGTAGGTTTAGCCACAACAGCATTGGCAACAGTTGCCTTGCTAATCTTGGGTTTGACAACTTTTGCCTTACCCCTTCCTTTGCCTTTAGATCCCTTTCCTTCCTTTGACACTACGAGCACATGAGCGGCTTCTTTAATGATTTTCTTCTCTGCCATCTTTAGCATCTGTAGACACCCCATTTTGAACATTTATTCATAATTATACCACTTCTATGTCTCGCCTTTGATTTGGGTTGAAACTTATTAAGTTTGACATGTTTCGTTAAGTTTCTGACTAACTCCGTTAGTTAGGGGCCAAAATGAACATTTAAACTTCTGCAGGAGGGCAAATTGTGATTCAAACACAAGATGTCTCGTACGAGACATCCCCTTGACAGTCGGGTTTTGGTCAGTTTCCTTGTTGATCTCAACCCCGTTTCTTGGCAAACACTCATGCAATCCGGGAAAAATCTGATGAGTGATCCTAGAGTCCAAAAATACCTCCTTGGGAATCAAGTATTTGATTCCCATCCAAACTTACCTCCTTGTCTTGATCCCTAGGTCAAGAAATCCTTTAAATATAGAGGTTCTTGAACCAAAAACCTCTAGAATGGTCATTCACCCAAAAACCACCTAAAAATCTGATCAAGAAGGCACTCCTAATTAGTCCTCCTCCCCCACCCATGAAATTCACCACTCCATAACACCATTCAAGTCAAGTTTTTGGGATCATCAAGGCCTTTAGTCAAGGCCATCCATAGGATTCTCGAAGAAAGCTTATATAATTCTTTGGTTTTCCTCTCTTCTCATCTCCTTCGTTGCTTTGAAGTAGTGTGATTCTATCAAAAGGATTAGCTTAAAGCCTCTCCAATTCATGGAGATGGTGTCGAAGCACATGATCCGACATTCCAAATAAATAAGAAATTATTTATTTGGCTTCTTTTGTACATGAATGCATAATTTTAATGATGATGATGATAATTTCGTAAGCAAGACCGATCCTAGATCGGGTGGATTGGGTTCTCCTTGACCTCCCCAATCCATAACTTAACCCCCGAACTTAAGAATCTCACGGTCCATGTTCCGTTAAACATGGTGGCGACACACAACAATCGAGCAACAATCAAGTCCTTCCAAATAAACGATGGCGACCAAACCGAAAAGGAAGCGCGCGCTCACAGTGGCGACTCTGCTGGGGAATGATCATCATAAGAGGGTTAGACTTGTGTTGAAAAAATCATCATCATTCTTAAAATTATGCATTCTTTACAGTTTTTTGATCCCAGACTGGGATGCCTTGTACGAGGGATCTATGTCTCATACGAGACATCTTAGTTCTGTCCGACAGAATGTTTCTCTTGGTTTGAAAAAGGAACTCCATTCGGTTCAAACACGTACACAAGGTTTCAGATCTGTTCCCCCCTCTGTTTCTGAGTCTTAGGACATTCCTAACGATGAAGAAACTCCCCGTATATCATGAAGATAACCTTAGTTTTGCATGAGTACTTGTTAAACTTAAATATTTCTTGCTTTTCTCTTGTTATGCTTTATGTGTGAACTACGACGGCCTGAGTTCCTCCACAAGAGGGAAACGTAGGCAGCCACTTGGCCCGGCCATTGCATGTTTTCTGTTTTGCTTTAAAAAAAAACATTCTATTTTCTTTTTGATACCTAGAAATTGACTCTCACACACGTGGACGCATGTAGAATAATTGCGCTACATACCATTTAACCCGGGTCCCAATCGGAGGATGGATGTCGATCAGCACACCCACTCTAACGAGTGGCACTCGCCGGTCTCTCTAAAGATGGTGTACCCACTCCGTGACACGCTCCTAGAATGTGTTCATGGTGAGCCTTAGCCGTAAGCCCTGCATCAACCTCATGCATACATACTAGTCAATAGGACACTCCTTGAGACCGGTCGGTTCGATTCTTAGGGTTGTTTTAACCTTTTCCCAAGATAATGCTTCTCTTACAATCTGTAATACTCCCTTCATGAATTCTTGACGATTGTCCCTTTGGTAAAATTGTTGAACAAAGGATTGAGGTGGTGAAATTGTGAATTTTTCTACGTTCATCGAGTCTAGTCTCTTTCACAACCCAAATCCTGCGCTTGACAATGTCTCTTTCGGTTGTCCCTTACAAGAATTCATAAGGTTTGATTTCATTAAAGGCATTGTTTAACAAAGTGCAAAACAACTACGGAATCACATAGGTTTGGTTAATTGAATAGTTGATTCCGATGAGAATATAAGACCTTTGCCCGAATTATCCATTTAGGAGAGTGCAATACAGGTGAAAAACAAGGGGCTCATATTCTAGGGTGACAGAATCCACTGTTCTAGGATGAACTAGATAGTAACCCTCAAAATGGGTTAAATTCTGTCCGACCAAAATAGGATTAAAATCTGCAATCTGACTGTCAGGCTAGATGTCTCGTACGAGACATCCATGTCTTGTACGAGACATCTTCCCTTTTCTGTGTTTCTGCCGTGTTGGTCAACCTAAACCCCTAAAAAGCCGACTTGTTGGGACCCCAGCCTGGATTTGACACGATCTGTGAATCTGTAGGTCCATCCGATCAGCAAGGTAGCTCCATACTCCTAACACAATCGCTTCGGTAGTTTACATCTGCGATACCAAGACCAAGAGACTAGAAAAGGTTGCAGTAATGGACGGTACCCCCATCACTAATTTGGAAACCGCTAAGACAGTCATTGCACGACTTGAGCAGCAAATGAAAGAACAAGCTGAGATTGCCGCCCGTGAGAGTGATCGTCATGCCCAAGACATAAACTCTGTCCTACAAGAGCTCCAAGAACTCAAAAAGGATAATAAGAAATCCAAATCCCCCTCCAAAGACGGGGAATCCCATGCTAAGAAAAGGAACAAAAAGGATGATGACTCCGAATCTGACTCAAACACATCCTATTCTTCCTTCTCCTCCGATGACGAAGATCCCAATACAAGTGTTAAGAAAAAGAAAGCTAGTAATGACACCAACATCATCAACTCTGCCACTGCCGAGTTTCTCGAAAAGAGGTTTGCGCATCTTGGTCTAGCAAAGGGCTCCATCGTTCCATTTGACCCCATTGCACTCCGCAAGTCAATCACTAAGCTACCACTAAAGTTCCGCACTCTTGACATAGCCAAGTTCAATGGCACTACTTGTCCCCGTGTTCATGTTGAAACCTACACTTGGGCCATGCTTCCAATGAAAGTGGATGACACTATCCTAGCCCAAAGCTTTCCCCAAACTCTAGAGGGGGCGGCAAGGGATTGGTACATGTCTCTCCCCTTAGCCACAAGAACTGATTGGGCTACTGCATGTGAGGTCTTCCAAAGGCATTTTGAGGATAATACTACTTACCGTCCCACTAAAAGAGACCTCGAACAGATCCAACAAGGTGATAATGAGATATTTGGTGACTTTGTCAAAAGATGGAGAGCCAAGCTCACCGAGATTGTTGATAGGCCAGCTACGGAAGATCAAATGCATATCTTCCTAAAGTCACTTCGTAATGAGTATGTGGACCGTCTCTCCGGTACTTTCTTCCCAAGCTTCTCTGAACTTCACAAGGCCGGTCTTCGACTAGATGACATTTTCAAGAATAGAAAAGAGGCTAAGAAGGATAGTGGGTACCGTTACACTAATAAGGGCTCTACTAGCAAAGACACATCCGTCAATGCTATTGCTTTCAATAACCAAGGGAGGAGCAACTATTCCTCCGTCCCTCCACCAAATAAAGCCAAGAACGGCCCCAAGAAAGAAAGAGTCTACAACAAACTAGAAGGTATCACCCAAGAAGAATTGTTCGATATACTCGTGGAAGCCAGAAAGGTCACACCAAGGAAGCCTCCTACTACTCCAAGGGAGTTCCCCACCAATCATGCTCATCATCTCTACTGCAAGTTCCACCAGTTTAGTGGCCACGACACCAATTCTTGCAACCACCTCAAAGATGTGATCCAAGATCTCATAGACTCTAAGCAACTAAGGGTGCCTAATGTAGTGACAAAACCCCTCCCAACTACGGGAGGAGGGATCAATGTAATATAAATAGCTAGTGAGAAAGAGGAGACTACTCACCTAGTCCCAAATATGGGCGAGAGCACTCCAGATTTTAATAATGAAATTTCTTTCTGTTACATGTTGTCTTGGGATCAAGTACTAGATAGGAAGAATAACAAAGGAAAAGAAGATGTTAATCTACTCACCCGATCCGGTCGAGTCATAATCAACAAAGATCCAAGAATAGAAGAAACGTCATCTTCGAAAGAGCCTGAAACCGTTGAGCTTGACGATCCACTTCTTAAACAACTAAAAAAGAGACGAGCCAACATTTCCTTATGGGATCTCTTTGGCTCATCCCACAAACATCGAATCATGATATCAAAGGCATTGGCCCAAGTTGAGGTACCCAAAGAAATAACTCCCAAAGAGTTAACGCAAATGGTAGGCCAAATCCAATTTGGCAATGTGATCACATTTACCGACTTAGATATAACACAATATGGTAGAGGGTACACCGAAGCTCTTTACATAACTGCAAAAGTCAATGGGCATCGAATCCCCAAAATACTAGTAGACAATGGGTCCGCCATCAATGTCTTGCCAAAGAAAGTCATGGTAACGCTTGGCCTTACCTCAAGGGATCGGAAACCATCAACTCTTACTGTACGAGGGTTTGACTGCACCGCACGTTTACCTATGAGGGCGATCACTCTAACGGTTGTATTAGGAGAGATAACCACGAAGGCTGAATTCCAAGTCATTGACATCCCCTCTTCCTTCAACCTTCTTTTAGGGCATCCGTGGCTACATCAAACTGGGGGAGTACCATCAACTCTCCATCAATGTGTCAAGTTTAAACACAATGACATGATAGTCACCGTAGTTGGGGAACTCGTCACTGCTAGCCTAATACTAGAAATTCAGCATGAGGCCGCCGACCACCTCTTTAATGGATTCGAAATCCAAAAGCAAAGTGACATAGAGATGATAGAAGTGCACAACGATAATGACTACTCAAAGGCATTCTCTTTATCTGGAACACGCCCCGTACTTAACATGATGCTAAAAGAAGGATACTTCCCCGGTATCGGACTTGGCAAAAATTTGCAAGGAATCAAAGAACCACCACCTGTCATTCTATATCAATCTGAATATGGTCTAGGGTATGAGTCACCACTCAAGAGCATCCCTAAGGAGGAAAGTGATTGTACTTCATACATAGTGGCAATGGAACCGCCCTATCGAAAGACTCTAAATGGGTACTTTATACGGGAGGGGGAAAACTTGCCATACTTCATGTTCCCTGAACCATGGATCAACCATAGGGGGAAGCGCCAACCGGGCTTTGAAATGTTCAATGATTGTGATCTATACTCACTAGAGACAGAACCGATGCAATTCTCATGGCTACCTCGAGAATTAGGGGGTACCAAGGCCGAGGCATTCAGCGAATGGGACTTTGTGTTGGGAGAAGACCTACTGCGCCAATTTCTCAACCTTTGCAAGCTAGAGGACACTTAGATCAATGCAATAGACAAGGGGGACGCTCCAAAGCAAGACTACACCAAGCTCATCAAGAAATGTGACGAGCCCATCCAGAACTGGTACACAACTGGGGGACCCATAGCAAGTGAAGACTTCCTGATCAAAGAATTAGGATGCACTCTCCATCCCCATAAAGAAAGAAAATTTGTAACACTTACCTTAGAATCAGATACCTCTACCGATGACCTCACCCACGAGGACTTGGATGCCATCACGGAACGTGTATTCCCCTACTTTCTTAATGAAAACGTAGATCTTTCTGAGTATCCTGAGATTGCAAGCGTCATAAATGATGAATTAACTAATAACTCTAACGAATTAGATAATAATGAGTCATATGACAAGATAGATCAAGAAAACGAACAAATCTTAAAAGAAATTAATAAGCAAATAGGTTATTGTGGCGGAAATGGTCCTATTGATGCTGAAGAACTGCAAACAGTTAATCTGGGGACGGAGGATGATCCGAAAGAGACCAAGATTGGTAGTTTCTTTAAGGGGGGAGACCGATAAGCTCTTATAGAGCTTCTCTGAGAATTCGTAGTTGTGTTCGCATGGTCCTAAAAAGATATGCCAGGGCTCACCAAATCGATTGCTGAACATAAGATACCGCTGCTTCCAGATTCAAAGCCAGTCTAGCAGAAACTCCGCAGAATTAAACCAGAGTGGTCGGTACAAGTCAAGCAAGAGATAGAAAAACTCTTGAGTGTCGGGGTTCATCAAAGTGATAGAGTATCCAACCTGGTTGGCTAATACTGTGCAAGTGTCCAAAGCAAATGGGAAGGTCTGTGTCTGCGTAGATTTCTGTGATCTCAATAGAGCATCTCCGAAAGATGACTTCCCTCTTCCCAACATAGACATGCTTTTCGACAATACCAAAAAGTACGAGGTCCGTTCATTCATAGACGGATTCGCTGGGTATAACCAGATCCTTATAGCTGAAGAAGATCAGCACAAAACGGCGTTTACCACAATGTGGGGGACGTTCTGTTATACAGTCATGCCATTTGGACTCAAGAATGCCGGAGCCACCTACCAGAGAGCTGTAACTGCACTATTCCATGACATGATACATAAAGAGATGGAAGTGTATGTGGATGACATTATCATACACTCTAAAGGCTCCGATGGGCAGCACTCTAAAGGCTCCGATGGGCAGCACTTTGGGGTAGTGAAAGGAAAGGCCCTTGGGTACATGGTCACCGAACGTGGCATAGAAGCAGACCTGCTAAAAACAAAGCCATCGTTGATATGCCTCCACCTAAGATGCAGAAAGAAGTAAAGGGATTCATGGGTCGCCTTCAATACATTAGTCGTTTCATCAATCAACTCACGACGATGTGTGAACCCATTTTCAAACACCTCAAGAAGAGTGCATCCCTAGAATGGACCGAAGAATGTCAAGGAGCCTTCGAAAAGGTTAAGGAATATTTGATTAATCCTCCTGTATTAGTTCCACCGCATAAGGAAAAACTGTTGATCCTGTACCTTACAGTCAATGACAATGGACTAGGGGCTATGCTAGCACAAGAGCAACCCGACTCGAGGAATGAGAATGCCATATACTTTGTCAGTCGTCGCTTTCAAGGGGTTGAATTGAACTACTCTGCATTAGAAAAGTCGTATGTTGCACTAGTATGGGTGGCTGAGAGACTCAAACCATACATGGAAGCGTTTCCCGTAAAACTGATTGCCCGAATGGACCCAATGAAGTACATCTTCGAGAATTCTCATGTCTCCTCTAGAATAGCTAAGTGGTACTTTATGCTCACGGGGTATGATATCACTTACATCACATAGAAATCCGTAAGAGGAATAGTGTTTGCTGATCATTTAGCAGAATTTCCATGTGATGAAGCGAAGGGGGAAGACCCGCGATTCCCTGATGAGGACATCATGGCAATAGCAGAAAATAAGTGGCAATTATTTTTTGATGGCGCAGCCAATAAACTTGGGTATGGTATCGGCGTGCTACTAGTAGATCCCTCAGATTTATATACTCCACTCACAATTCGCCTTGACTTTTAGGCCACTAACAACATTGCCGAGTACGAAGCTTGCATAGCGGGGCTTGAATCATCCTTAGAAAGAAATGTGACCGAACTAGAGGTGTACATAGATTCGCAACTCATAATCTATCAGTCACTCAAAAAGTGGAAGGTACAAGATCCTACACTTCAGAAATACAACGACCATCTCCAAGACTTGGTCAAACAATTCAAAGAGGCACTTTCTACTATCTTCCTAGAGATAAGAACCGCTTAGCAGATTCACTAGCCATGCTAGCATCACTTGTGGAGATTCCCGAATGGACTGAGGTCAAAACATTCAAAGTCACGAGACGAACGACTCCCGCCTATCACTCGATCAAAGAGTTGCATGACTGCAAAGAGTCGTGTGACTCTGTTTCCGTAAATACCTTGGACGATAAAACATGGTACTACGACATATGGCATTTCCTCCTAGACGGAACATTCCCGTTAGAAACATCACCTAAGGCAAAGATAGGTCTCAAACGATTCGCTGCCTAATTCGTGATTATAGGTGATCGTCTCTACAAGAAACACCACAAACAGTGTTTACTCTGTGCTGATGAGCACGAAGCCATAAAAGTCATGGACCAAGTCCATCAAGGAGTCTGTGGAAGCCACATGAACAGCAACATGCTAGCAAAGAAAATCATCCGACTAGGGTACTATTGGGCTACAATGGAAGCCGACTGCGCCAACATGGTTAAGAAATGCCACAAGTGTCAGATACATGCCAACTTGCAACACGCATCACCGTCCATGTTATACCCCATGACATCCCCTTGGCCATTCTCTACATGGGGGATAGATGTCATTGGCAAAGTCTCACCGATAGGCCATAATGGGCACTCGTTTGTATTGGTCGCCGTAGATTACTTCACCAAATGGATAGAATCTCAATCATAAAAAGTCTTAAATGCCAAGGAGGTGGCTGAGTTCATTAAAACCAACATCATATACTGATATGGGGTACCTCATGAGATGATATCCGACAATGGTACATACTTTGAGAAAGAATGTGACCAATTACTCACAGAGTACAAGATAGAAAGGCATCACTCGTCACCGTACCGACCACAGACCAATGAAGAAGTTGAAGCTACTAACAAAACCATAGAAACCATCATCAGAAAAATGGCTACGACTGGCAGGGACTGGCCCGATAAGCTACCTTTTGCACTCTGGGGCTACCGTACTTCAATCCATACTGCCACCGGTGAAACTCCATACGCCCTAGCCTATGGGATGGAAGCAGTATTACCAATTGAACTAGAGGTACCGTTGCTAAGGGTTCTCCTAGAAAACCAAGTAAATGAAGTCACATGGCCGTTACGAACAACTAGCCCTGCTAGACGAACGATGACTTCGAGCCGCCGAGCATATCCAAGCATATCAACGGAGAATGGCTCGAGCATTCAACAAGAAAGTTAAATCCAGAAGCATCAAAGAAGGGGACATTATCCTACGCGAACATTATCTTGGACCATTCAATCTTATGGGAAAATGGGGACCAAGGTGGATAGGTCCTTACATAGTCAAGAAGATCTTCTCCAGAGCAGAGTTACAACTCGCAGACCTAGATAGAGATCGACTACCGAAGCCCATCAATATGGACAAGCTGAAGAAGTACTATTCATAGATCCGTCCCTTATTTCAAAAAAAAGGAGGAAAAGGCACAAGAAAAGAAGCCCGCTAGATTGAAAACCTGAAAGGGTTGTCTAGGCAAAAATAAGGGTGTGCATTAAAAAAAATAGGGGACTGTCTCGTACGAGACATGTCAAGCAGTCAGCAGGCGTATTTTTCTCTTTCTTGAACAAGAACTACGATGACCTGAGCTCCTTATTTAACTGATGTAAAAGGAGAACGTAGGCAACCTTTTGGTACGGTCTATTCAATAAATAAAATCAAAATCTTATTCTATTATTAATTGAATGCATTTCAACAAAACAATAAGAAAATTCCCAACATGAATACCAACTTGCAAAATAAAAATAAATAAAATACTAAAAATCTAAACATTTGTCTATCTATTGCAATCTTTTGATACTCCTAAAGACCTATTTCTTCTTTGACTTAGTAGGGGATTAACCACGGTCCGTCTTGTCATTCCTCTTCCTCTTGTGCAAAGGTATCTCGAAACCGGGAGGAACATCAAGTCTACTGAATACTGAAGGAGTTAATCTTGCAAACACATGACGCCTGTCAAGAACTTGAAATTTACCGGGGAGCCCACTCGCTCTTTTCTCATAAAAGTCACTATCCAGAAAGTCTTGGGTAGCATCCACACTGATATTAGAAGTATCCTCCTTAGCTTTCTTCTTCCTCAAAATCAATCTAGGCTCAAATTGGTCCCCCAACAGATGACGACGGATCTCATCAATACCCTCAGCATTGGGACGGAGTTCTATGAGGAACCAATCCAAATATTTATCCGATAAATAAATACTTCCTCCATCATGACGAAGATTGGTCCAATGGTCCACATTGGTGCCTTGCCCCCAATTACGAGCCAAGCTCGTAGAAAACTCCGAGTCCATGAAAGAAACATCTTGAGACCGCCCCCTAGCACAAAAGTGTCCTGCTGCTGACTGAACTGTCGCATCACCCTCCAAGCGAAATAAAAAGAGGAATCTCTCAGACCCGAAAGAACGACCATGTCGTATCCAAGGGTATTAGCCACAAACCTCCTCACCTTCCAAAAAAGAGGACACCAAAACGATGTCACTAGTCTCCGCCTTCGCGAAAAGATGGGCCCACTCCTCAACGCTGAGATCCTTCACTAATAATCTCCGCCTATATAAAGTATAAGGGGAATACTCAGTCGGGAAGTTCAACAATTTAAAATGCTCTTTAAGCCAAATAGTCAACAACAGTGGACTTCCCCGGGTCATAGAGACGGTTCGGTTCAACTCATCAAGACCATGAAGGGTCTCCCCTAAGATAAGAGGAATGACGATGAAGGCCCGTCCTCTAGCTTGCAAAACGATATCCACGAGCTCCGTGTCTGCCATGCCACACTTGCTCATGAAAAGTACGTTTCGGAATAAGCACAATGCCAAGAGACAACATTGGGAATCCGCACCGTGAGTACGTGTCACACGACCCTTAAATCTCCTAGGCAAAGCGTGGAGATCAACATGACGGTTGTGAATATAACTCTACGCCTCAGGAAGGCCTATGCTCAACAAGTCCCTAAGAGACTCTTCCGGTACTTTGTCATACTTAGGAACCACAATCACATCGGTCAATGGCATATCCAAGATAGTCTCCATCTCCTCTACAGTAGGGACTATCTCATTAAGTGAAAAGTTGAAAAGATGGGTCAAAGGATCCCAAAAGCGTGCAACTCCCTTCAAACAGTCCCAATCCGGCTTTAGATTCTTTAAAGTAAAGAGAATCTTGAACCTGAACATCTCTACAAATCTCTCTTGACGAAGCTTGTCAAACGAACGAAAGAACGTTGCTAATGCACCCTTGTAGCATTTCACCAAATCCAAGTCTAAAGAGAACTCATCAACAATCATTGATGAAGGGACGGACTTGCTTGGGGCCAATGGGAGCAAGAGGTTGAGAATTTTAATCCAAAAGAAGAGTTCCCAGAACTGATTCAAGGCTACATGACATTCTAGGACGACTAGAGGTGTTTATATACAAGTTCGAACACCAAATCCTCGAGGAAAAAGGAGAAACAGTCACAGATTCAAAGGATGACTCGTACGATACATCGATGTCTCGTACGAGGAATTCCCCAGTTCAGAAAGCAGAGATTCTGCTCAAATTTAGGATACCCGACGAGTCAAAACGTGACTCAATCACCCCAAAAACTCACTTGAAATAGTGCATACACCACATATAAATGACCCAAAACGAATCCATCTCATAAAAGATCCCTTGGTTGACCAACCGGATGTGGGATAATTCATTTACACAGTCAGAAATAAAAACTAAAATTAACAAAAATATGTATGTTAGAATTAGGATTTAACTGTTGCATAGGTACAAGACAAAAGAGAAATAAAAATTGTCTTCGCCTACGCTGAGGCAATAAATACATCAACCACAAATGAAAGGAGTGAATGGGGGTCCTGTCTGCTCAAATAATGGGACGTCGCCACTGCCGCGTCATCAGTCGTCACTCCGAGGCCTCTTCCCGCAAGCAACCGACTCTACTGTCTGTCGAGCCAATCGACCTAAGAGCCCCACGGTCTCGCTTTTTACCCTCTTGGCATAGGCTATAAACTAGGCAAGCCGTCCTGCGACCTCCCTATACTCAGCAATGGGCACCTGTTGAGAAGAAACAAACAAATATGTCAAAATCTTCAAATAAATGATGAACAGAGGCATAAAATGGTAGAACGACATAAATGACAAGAGAAGGGTCATAAATTATACCATGGTCGCGTCAGGAGGAGGTACGAGTCCCTCAGGTATATCGTACTGGTCGGGAAGGTCCTCGATGCTCTCTATCCCCTCAGCCATGCTGTAGGAAAATGAAGCTAGTCCGAGATGTGGATGGAAAGGGACATGAACAACTCCCTGGGCTTGAGCCTGGTCACCCTCTATAATCAGCCAAGGCATGAGGCGAACCAAAAAATCCTGATAATCTGCCTCCAGATGCATGAGGTCAAGGCAACCTGACCAATAATGAGGTCCTCTCTCTCCTTATCCTCGATGGCATAAGAATCAAGCATATGGGCTGGTGGATCCAAAAGGACAATAAGATCCAGCCTGCCGCCATTTTTGCTGGCGAGAGACTCGCTCCCCCAAGTAGAAGTATCCCCCGCCAAGGCCAATCATCAGCAACCTCAGGCCAGACTGCTAGTAGGCCTGCTCGATCCCTAAACTCCTCCAAGGAAAGAGAGAATTATCGAACTCAGGAACGACTGTCCACTCATCAAGGTACCGTCGCATGTGCTCCGCTGACAAGTCTGCCCCCTCAGCATGCTCACCGCTGGTATCTCTGTTACCCCTACGCCACCTCAATGCATCCGAAAACATAATGGTGTTGTCCCGGAGATCAAAGTTATAGAGGCCATACATGGCGTAACCCCAAGCTTGCAAATGGGAGAAACATAGAAAATGTCAACATGCAATGACTAAAAATAAAAATGCTACCAGGACAGAAAGAAAACTGGGGCTGAAATAAAAGGGGGAATGCAAAGAATGAGTATTATATCTCCCAAGTATGGCTGTATCCGCCTAAGCCAGCGTTCGCCCGATCCCGTGAACTCTCATCCATATCCACGTAGCAATAAGCCAAGCCAGCTAATCCCCAGCTAGCATCAGTCACATGCTGTATATCCCTCACGCAACTCAACAGAGTAAACAAGGCAGTCGAAGTATGGTTGGCAAACAGCGTCTCAGAAAAGGCCTACCACAGAAAGCTGTGGACAACTATAATATGAGTGTTAACAAACTGCATCTGACCCGCATTGACAGTGACATAAGCATCCACCTTATCCCTCAAGGTCTTGAGAGGGACACCCTTACCCGAGGTGCGCACAGAGAAGCCTAGAAGGTGCCTTATATCATCACTGCTAGCAGAGAAATCCGCATCAACATCGAGTGGATCACCGGCAATGGGGAGCCCGGTGATGGCATGAAAATCAGTGGGAGTAATGGTGACCTCGCCCCACCTCCTATGCATAGTATGTGTAACGCCCCGAGTTCCTGGGTCCGATATGTAACCCGTAACACGACACGCCACTTCTAGAAAACGACAAATAATACCCTGAATACATCATTTATATAATTTGCGAAATACATACTATCATAATACATAAAGGTTTGGAGTTATACTACCCTCACACTGCACAGCACACATGTCGGTACACCCTAGAAAATAACTGGTACATATTTTACAATTCTACCCCAAAGTATAGAGTTATAATAACTCAAAGACCACTTCCTCACAAATAAAAATTATGATACAACTTGCAGTCACCAGTCCGCTGACACGTGCCTCACTTCGTACTATCACTAGCTTTCCTGTGATCTAAAAATTAAACAAGGAAAGGGGTGAGATAAAATCTCAGTAAGTTACTGCTTATCTACATGACATGCATACATGTTATCATGATGCAACATAATATCAAATAACCCTCTCAGATCAAGTAGCACATAATATAGGAGGTTAAACCAACCCATGATGCAACACGTATAACTGGAAGTAACACATTTCAAAGTATATTTCTTCCACCTTATACCACCATACCAAATCAAGAACCGGTACCATCGTTGTCGATGTTACCATTGCAGCCGTCATTCACATTTGATGCAGCTTCACCATATCAGCGGAGACCCGTTACCCAGTATCTCAAACCAAGAATAAAAAGAACTATTCAATCATTGTGCATAATGCTCCAATAATTGGGAAAGCTAGACTCCTACCGTGATCAAGAGTAGGAGCAAATGGTCACAGATGCATATATTCACGATTATTACTTAGCCCCAGCACTCATAATAAACATGAACCTATACACCCCCGAAACAACAAGCCAGCTGGACACACATATAAGTACACAAGTAATATTTACTTGATATAACAAAACTAGCACTAGGCCCAAAGTAGGAGACTAGTCCATTAACCACATAAATCACGTAAGCACAATTGCATAATCTCGTTAATTTCAAATTGTATCACATTTGATAGTCATCATTCACCAATTAAGCTCATATACATTAGACTTAACACTCATAACAACCTTCCTAAAACACTCCTACAATTACCCTAGACCAACCTCTAGGCTAAACAAAGATCACCCTTTAATTCACCCATTTGGAACCATTATTCATTCACAGGGGAGTGTGTGCAGACGCCCATAGAGGGGTGTGCGGTCGCCCACTTAAAGAAACACCAAGAACAAATCCTTCCAGAAGATTGTGCGGTCGACTGCCCATTTTGGGCGGCCGCCCAAACTTCACGCCAGGCCTAAAACTGAGAATTGTTACACTCCCTTCGTTTCACCGTCCCAAAAGTATAACACCTAACATTGCTTAACATTTGTACCCTACACCACTGACCTCAAATTCCTTACAAGAGCAATATACCCCTACTAATAACATCTTGAAACCCAAGCATAACATCCTTGCAACCTAACTATACTAATTTTCCCAAACAAGAGTATACTTCACCATAATTGAAAACCACAATACATATAACATAGATCAATCATTTTAACAATTAAGGGGAAGTAGTAACTTACTTCTCAAATACCAAGCTTACCCAGAACCTATATTTTCATACTCATTTTACACATCTTCCATATGAATCAAACCCAAAAATTTCACCATTTATCATTACTTCAACCCTTATCATTAAACTTCATAACTTATCACTAATCCACAACAAGAACATCACAATTATAATGATACTACTATTCGGTCTCAAACTTACTAGTACCAATACCAATTATATTTCTTTCGGGACCATCTCACTTTTCAAATAATAGATTCACCCAAATTTCGCAATATCAATCACAACTTCATAATTAACAATAAAATTACCATATATAGCATTTAAGCACAAAATCACAATTTAAGGGGAAATAGTAACTTACCTACTCTGGAGTCAAACTCGTTGAAAAATTATAATAAAAATATGTGGACGATCTACCCACCGCCCTGATCATTTTTATATAATTAGATAAGGCTTCACATATGAAATATATAAACATTTTTATAATTAAAGGAGAATAGTGACTTACTATTACGAAAATTAGACATTTTTCTGATCGGCTATAAACGCTCTTCTCAACGCCCTGATCATTTTGGTCCAGTCGGATTTTGGATTGGAGTAATAATTAAAGAGATAAAATGATATTTAGGAGAAACTTTTATACAGAACAAGAGAGAGATGGAGAGAAATAAGAAGAAAGAAGAAAAGAGGAAAGTGTCTGCATATACGCAGAGAGAGAGGAAGAGACAAGTGGTTTAAATAATTGGCTATTTACACTTAGGCCCCTCAAAGTTAAGCAATTACATTTAAACCTCCAAGTTTCAATTTTAACACGTAACCCCCTTATTATTATTTACTAATACTAACTCTACTAAACTTCTACTCATGCTAGTAAATCATTTTGCACCCAAAATACTTTTTATTAAATATTTGAATAGATCAAATAAGTCTCTTAAAATAATCAAACTAACACAAATTAAAATATAAAATAATATTATGCATAAAATTTATATAAAATTGGGACGGGCCTTACAGTGTGGGTACTATCCCACCACCGCTCCCTAATAACCTGGAGTGCATGGGCATTCCGCCGCTCACCCACCAAGTCATCAAAGAAAGGCTTAAGCCCTATGTTCTCAATATCTTCCTTCATCTCACCGTTGAGAGTTTCCCACCTCTCAGCAATCGCTCGTATGCTGCCCCTACAGTTGTTAATAACTCTAAATGGCTGCAGAGACAAAGACAAAGGAGACGAATGTCAGAAAATCAGTAAAATCCTCATTTAAGCATTCTACCCGAAAAATCGCAGAATTGCCTAGAACGACAGTCGAAATCATGTACTACTATACCACTGATTTTCAACATCAACAAGGGTGAAATCCCATCGAAAGATCAGCCATGCATGATAAACCCTAGCAGCAATAATTCTAGGCGAAAAATTGAAAAAAAAGAGTCGACAAAATCAACTGCGAAAGCATAGAATTGAGGCATGTGTAAGGATCCCGCCCCCGCGCGGAGGATCGCGACGAGTTTTGGGGCGAAAAAGCCGAACACGGTTATCTCACAAAACATAACGGAGTCTCCACTTTTGTTAATTATTTAACCCAACAAAAGAAAAGGTTAGAGATTCTATTAGTTCGGAGGTCAGGTTACGCCTTGGGATGAGTTTCACGTCACCCAAGTCGCCTCAGATAGGAATGAGTCTCCCTAATATTAGTTAATGAAAGTGCATGTGTGTGTGTGTGTTTTCAAAATGGGAGAAACTGACTGTTTTAGCAAAACCAGTTAATTATTTAACAGAAAAGGTTTATTTTGCAAACTTTCTGGTCAAAAAAGGAAGAAACTAGAAAATGCCCTCCCTGGCCAAAGTAGCCGTATGGATGGGGAGGGCTCTCCAGGGAATTTTTACAGTTTATCAGAAAACAGTCCAGTTTCAGTCAAAACAGGGTATCTTTGCTGAAACTGGACTGGAATGTTGATTTCCAGTTTATGATTAACAACAAAACTTTGAAAAGTTCATTCCTATGCACTTTGATCATCAAAGGAACCCCAAAAACAAAGATTTAGGTGTGATCAAAGGCAATCATTGGAGAGATTTATGAAAAGTTGATGAACATGGCATTTAGACCAAAATGACCATTTTGGTGGATAAAGATTGAAACTTTACCACCAAAATGGACTTATTATACAAGATTAAACCCTTAGGGACAAAAATATAACATAAATATCAAATCTTTATGTCCCATACTTGGTGATTTATGGATAGATCATGGTTAGGAGGATAAAGATTGAAACTTTATCCCCCAATCATGACTCTTATGGCCAAACAAGAACAACATCAACATGAAATTTAACAAATCATGATCATCCTAGGTTTTATCCCATAAATCACACACTAGGTGTGAAGGGGACCTTGAATCACCTCATGATTTGGATCATATACATATATAATCATAATATATATAGCTTGGAAGGCCAAGACTTGTATAATATATAGATATAGTGCTTGAAAATGGACAAGACTTGCAAGAAATGTAAAGTGCTTGAAATGGACAAGACTTTGCAAGAACAAGAAGAAATAATGCAAAACAAACAATTCATATGAACAAAGATAAAAGAGAGTTTGAGATGAAGAAGAAGATGGAGAGAAGGAGGCTTCACCTATTATGGTTATGGCATATCTTCCTCTCTTTTCACTCAAACGTATATATCACTCACTTTCTGCTCTCAAACTGGCAGAGTTTCAGCTCACAAAACATTTTCTCCCCCCTAAAATGATCAGCATGGGGTTTAATTTATAGAGGCTGAGGGTGCCCAACATAGCCAGGGACCTCATGCGCCCAAACCATCCGTACGACTCAACTTGGCGAGCTTCTAGATTTTTCTAAGTTTAATTCCAGTTCAGTCCTGGAATATCAGGTTTATCCTAGCGAGGTCCTGACCCATTGGTTTATCCCTAAATATTACCAAGAATTCCTCTAAAGTAGGTCAATCCAAATTGGGGTACTTACAGAGCCCCTCGGCAACGTTGCTTTTGAAGAAAGCGGGGCTGTCGACAAAACAAGCATCCCAGTCTGATAGGAGGATGACTTGGCCGATTTGGGTGAGAGATTTCAAGGCTACTCAAACCTATAAGCATCCCAATCTGATGGGAGGATGGCTTGGCCGATTTGGGTGAGAGATTCTAAGGCTACTCAAACCTATAAGCATCCCAATCCGATGGGAGGACGGCTTGGCCGATTTGGGTGAGAGATTCTAAGGCTACTCAAACTTATAAGCATCCCAATCCGATGGGAGGACGGCTTGGCCAATTTGTTCTATGGCTGGACCTAGAGGTATAGGATTTCTAAGTATCCCTATTCGAGGGAATCAACCCTAACGTAGTTCGGGTGAGAGATTTTAAGGCTACTCAAACCTATGGGCCTTAGGTGGATATTCATTCATCCTTTCCTAGACAGGCATGGCTCAAAGGCCGGGCTTGGTCGACTTGGCTCTATCGGAGAGGGTCGACTCAAGGAATAGGAATGGCTCAGAGGCTCAATTAATGGGCATGGCTCAGAGGCTAGACTCGATCGACTTGGCTCTATCGGAGAGGGTCGTCTCGAGGGTAACTGGTCAACTTATCTCATGGCGGAGGGTCGACTACAAAAACTGGTCAACTTATCTCATGACGGAGGGTCGACTACACAAACCGGTCAACTTATCTCATGATGGAGGGTCGACTACAAGGCTGGTCTTACGTCTCTCCGGACTGCCGTCACAATGATAGGTTTTCCTAACCTGGTCACTCTCGGGGACAAAGGTTTTCTTGACCTAACATGACTATACTGGTCTTATGCCCTACCAAGGGCTGTCGAGACGATAACATCTTAACTTTCATCCTGGACATACGAGGTACGGTCGGGACTTTCACGATTTCACTTTCTACCCTGGACTTACGAAGTACGGCGGGATCAACAAAATCCAATGGTCTTACGTCACGCTGGACGGCCAAGGACGAATCTCACGGAGCCTAATGGACTTATGTCATTTCGGACTGCCATAGGACACAATCTCACAAAACCTAATGGTCTTACGTCACGCCGGATGGCCAAAGGAAAATTTTTCATATTTTTAACTGGACTTACGAAGAACGGCCACGTTAACTTTCCATATTCAAACTCTTAACCTGGACTTACAAAGCGCGGCTGGGTTAAATTACATACTTTTAACCTGGGCTTATGAAGTACGGCCGGGCTAATTTCACATTTTCAACCTGGGATTACGAAGTACGGCCGGGTCAAATCACATTCTTAACCTGGGCTTACGAAGTACGGCCGGGCTAATTTCACATTATTAACCTGGGCTTACGAAGTACGGCCGGTCTAATTTCAAATTTTCAACCTGGGCTTACGAAGTACAGCCGGGTTAATTTCACATTTTCAACCTGGGCTTACGAAGTACGGCCGGGTTAATTTCACATTCTCAACCTGGGCTTACGAAGTACGGCCGGGTAAAATTACATTCTTAACCTGGGCTTACGAAGTACGGCCGGGCTAAATCACATTCTTAACCTGGGCTTACGAAGTACGGCCGGGCTAAATCACATTCTTAACCTGGGCTTACGAAGTACGGCCGGGTTAAATCACATTCTTAACCTGGGCTTACGAAGTACGGCCGGGCTAATTTCACATTTTTAACCTGGGCTTACGAAGTACGGCCAGGCTAATTTCACATTTTCAACCTGGGCTTACGAAGTACGACTGGGCTAAATCACATTCTTAACCTGGGCTTACGAAGTACGGCCGGGTTAAATCGCATTCTTAACCTGGGCTTACGAAGTACAGCCGGGCCAAATTACATTCTTAACCTGGTCTTACGAAGTACGGCCGGGCTAAATCACATTCTTAACCTGGGCTTACGAAGTACGGCCGGGTTAAATCACATTCTTAACCTGGGCTTACGAAGTACGGCCGGGTTAAATCACATTCTTAACCTGGGCTTACGAAGTACGGCCGGGCTAAATCACATTCTTAACCTGGGCTTACGAAGTACGGCCGGGCTAATTTCTCATTTTCAACCTGGGCTCACGAAGTACGGTCGGGTCAAATTACATTCTTAACCTGGGCTTACGAAGTACGTCCGGGTCAAATTAAATTTTCAAACTGGGCTTACGAAGTACGGCCGAGTTAAATCAAAGAGCTGGTCTTACGTCCATCTAGGGACTGCCCGATTTCATTTTCATTGGGAACCTAATTTTTCTAGGTTCAATTCAAGCTATAAGGGCATTTTAGACGTTTTTCAAAGGTAGGGGGCCTAAGTTCTATTTCAGAAACCTGGGGGAAACCAATGTTCAAGGCGCCAGGGGCCAAAGTGTAAATTGTGGGCTGAGATTTCCTCTCGCCCAAACCAGCCGTACGGCTTAAGGAGGCGTCTCCTTCTTTTTCAAAAACATCAGCCATACGGATGGTTACTTCACATTTCAAAACTCAGGCCGAAAATCAGAGAAGGAGAGGCGATTTTCGAGAGCATAACTTCACCCTTTTCCCGAAATTTTTACCTAATTCGTTCTAGGTTTGCTCATGGATGCTCGGGCAAGAAGAGGTTACCCAAGGGGAGCGGATAGAAGGCTTGACATGGTCCGAAATTTTCGGGGCTACCATATTGCCTTAAATGATGTGGGAGCGGGTTTCTACAAGTCTCCCGACGTCCATCTATTTCACGAACGAGCGGTAATCATCCTTTCCTACTCGATTCATGTCAAATGAGCATTTTGTGCATTCCCTAGTCTTACGGCCTACGTTCATGCTATTTGAGATCTTTGCATTTCTTGACACAATTTCATGAAATTAGCCTCATTTTTGTGTCATTGGGATCACTAGGGATGTGAGCACATGCCCATTGCGTCATTTGGACATGCCTATCTATACTTCCCAAAATCGAAGTGCCTTGTGTATAAACTACTTGTACCTAAGGCTCGACTAGTCATTTTGACACATTCAAGTGTGTTCTAGTATTTCCTGGGACAAGTTGTCGCATTTTAATGAAGGTTCGGGACACTAAGTCTTGGAATGGGGATGGGTTTTTTTTTTTTTTTTTTCGGGACATGATAACACCTTTCTAAACAAAACTTTGCACATTCCCTATATAAACACACCTCCAAACGATTATCGCAATTTGAAAAGGGAGAAAACATTTTATACACACACCCTCAAATGCTTATCGCAATTTGAAAAGGGAGAAAACACATTTTTCAAACACACCCCCAAACGCTTATCGCAATTTGAAAAGGGGAGAAAACATTTTATACACACACCCTCAAACGCTTATCGCAATTTGAAAAGGGAGAAAACATTTTATACACACACCCTCAAACGCTTATCACAATTTGAAAAGGGAGAAAACATTTTATTCACACGATTTACTCATCACATTCATTTATCACATGCATTGGTATTTTAAATCTGTGTTATTCATACCTTTGATGTGTTTACCTACAGGGTGGTGATCCTAAATCTCAGAGATTTCCTGACATGTGCTGCTCCCTGTGGGAGGCTATGCCCGTGGCTGTCCGCGACGAGCTTGGTCCGAGAGATTGGGTAGAGGGCAGTGGCATGGTGCCGTTCATTCATGCTGTGGGCCAGCTGGCAAGCACTAACAGGAGTCTTGGGCTCATTACTGCCTTGGGCGAGCATTGGTGGGATACCACCCACACTTTCCATTTGAGCTGGGGGAGGTGACCGTGACCCCTGCCAACTTTTCTGCCATCACCGGGCTTTCCTTTAGTAGCGGGCCTGTTATCTGGACCGATCGACTCTCGTCCCCGGACATCCAGGCACTTATTGGCTTCTCGGGCCCTACCAAGGGCTTGGGGATCACGATGCATGCTGTTGAGTGGGCTATTCGGGACAGGATCCCAGAATATTTGGCAGGCTTGGTGACCGTGGAGTAGCTCGGACGAGCTTATGTGTGGCTCCTTCTCAGCAACACCCTCTTCGCCAATGCCGACAATACCTTCATGTTCCCTCTCCTCGGGTCATTGACTACTCCTGAGACCGTCCAGAGTATTGCTTGGGGAGAGGCTGGGTTGGCCGAGCTATATATGGAGTTTGACAAGTTTAGCCGGAAAGCAAGCAAGTCCTTGGCTTGCTTCCAGTTTGCCCTAGAGGTAGATTCTTTCCTTTCCCTCATTCTATTTTCTCCTTCTCATTCTCTTTTTCCAGTTTTCGGCATCTTAACGTTTCTCTTGCCATTTTCCTTTCAGGCTTGGTACTACGAGATCTTCGGTGGCTATCCGTGGGAGCTGACCGTTGATCCCGCTATTACATTCCCAGCCATGGTCTGTTGGGCTCGAGAGGCCCGAAAGAAGAGCGGGTCCAAGGGGCGTGTCTTCGTTCGCCATGCCGATGTTCGGGCAGTGCTAAGGGGCGCCATGCCGGCCGAACTCAACCTTTTACCTTGGTCGAGGTATGAGGGGCAAGGGCTAGGCGTTGACCTATCTGAGGCCCTGCGGGTCACACGGGAGAGGAGGCTCCTGGTGGGGTTCCAAGGAGAGGCCTTCTATTTAGGGGAGAGAGTGCTCTGGCAGCACGGGCTCGAGCTTATGCAGAGGGCTCCCATTGATCCTCCTGACTCCATGTTTATGATTGACCTAAGGGATTCCCCCTATCTTATGGGAGCGAGCACCACTGATTTCATTACCGATGAGCTGTATGGGCGCTTCGTGGCCCGGAATCTGAGGTCGCCACAAGTAGTGGCTTCTGGGGTGGCTCCCCCAACATGGCAGGATTATTCATCCGTCTACTCGGACCACTGTATCCATATGGTGGCCACATCTGTAACGGGAGAGGGAGCCCCACCTGAGGATGCTCCTGCGGGCGTGGTATGCTTTCCTTCGCACACACTTATTCATCCCATATCACTGTCCCCCTTACTGAGCAGTCTCATTTCCATGTGCAGGTTGCGGTACGGGCCCTGCTGAAGCGCCCTACCTTCATGGGGCGGGCCAAGAGATGGTTCAGAAAACTTACGGGTCGTTCTTACAAGGGCAACCAGATGGAGCCCCATTTTATATCGGGCCGGAGTTCAATGAGTGGTGAAGAGAGGCCTCGTAAGAGGTCATCGAGCTTGGAGCCTCTTCCGACCTTTGTCCGTAGTCAATCCATGAGTGCTGCGGATGTCTCGTCTTCTCAGGGCTCATGTCGGGGAACCTGTGCTCGGGAGGCAGCCCCAGACCCATTTGATCACTTAGAGTTGGAGAGAGCCGGGCCATCTCATTCTGACCGTCCGGGTCCTTCTTCCCAATCTGCTTGGCATTCGTTTCATCCTCCTCCTGATGAGGGCATGGGTTTGGCAGACTCCCTCTTCCACTTTAACCCGAGCATGTATTCGTCACGACCCCTGGAGATCCGTGATTCACCTCCCATTGATCCCTATCCGGATTCGGATTAGGATGTACCTGTTTGAACCAATTCTCTTTGTTTCGTTTTATTTTAAGAACAACGTGTATTAAACCTGTTGTCTTTTAATGTTTGAAACTTTGTTCTTTATTTGCAAATTCATATGTCATGCAAGCTTGGGCCCGAGAGGGCTTTGTGGTCATTTTGAGGTGTCGGGGATTCCCAAAACATGTTTTGACTCAACTGTACAGACTTTGACATGTATCCGACAGTTTTTTTTTTTTTTTTTTGCACAGGTGAGAGTGAGTTCCAGCCGTACGAATCATACAATCATGGTTGACTTTTTTACAAAACTTTATGGGACCTTTTGGGGGATTTTGACAGATAGGAGGCCTTATTTGACTCAAACCGTTTTTCCCAAAGCATGACGCTTCGTTGGTCCTTCCATTGCATGATTATGGCTTGCCAGCCCTAGTGTGTTTCCCTTGTCCGGATTTGTTCCTCGAGTCTCACAGTCATGGCTTTCCAGCCCCAGTGTCTTGTCTTAGTCAAGGTCTACTCATCAGGCCTCGTGGTCATGGCTTGCCAGCCCCAGTGTTTTATCTTTGCCGGGAACTATTCCTCGGGTCCCCATCCTATTCTTTTGGGTGTGTATCCTCCTTGCCCGGGACGCAGTCCTCTTTCGCACGGGTTTCCTCTTCCTAAGCAATCCAAACATATCATTTTTCCTTCTTCCACATATCCCATCATCTTATCTTCCTAGGAGTGGCCTAGTTAACTCTGACACGCATAAGAGCAAGTCATGCTTGTTCACACGAATAGACACACATAGGCATTTACGGGAGTGAGTCCCTTTTCTGAGGAAGGAAGCCTATGGACAGAAATTTAAGTGTTTGGATCTCTCCTAAGATGTGGAAAAGAAGAATTGTCGAGGCATTCGAAACCGGCCTTAGTTAATGTCATCAAAATGATTGCTCGAATGAACCGTGTCCAGTATTAGATCAAAATTCAAGCAATTATCCTTAATATGCATAAATGTTGTGATCATTTAATATTCAGATTCGATCAATGGCAAGATTGAGGTGTGCTTAGGAGGGATTAGTCATTATCTGGGAAATTGGTCATTGATGGGACCAAAGGAAGAGAATCGGGTCATTTTGGGAGGACCGAGGTTTGATGGATTTATTTCATGCTATGACCAGACCTGGAGGTTGCCTACGTTCCCCTCAATGTGAGGAGCTCAGGTCGCCGTAGTTCGGCTTTGAGGCCGTCTTTTGCTGAAGTTGGCTTTCTTTTGATGTGGTCTCGGGGGACATTGTTGCTCGCTTCCTCTTTGCGGTGATCTCTTTGAGATCGGCCTCTTGGGATGAACCCTCTTTGGTGTGAATGGGTTTCTTAAGGCAAGCATTTCCTCTTGTCATTTCCTTTCCTCCTTTTTTTTTTGAAAGGGGAGGAGGTAATTATCGGCCCTAGCTTGCTTTCTTGGGCATTGGCTCCTTTGTATCTTTGATTTCGAAGATCTGGAAAGCCCTTTGCTTGGTTGCACACGTGCAATCACAGTTGCATCTTGGCAGTTGAGCAACAACGTCCTCACCTCTTCACTGTCTCAGGATACCTTCGACGTGCATCAGGAGTTTGTTTCAGAAAGGTGTATTAGGTTGTGTATCGGGGAAGTGTATGAGGGAAGTGTATGAGGGAAGACTTTCCATTAATGGTTTTCTTCATGCCAATTGATC
Organism: Campanula takesimana; assembly: GCA_026119855.1. NCBI lineage: Eukaryota > Viridiplantae > Streptophyta > Magnoliopsida > Asterales > Campanulaceae > Campanula > Campanula takesimana. The sequence goes on from JAOWBW010000833.1 coordinate 942,388, forward strand.
ACAACATTCATTCATATCAAGATTAATTGTTCGCATTTTGTGCTCTTTTGTGTTTGGGTCCATTCATCCTTGAATTAGTCGTTGTTGACTATTACGTTTGGGAGTCAACTCATCATTTTAGGGATATATCAATCATTTGACAACATCAATCAAAGCGGTTCCGAGAGTTAATACGTTTTTCAAGATAATGCCTCAAGTCTAGAGAGAATAGAAGTAAATGTGATTCATATCATTCATAAGACTAGATTTTTACAATCATAGACTCGACATGTTGGTTACATTGACTTGGCCTTTGCCAATTCTGTGGCCTTTTACAGACTCCTGCCTCGTAGGGTGTTTTGGAAAAGCAAAAATACAAAGGACCATATTCATTACAGACTTTTGAAGACTCTCTAGAACCTATTAACATTAGGCCACTCCTAGGATTCTTTTCTTCTTCTTTTTCCTTTTCTTCACCTCACACCCATTCATCGCGTTGCTTGGTGATAACCTCCTTGTCGATGAGCGATTGGATATGATTTCTCAAGGTGAGACAGGCATTCGTAGAATGACCCGAGGCCTGGTGGTACTTGCTGTGTTGCTTACGATCATGGTGCGCCCCGAGCGGTTCGATCCATATCACGTGGCGACCCAGTGGTTCCATCTTTCCTATCCGGAGAAAGTGTTCCCTCGGCATTCCTAACTCATGGAACCAACGATAATGGGATCCTTTCTCTTGGGGGTGAAATCCTCCCACAACCGCCGCGTGCTTCCCATGGGATACTGTAACGGGCTGAAGCTGATCTCGAGGCTCTTGCCCATCTTGGACTGAGCAACCGGGGGTGGTCCTCGGTGAGGGAGACAGCTTCTCTGAGGACCTTTTAATCTCCTCGATAGATTTTATAATCTCATGCAGGCATTCTCGGGTGTTCCTCGAGTTGTGCCTTTCTAGTTTATCTGACAACTCCGCTCGGCTATGTAGAAGTTCGCACCGGCCATCGTATTTTTCCTCAAGGTCCTTCCTGAGCTTTGTGCCATTCTTCTCCCACAATTCTTCGACCCTCTTGTGCAAAATCTCCTTAATTTCCTCACAGAGCTGTTGGACCACTTTGATCGCCTCATTACGATCAACCTCGGCCCTCCGCACTTGCTCTCTCATTGTGCTGACTGTCTTTTCTAGGATCTTTACTCTGCCCTCCAATCGGGCCTGTGCGTCCAATCTGATGTCTATCTCGTTTGCTTGAGCTTTGGTTGCCATTGTTTTCTATAACACGAAAGACGGGAGAGCCGTAAGAGCACCGTGGAAGGATTTTCGAAAAGCCATGCTTTGAGTAAAACAGAGACTCGATACAAACGAGATTTTGACTCTTTGAGAGAAACGAGTTTGACTCTTTTTTATTTTTTTTTGGGGGGGGGGGGAAGCCCAAGCCATGCATTTTGGATGAATTCAACAATTTTCACCTTTTCGAAAAGGAATTTTGTTTATTCTTTCGATTGTTATTATGTAGTCTTGCCATACGAACAAACGTTAGTGCATAGTTCAAAAGCTTAGCATTTGTTGTTCATGTTTACTTAAAACACATTTATTCCTAACTGGTTGGAAAATATCTCTCTTCTTTTTCGCAACTGTTCTACATCCTGGATCAGTGGAGGCCATCACTACGCCTATAGACCCCTCGTTTTTCACCTGCCTTGCACACTCCCAAGGATGGACTGTCCCGGGTGAGGGTCCTATAGGGCAAGCAGCTTCCACCGACCGAAATTAACGAATCTAGAGTCTAGTGCATCGCAAGATTCCCAATGCGTGAGCCATCCCAATCATGATTAAGCCCCGATTAAGATCGAGATTCGTCTTAGGGACTTAAGGGAATTCCGTCATAACCTCATCTTTGGTGAGGGCTCTCGAACCTTATCCTTGGGCTTAAGGATGATTAGTATGGACTATTCATTAGGGCTTGACAACATGGTATCACCCTATCCTTAATACATGACTTAGGTTAATTACGGTCAACATTAACGCGTAAGTCAAGGACCGGGTTAAAGTTGACCATGGTCACACTTTCTTTCCCAAGGAGTCATGACTCGGGCATTAACTTGGCCACAATTAATCTCAGACACGTATTAGGGATGTGGTAACGTGAGCTAGACCAAAAACCAACCAAGGTCTCGGTATTTGTGTGTCACGGACGAGTGTGGTTTACTCGGCTCGGAAGAATGGACCCGTGCGCGCTAGAAGGGTACAAGAGCACCAATCAAGCTGCATCGTGGCATCCATCCCGGATTTAAAGGGTATTTAGAACGTGCAAGGTCAATTGCGCGTAGTGTGAAGCCATTCTATGTTCCCTTTTGAGTTAAAATAGAAATTTTCAATTCGTTTTAACATCATGAGCAATGTATAATCAACAAAAATGAGCAAGCATGAATGAGCTATTTAGGCAAGTAATCAAGCAAGAATCATATGAAAAAACAAAGCCAAAACTTGTATGTACAACAAATTGTGCACAGCCAAAGAATCCTTTGAAATCAACATTTTTCAAGAAGAACAATTCTTTTGAAAATCATTTGCAAAACAAGTTGTGTACAACAAAGAATTCAAAAATCTTTTACAAAATGGGTCATGCACAAGGAGGTTTTGAAAACCCAAATTTATTTCCAAAAGTTTGTGCATGACCAAGCTTCAAAAACCAAGTTTTGGCTAGAAAACAAGAAGGTAATATGCTTAAACAAAACTGTAAATTTGGAACCTGGACAAGCAGAAGCCAAAGGGACACAGAATGTTCCTGTCCTGCACAAAATTGTTAAATTTTGGAACATTTTGTTCCCTGCCCAACATAGCCGTACGGCTATAGCATGCTGGCAATTATTTTTTGCAGTTTTTTTTAGCTTCTGATCATCAAGTCCTAGTTTATTGCATCTCCAGAACAGTTTCATCTCCAGAAAGTTCAAACATAAACACAGCACACAAAAGACAAACACAAAAGTTAATGGAAATGGGGAACGGGAGTTTGACCCACACAAAAGCACCCCCAAAATTTCAAAAAAGAAGTTTGTGGACACTTTACTCCCCAGCGGAGTCACCACTATAAGGATCCCGCCCCCGTGCGAAGGATCGCGACGAGTTTTGGGGCGAAAAAGCCGAACACGGTTATCTCACAAAACATAACGGAGTCGCCACTTTTGTAAATTATTTAACCCAACAAAAGAAAAGGTTAGAAATTCTATTAGTTCGGAGGTCAGGTTACGCCTTGGGAAGAGTTTCACGTCACCCAAGTCACCTCGGATAGGACTGAGTCTCCCTAATGTTAGTTAACGAAATTGCATGTGTGTGTGTGTGTGTTTTCAAAATGGGAGAAACTGACTGTTTTGGCAAAACCAGTTAATTATTTAACAGAAAAGGTTTATTTTGCAAACTTTCTGGTCAGAAAAGGAAGAAAATGGAAAATGCCCTCCCTGGCCAAAGTAGCCGTACGGATGGGGAGGGCTCTCCAGGGCATTTTTACAGTTTATCAGAAAACAGTCCAGTTTCAGTCAAAACAGAGTATCTTTGCTGAAACTGGACTGGAATGTTGATTTCCAGTTTATGATTAACAAAAAAACTTTGAAAAGTTCATTCCTATGCACTTTGATCATCAAAGGAACCCCAAAAACAAAGATTTAGGTGTGATCAAAGGCAATCATTGGATAGATTTATGAAAAGTTGATGAACATGGCATTTAGACCAAAATGACCATTTTGGTGGATAAGGATTGAAACTTTACCACCAAAATAGACTTATTATACAAGATTAATCCCTTAGGGACAAAAATATAACATAAAGATCAAATCTTTATGTCCCATACTTGGTGATTTATGGCTAGATCATGGTTGGGAGGATAAAGATTGAAATTTTATCCCCCAATCATGACTCTTATGGCCAAACAAGAACAACATCAACATGAAATTTAACAAATCATGATCATCCTAGATTTTATCCCATAAATCACACACTAGATGTGAAGGAGACCTTGAATCACCTCATGATTTGGATCATATACATATATAATCATAATATATTTAGCTTGGAAGGCCAAGACTTGTATAATATATAGATATAGTGATTGAAAATGGACAAGACTTGTAAGAAATGTAAAGTGCTTGAAATGGAAACGACTTTGCAAGAACAAGAAGAAATAATACAAGACAAACAAGTAATATGAACAAAGATAAAAGAGAGTTTGAGATGAAGAAGAAGATGGGGAGAAGGAGGCTTCACCTATTGTTGTTATGGCCTATCTTCCTCTCTTTTCACTCAAATGTATATATCACTCACTTTCTGCTCTCAAACTGGCAGAGTTTCAGCTCACAAAACGTTTTCTCCCCCCCTGAAATGATCAGCATAGGATTCAATTTATAGAGGCTGAGGGTGCCCAACATAGCCGTGCGGCTAGGGACCTCATGCGCCCAAACCATCCGTACGACTTGACTTGACGAGCTTCTGGATTTTTCTAAGTTTAATTCCAGTTCAGCCCTGGAATATCAGTTTATCCTAGCGAGGTCCTGGCCCATTGGTTTATCCCTAATTGGTACCAAAAATTCCTCTAAAGTAGGTCAATCTAGATTGGGGTACTTACAGCATGCAACGACGAAATTGACATGGAAACTCAGTGAAAGGAAGAGATCCTTACCCTCCTTGCCCGCACGGCATGAGAAATATGATCCTCGGGAAATGGGCACAACTCATCCGTTACCCACACTTTACCCTTTATATGCCTACCGATTAGGTGTTCCTTGTGCGAACGATGTGCACCGGCCATTTGAAAGGGTTAGGAATCACTAGAACTTGGTGAAAAGGAAGATTTTTGGGAAGAAAATCGCCTAGGGTTGAGAACTCTCGAAATGAAATGAGAAAAAGTGATTTTGAAAATCACATTTCAGCACCTGATATTGGCTCTGATCTGTTTAAAAACAGAGAAGTCTCGTATGAGACATCTCTCCCTCATACGAGATATCACCAGAAAACCCTGTTTTCTTAGGAAATTCCAGAAAAGCCCTGCTTTTAACAGAAATGTCACAAAAGCCCTGCTTTTGACTAGGAGTTCAAATCTGAACCGGTTCAAGATGGAATATTGATTCGTCAACAAAAAGAATATTTTCAGAATTAGAACAAATGAATTGTTTCTCAGTACGAATCTATTATCACCGCACATCCAAGATCATGGGTGAGCAACAAAATCAGCATCAGCAAACTCTAAATCCGATGACTGTCGTCAAGACGTACGTTAATGGCACAGGATTTACAAAGCCGGGTATCCCATAAGTGTTATCGAGACGTAAGTTAATAACATAGTATCCCACCATTTTAGAGTCCCATAATTGTCATCAAGGCGAAGGCTAATGGCATAGGATTCACTTTTTCAACGGAAAGGAAGTTGCGTTGAAAGTAGAAGAAAGGTCTGAGAAATTGGTGTCTCCAAATCTGGAATCGCATAATTGTTATCAAGGCGTATGCTAATAACATAGAATTCATATCAAAGCACCCTATAGTTACTGAGGCACACAAGTAAGCACCTCTGTGGTCATTCGGGCATCAAAGCACCCTATGGTCACTGAGGCACACAAGTGAGCACCTTTGTGGTCATTCCGGCATCAAAATACCCTATGGTCACTGAGGCACACAAGTAAGCACCTCTGTGGTCATTCCGGCATCAAAGCACCCTATGGTTACTGAGGCATACAAGTAAGCACCTCTGTTGGTCCCAAAGACACAACAAGGGTATGATAAAGGAGGCTAGAGGGGGGGTGAATAGCCTACTTTAAAATTTCAACCCTTTTTCAAAATTCAACCAAGTGCTTACAATCTTGAGTTTTGCGGTCAAGTAATAAACCACGCGGTCAAGGTGTAATATACACAGCGGAAGTTTTTAATAGAAATAAGGTATGGTTGCTTTGATAAAAATCTCTAAGTGTATTCTTTCTTACGGTCAAGTTGATCCGGTCGAGAGAGATGCGGTCAAGTGATTTGTGTTCACAGATTTGTGGTCAGATGGTTGAGAGATTGAAAGTTGTTGTCTTAGAAGTTTTGGCAAAAGATAAGTTAGTCAGATTTTAGCTAAGGCAATATGGAGAACAACCAAACACAATTCACAACAGTTCTTAAATCTGAAAGATCAAACACTAAACGACAAACAAGATTAATATGAACAATAAAGAACAAGATGAACAATACTTGAAAGTAAATTTGCAGAAAGTAAAATGACACAAGTATTTGGAAAGGTTCGATCTGTTAAAAGATCTACGTCCTTTACCAAGATGGTCAGTCTTGGATTTTGAATGGAGGAATATATTGATTCTTGAGTGTACAAATTACAGAGATGAAGCTTTGAATCAACACATACTTTCTATGAAGAATAAATCCTAGACTTAGACCAATGTAATCTTTTTGATTCACTCTATGTGATTGATCAATTGGGGTGAGTGTGTGTGTAAGAATCAGAAGCTCTTTAAAATCTAAGTGATTGTAGAGCCTAATGAATCTTAAGTGTTACAAGGCTTGAGATGACTTGTTTGTTGCTGGAGAGCTTTGATGGTTTGAAGGTGAGTTCTTGAAGATTCAAAGGATTCTAGAAATCCTGAGTATGATCTTCAATCACCAAGTATTTCAACAGCAATTTCTCTCTTTAAATCTCAACTCTACTTTCAATGAAGAAAGTGATGACTATTTATAGTCAATTGAGAAGAAACTAGCTGTTAGAATTACTTGGGCTCCAAGTTTGGACAATGGGCTGTTGAATTCTGATTGGACCTCATTCTGAGTTATCCTGTTGTTGCAGAATGAAGGTGGTCCCTACATATTCAAATTTGAATTACTTGGGGTCCAAGTTGAGTTCTGCAACGTTCTAAACTAACTATGGTTTGACCATGGTTAAGTTTGAACACTTGGATTCTTGAGCACCTTCTATACTTGCGATCGAGACTTCACGGTCGAGAGCTTTCCGGTCGAGTGGTCTTCTACGGTCAGGTGACCTACCACGGTCAAGGAGAGTTCTCACGGTCAAGGACTTGACCACTAAAATTCCAGACTTAGAAAATTTTAAGCCTATCAATCTAAAGCCTATACTATCAAAATGGACTTATTCTAAAAATGAAGTTTAACACTTCTTACAATATATCCTAAAGTCCAGAAAAGATAAAATTAGGTCATGGGATCAATCAAATTTAGGTAATAGGAGTGGTTTATAAATTAGCATACCCAACAATCTCCCCCTATTTGATTGAGACCATTACCTACTATAACAAAGGCTAATTCATTGTACTTGGTAATAGCATGTTTTCAAGAAATATTATTTTATTAAATATCATGCCCCAAGTCAATGCACACTCTAAGCCAATGTCATAGATTTCTATCAGCCTAAAAAGATACAATAAAATTCTAATCCTAGCAAAATAGAAATATAAGGTTTGAGTGCATTTTTGAGAGAAATAGCAATAAGAAAGCAAATGCATCAAACAAACATTCAAAGGCACTCCACATAAATATCCATTCAAGAATAGGGAGTAAAAATCAAAAGAGGTGATTAAAGTTTTACAAACCATAAAATAAACGGAAAATAAAAATTGTTTTGGGACAAATATTAACAAATGTTTCAACGACCACACACGGTCATATCGAAAAGATTTAAACAAGATCACGGTAGTGGATAGCCTAGAAGCGGTTGACAGCATGGAGATCATCTTCAGTGAGGTCGGAGAAGGGAAAGCGGTAAGAGGGCATGGAGAGACCGGGAATCAGAATAGGAACGGTCACTCCATCTTCATCATCTTCACCCTGAGCATTTACATTACCGTGGCCTGCTTCTGCCTCTTGATTTGCAACTAGATTACTGTGGCGGTTGATCCTGTTCAACACAGTGTTAGCTCGATTTGACAGTAAATAATTTTATTTGATTGGTCATTGAGGCGGTTGGTGTGGACAATCATGGCTTGTTTGAATGCTTCCAATTTCCTACCCAAGCTTTCATTCAGATTGGTCATAGCGGATTTCAGGGCAATGTCAACATCTTTTTCCACTGACACCCTTACTTTCTTTACTTCCAGAGAAAGTTCATCTTTAACATCCTCCATAGATTTTGAGATGTCTATCGAGGATTTTAAGACTTCCTTTGAAAAGCACTTCATGATGGCTCTTGTTTGAATGAGGAAAGATTGGTTCATAAATTCCGGAGTTACCATGAAGGCACTTGGAGCAACAAGAGCGGTAGAAGTAGAACTGCCAGCTTGACCGGGCCTCGAAGAGCTGCTGCCTGCTTGACCGGAGAGGGCATCTGATATAGCCTTTGATACGTACTCTCTCTTCCCCTTAATGGTCTCAATCAGTTGAGAGGGAAGAGCAGTAACCTGGCCCTTAAGCACGGAGTTGGCAGACTTCAGCTCAGAGATTTCTTCATGAAGAGCGGCCTGATTGGCGGTCAGCTTTGAGATCTGGGTTTGGGAATCCAGATTGATTTGAGTAAGCATTTCCACTGCGGTCAACAAATGAGCAATTGGATCGACCGGAGGTTCAGAAGTGGACGGCCTGATTGGAGACATGGTCAATTTACCAGTATCATCAACTGCGCGGTCACTGGGTTCATAGTCATCTTCTTGACCGTGACCCTCATGCTCAGACACTAGCACATCCTTTTCAACTTCCTTTACAAACTCAGCACGCTTTTCAACATTTTTAGGAACTTTATCATCACTAAAAACCGGGCTATCAGCATCGATACCCTTATCAACCTCAACATTATCACCAGCATTATCATCAGAATGTTCTGATCCATCATCAGATACATCCTCTACCTCTTCATCTATAGGTTCATCAACCAAACTAAGTGATGGTTTAGAAATGGGTTGCCTTTTCAGGCGCTGGGGTGGAGCAATCTCAATAACATCATCACGGTCGCCCTGGGTAGGTGAACCGGATGGGGTAAATTCTAGAGAGGCGGTTGAAGGAGGAGGTCTGGTGACCTTAGATTTCTTAGAGACATGGATAGGACTTAAAGAAAGATCCTTTTCTTGGATTTCTCCTCCTGAGACGAAGCGGGGAATGCAGAAGACTTTGTTTTGAAGGATTTGGATGGAACGGTCGGAGAGGACACGGTTGGTTTGGAGACCGTTGATTTTGAGAGTGGTGCGGTTGGTTTGGCTTTAACTGGAATGGTAGGAATGATTTTGGAAGGAGACTTAATGGTTGAGGGTTCTTTGATAACAAATCCGGTCAAAGGTTTGGTTTTGGGAGGAGCGGTCGATGCCCTAGCAATTCCTTTGCCTTTGACTATCCTTCTAGTTTCAAGTTCTTCCTCAGCTTCTTCAATCTCTTTATCATCATCATGAGCAGATGACGATCTTCCAGGAGCATCGATCCCTAAGGCTATTCTGGCAGCCTTGGTGTAGTTTGGAGGGATGTATTTTTCTCTCTTGTGTACAGGTTCACGATTCTGGTATTCTTGATATTGATCATCACCAAACCGGTTACGGTAGGTAGATCTCATGGTCTTGATGTCAAAGACCTTGGATAGAGAGATAGGCACCTTGGCATCTTTATCCTTGTTGATTTCCCTTCGAAGTTCAGGAATGAATTTGAACAGGAGCGAAAGGAATCTGGAGTTTTTCTTGTACTTGGCAGGTGCTTGATCATAAAGCTTCTTTTTGTAATCGTTGATGTGGTCTAACAATAGTCCATACAGAATCTTGGGCCAGTTCACCTTTCTGCCCAGGTAGATTGAAATTGAGAGCTTCCATTGAGTAGAATTGAAGTTGCCATGGTTGCACAAACACCAAAACACTATGTGTAGCCAAAAATGAGAATCAAAAAGTGACTATATCAAGAATATGAAGAATATCATAAGAACACCAAGGACACTATTCATGGTGAAAACCCAGAAAACGATTCAGAGCAAGAAAATCCATAAAAATTGCATACACATGAGCATAAAAACCGATTAAGCAACATTATAGCATCAATTTCACTATTAGGAACATATCAATCTCAGAATTCGAAAGGGCAAAAAAATCAAAAGTATAAACTAAAAGCTTTGAAAATTTCATGGCATAGAGAGATTTAACGACTAGAATATGAATCTAAACATTATATTGAGCTCGAAATCTCGAAAATAACAAGAATAACTAGTAAAACAACGAGAATTTAACCCAAAAACAGAGAGAATCGAACATGAATACCAAGGGTTTTAAATCAGCCAAAACTGAGAAACTAAAATTAAAAAAATTGAGTTTTGGGTCAAGAAATCATACCATTGCGTCTTCAGATGGTAGGTCTTGTGATTTCTTGGATGATTTTGTTGGTTGTGTTGATTTTGGTGCCATTTATAGAAGAAAAGATTAAGAAACGAGAGAGAGAGGAACTGGGTTTTGTAGAGAGAGACAAAGTATAGAGAGAAAGTTGAGAGTGGAGAGGGGTTTCAGAAAAAGTTGTTGCAGAGAGGTGGAGTTGAGGAGAAGTGGAACGGTTTGTGTAAGAGAAGTGGGAGGTTAACTCTGCAAAAACTCAGGGATTTGACCAGTAATGTCCTTTCACCATAAATGCATGGATAGTGACGGCGGACATAAATAAAGGAATAAAATTAATTGCAAATGATTTGAATTAAATAAAGACGAGGGAAAAGAAGAAATTACAGAATTTCCCCTTAGATGACTAGGAAGATCCTCAGAATTTGCTAAGTTAGAAACACTTACCTGGTCACCTAGCTTTTTGCGGTCAGGTGCTTGACCGTGACCTTTTGCGATCAGGAGGGTACCTTGGTTAAGAGATGCTTCTATAAAGCAGTGAACCATTGTCGTCATTTTCCCATACGGTAGGCTTCTTTAAAGCCTTAAACAAATTTCACATGTTTCATGCGGTCGACACATTATGCGGTCAACAAGGTGCGGTCGGTACACTTGGTAGATTTTGAAGCTTCGACCGTGGTTACTTGACCGGTGAGATGTCATCGACCGTTGAGACCTGCTTGGTTTTGGACTTAGATAAAACACAAGAAATTAGAACAATCAAGATATATGGAAAAGTAATTAAAGCTCTAGCATGCCCATTTCTCCTCTAAGATACCTAAATCTCTTCGAATCAAGAGCCTTGGTGAGAATATCTGCAATTTGATTGTCAGTACTCACATACTCTAGATGGATATTACCTTTTTCCACATGATCCTTAAGAAAGTAGTACTTGATATCAATGTGTTTGGTTTTTGAATGCATGACAGGGTTGTTGGAGACAGCAATGGTAGATGTATTTTCACAATAGATTGGACAATTTTCTTCGTTGATTTCGTAGTCAACCAATTGTTGCTTCATCCATAGCACTTGGCAGCAGCAGCTTCCAGCAGCTATATATTCAGCTTCTGTGGTAGATACAGAGACTGAGGCTTGTTTCTTGCTTGCCCATGAAACAAGTCGATTTCTAAGGAAATGACAAGTTCCACTCGTGCTTTTCCTGTCTATTGTACATGCTGCATAATCTGCATCTGAGTAACCTATAAGATCAAAATTTGAATCTTTGGAGTACTAAAGTCCAAGGTTAATGGTCCCAGATAGATATCGAATAATACGTTTAACAACAATAAGATGTGCTTCTCTAGGATCAGATTGATAACGAGCACAAACACAAATACTAAACATGATATCTGGCCTACTAGCAGTTAAGTAAAGAAGAGAACCAATCATACCTCGGTATAAGGTTTGATCAACCTTCTTACCTTTCAAGTCTTTATCTAACTTGTTACCAGCAGCGATAGGAGTGTCATATGCCTTTACATTTTCAAGTCCAAATTTCTTGATAAGGTCCTTTGTGTACTTTGCTTGATTGAGGAAGATGCCTTCATCACATTGTTTAATTTGAAGCCCAAGGAAGAATGTTAATTCTCCCATCATGCTCATCTCAAATTTGCTTTTCATAAGCTTCTCAAATCGCTTACACAACAATTCATTAGTAGAACCAAAAATAATATCATCTACATATATTTGAACTAATAAAGTATGATCATGATATTTAGCAATGAATAGAGTTGTATCGATCTTACCACGTTTGAATCCCTTTTCAAGGAAAAACTTAGATAGAGTATCATACCATGCACGTGGAGCTTGTTTGAGTCCATATAAAGCTTTACGGAGTTTGTAGACATGATTTGGAAATTTGGGGTCTTCAAATCCAGGCGGTTGAGCAACAAAGACTTTCTTGAAGTTCACCATTGAGGAATGCACTCTTCACATCCATTTGATATAACTTGAATCTTTTGAAAGAGGCATAAGCTAAAAATATCCTTATAGCTTCGAGTCTTGCAACGGGGGCAAAAGTTTCATCATAATTAATGCCTTCTTCTTGTCTGTATCCTTGTGCAACCAACCTAGCTTTGTTCCTTGTGATGCTTCCATTCTCATCCATCTTGTTTTGGAACACCGAATTTGTACCAATCACTCCTTGATCTTGAGGCCTTGGAACCAAGGTCCAAACTTTGCATCTTTCAAATTGGTGGAGCTCTTCTTGCATAGCAATGCGGTAAGTGCATCATAGTTTGATCTTCTTGTTCGAACACCAGAATGTAGGTCACCAATGATATTCTGAATTGGGTGATCTCTGACCTCACGAACTTCTTGAGGTATGTCTGGTTGAGTTGATGGTGGTTGTAAATCTTCTAGTGGTACATCATTTGTGACTTCCCAATCATAAGTAATTTGAGGGATAGGTTCTTCCACATTGATGGGTGTTTCAACTTCAACTCCATTTGAGGTAGTAGCAGATGTGGTAGCTTCTGGTGCTTCATGAGAGGTAGATGGAGGTGCAGTTGAGGTAAATGGATTTCCTTGAGTTGATTGATTTTGTGGTTGATTTGTACCTGTCTCATTAAGCTCAACAAAATCATTAGCAACATTTATAGCCATATGTGGCTCAAGAAGAGAATGTTCATCAAAAGTAACATGGAAAGATTCAACTATCTTAAGAGTGGTTTTGTTAAATACACGAAAATCTTTTGAGTGTTTAGCATACCCAATAAATATACCTTCATCGGCCTTAGGAGCAAATTTACCTCGATATTCTTTACCGTTGTAAAGTATGAAGCATTTGCATCCAAATATCTTGAAGTATGCTATGTTGGGGGTTCTTCCTCTCCAAAGTTCATAAGGAGTTTTGTTGTAGATCTTATTGATGAGGGATCTATTTTGAGTGAAGCATGATGTATTGACGGATTCAGCCCAAAAGTATTGTGGTAGCTTTGCTTCAGCAATCATAGTCTTTCCAGCCTCTATCAACGTTCTGTTCTTCCTTTCCACAACACCATTTTGTTGAGGAACTCCAGCAGTAGAGAAGTTGTGGTCAATACCATGGTCATCACAGTACTGAGCTACACCATTATTCTTGAATTCTGTACCGTTGTCGGATCGAACACTAACGATGTCATCTTCCTTTTATGTTTGGAGCTTTCTAAAGAGTGCGGTCAAAATGTCATAGCAATCATCCTTTGAGATCATCATTTCAACCTATGTATATCTTGAGTAGTCATCTACCACTACTAAGGTATATCTATTTCCACCAATACTTACGGTAGTAACAGGTCCAAACAAATCCATATGTAGCAGCTGCAAACATCTTGAAGTTGAAGGTATCGTCTTGCTGGAGAAAGACGCCTTTGGTTGTTTGCCTAGTTGACATGATGTGCACTTCTCATCGTGGTGATCAGCTACTTTGGGTAGACCACGAACTAGATTTTCTCTTCCAATCTTGGATAGATACTTGAAGTTTAAGTGACTTAGTCTTTTGTGCCACAGCCAACTATTTTCGCTAACATTCTTAGCTACAAAACAGAGATTAGAAGAAATGCAAGATGAAGTAAAATCAACAATATAAACGTTTTTCTTACGAATCCCTTTAAGCAAGGTGACGCCGGATGTGCCATCTTTGATGAGACAGAAATTTGAAGTGAAGTGACATTGCAATCCTTTGTCACAGAACTGAGATATTGAGAGTAAATTGTGTTGTAGACCAATAACTAGAGAGACTTCTTGGATGGTGATTTTTCCTTTTCGGATGACTCCATATCCTACAGTCTTTCCTTTGTTATTATCTCCGAAGGTTACTGATGGCCCTTTTTCTTCACAGACATCTTCCAATAAGTTGATATCTCCGGTCATGTGCCTTGAGCAGCCACTATCGAGATACCATAAGCTTGATTTATCCTTGGAATGTCCAGCCATTAAGCAGAGGACCTACAAAATAGACATTTAAGAACAAGGTCCCCTTTTTATTCTTTTGGGTCCAAAGGGTTAGCAACTTTTGACAACCCACACCTGCTTCATAGAAGGAGGGTTACTCTTTCTGGGATTGGGTGTGAATCTCAAAAGACATTCAGCAGCCTTATGACCATAACCATCACACACAGAACAATGGTGGATGCCACCTAACTAAGGGTTAACAAACTTCGTTGAGATCTTGAGCACAACATTGTTAACTGGTATGGAAGATCTCTCCTGAACAAAGTTCAATTTCTTGAACTTGACCGCATGATCCTTGTTTGCGGTCGACATGCCGCGGAAGGCTACTCGACCGGGTCTTGAGTTTGATGCGCGGTCGTGTCCAGGTACCTTACCAGAGTATTCCTCTGCGGTAGAATCTTCCATGACTTTTTCTTTCAACTTTGAAGCCTTGCCAGTTGGATACATAGGGTAGACATAGTGGAACTCTAGTTTCTTCTTTGGTTCTTGTCTTTTACCCTTATATTCTTGATGTTTAGCCTTTGACCCTTCCAAAGTTTGCTTGGTAAATTTCTCATCTCTTTCACAACAAGATGCACATTTAAAGTTGTCACTAGTTTGGAATCCCAAGCCTTCCTTATCACCACTAGACTTTTAGGATTCTAAGATTTGTTCCATAGTGACACGAGAATTGGTCCACTCATTAGTGATCCTTTTCAGGTCGTTTATCTCAGCAACCAATTCTTCGTTTTTAACCTTAAATATGGCATTTTGTTCTTCTAAGAAACAGTTTCGTTTAGTGTTGGTCCCAAAGGGGCAACAAGGGTATGAAAAATGCTAGAGGGGGGGGTAAATAGCGTTTTAAAATTCTTTTCAAACTCTTTTGCAAATCAATGGCTTATGCGCATAGTTCTCAAATAATCTAAGTATAGCGCGCAGAGAGAGTGTGAAATGCACAGCGGATGTTTAAGCAGCACCTGCGCCGGAAAAAGCTGCGCAGAGATAAAAACGCACGCGCTAAGTTTTGGCTTAAAGTGTTAGATAAAATGTTCTAAGGCAAGAAGCAATAACAAGCACAGCAGCAAAGGTTACAATCTGATAAGATCAAACAAAGCAGTTATTCAGAAATGATTAAGCAGGAAATAAACAGCGAGAATAATTAACAAGCTATTTGGAGAGGTTCGATCAATGAAAGATCTACGTCCTCTACCAAGATGGTTAGTCATGGATTTTCTAAAGGAGATCTTATTATATGTGAGAGTTACAAGATACAACAATGAAAAACAAACTATCTCAAAGATCTATGATCTATGAAGAGCAAATCCTAGACTAAACCGGTGTATCTCAAGAAGTAAGATCTAAATGATCGAAGCTTCAAGAGGTGTGTGTGTTCAGAAATTCTGGCCTCTATGAATCTATGAGATGAAGAGCACGGAGAATTCTTGTGATTTAAGGCTTAGGATCTTGGCAGGAGTTTGAAGGTATGAAGGTTTGAAGGTTGATCTTAAATCTGGGAATCTTAGCAGCAATCTTCTTAAATTCAAGGATACTTATGAAAGCACAAACTCTAGCAACTTGAAAATGAAGATGAGCAGGCTATTTATAGCAGAGAGCTTAAAACTAGCTGTTGGTGCTCTGAGCAAGGATGATGAGCTGGCACAATATGATTGGTGCGCAGGTGTCCTTTATAGCCGTTGGGGCTCTGATCAAAGTTGATGACCTGGCACAATATGATTGGTGCGCAGGTGTTTTAGAGCCGTTGGAGACTGAGCATGAAGACCAAATTCAAAAGCTTCTTCTAGAAGGTTGACAGCTGTCTTCATTTGAGATATTTCTCTTGAGCGCGTCTCCACCGTTTTGGATTTGCTGAGTGTGTTTACTTCGTCGTTACTGCACACCTCAGCACTTTAATAAGCGTATATCTTCAAAGCGTTTTTCCAAGTTAGGTGATCTGAATGCATCGAAAACTGAGCAAGGTAGAATGCTGCGCAGGAGAGACCTACGCAGTGGTGTCCTGCCCAGAGAAGTCCTGTGCAGTGACCACAGTCTTGCTTAGATCTTCATTCCTTTTCGCTCCAAGTCCTATATTCTAAGCATATACTATAAAATGAACTAAGCTAAAAATTGAAGTTATAAAACTTCTTACATAGGGTCCTAAAGTCCATAGAATATACTTAGGTGATGGTACCAATCAATTCTAACAAAATTAGGACCAAGAGATAAGCATACCCAACAATCTCCCCCTAAATGATTGATGCCATTACCTACTATAACAAAGGCAATTCATTGTACTTGATAATAACATGTCCATAAAAATAGAAAATGGTAAATTATGCCTCAAGTCAATGCACACACTAGCCTATGTTATAGATTTCTAGTCTATCCAAAAGATTAACTTACAGTATGGGAAAGACAGAAATAACATGTAGCGCATACAAAATATATGAGTTTTAGTTTAAGTATGCGTTTAAACTGAATGTTTGAACATTATGCGTAGAAAAATGTGAGCAGTTAATAATATGCGCATGAGGTAAAATAAAACATTCATTGTTCCACATACGAATAGTTTGAATTGAACAAGGTTTTGGAAACTAATGATGCGATTTTTCTCATTAAAACTTGGACTGTTAAGAGTTGAGAATTACAAGTTTGAAAGAGAAAAGAAATATGCGCACAAAAAGGAATAACTTGCGCAAAGCAAAAAAAAAATTACATAGATCCTAATCTATGTTGATCCGGTGAAGGGCTTCGCGCAGCTCATTCTGTAGACTGTTGAACTTGTTTATAAGTTCAATCTTCAGAGTTTGAAACTTCTCACGGAAATCAACAGCCTCACCAACATATATGCGCATTCCATCGCGCATCAACCTATTGTCATCTTGGAGCTCGCGAAAGTTAGCTCTGTATTGTACTTGATGACCAGTTATTTGATTAAAGTATGACTGCTCCGCAGCTTCAATTGTATTGATGATGGTGGTCTGCGTAGCTTCAAGTCTTTGGTCAGTATGGAGGCGCTGAGTGTTCACCCTGGCCTGAATGTCAAACATTGCGTGGTCCATCCTAGCGTTGAACCCGTCAGCGAAATCAGTCATCGCTTGAGTAATGTTCTCCCTAACGCTTTCCAAATTTAGCGCACCAGCTTGTGCAGGACCACCTTGGCCAAATCTCTCCTCTATCTGTGCTTCAAGGCCGGCAAACCCTTCAAGTAATCCATCGGCCAAGCTCTTGCGCAGACGCTTCAGCATTCCTATAAACCCATCATTTATAGCGATATAGGTGCAAACATTTTTTAGCATCCCAACAATTAACTTCAACGAGTCTAGGATTATTTGATCTAAAGCATCCGGGACACGCTGCGTAGAGGGGCCGGCGGCAGAGGTACTTGCCTTTGTAGCACTCTCCCCCTTAATGGTAGCAATTTCCAATCGCTGCGCATCAAGTTGATCTTGAATAGCGGTTTACGCAGCGATGAGTTGAGCCATCTGAGACTGCGCAGCCACTTGATTCACTTGAATGTAATTCAAGGCTTGTAAGATCTGGCGCAGCTCATTTGAGGAGGAGAGAGACGAGGTAGATATCGCAGGAACCGTTGAGGTGGCAGGAGGCGGTTGCTCTGTAAGCTTGGGAGGAGAGGTGGTTGAGATGGGATCAAGAGGGGACTGGCGTGGAGGAGACGGATGCGCAGGAGATCTATGCGCAGAAGAATGTTCACTGCTCTCAGAGGCAGTGGCACTATCCTTAGCAGAGTATTCATGGATAGGATCAGCAGCAGGAGGAGGCGCTGGAATCTTTGGCGCAACAGAGTCAGGTTGGACAGTGGGTACAGCAGGAGGCTCAAGAGGAGCTACGCCATCACCACCAACAGTCTGATCCACTTCATCAGCATCATCCTTATCCTCAGGCTCAATGTCCATGCCTTCATCCAGAACAGAGGTAACCCTATGTGTATTGCCAACAGGGATATTAATGCGCTGAAATGCGCTGGATGTTGGTTCTTGAGGAGAGCTTGAAGGAGTATGGCGCTTTTTGGAGCCCTTTGTGCTACTACGCACCTTCTGTTTGCACCGAGGAGAAGAAAAAGGGGCATCAGCAGGAGGAGCGGGCGCAACATTTGGGTCTTGCTTAGCTGGGGCCTTGGGATGAGTCT
Source organism: Campanula takesimana (assembly GCA_026119855.1). Classification (NCBI taxonomy): domain Eukaryota; kingdom Viridiplantae; phylum Streptophyta; class Magnoliopsida; order Asterales; family Campanulaceae; genus Campanula; species Campanula takesimana. Next base: position 960,728 of record JAOWBW010000833.1, read on the forward strand.
TCCCCTGAATAGCAGCATCTTCAGAATCACCAGTGTGATCCATGCGCGACTCAGAGTCATGCGCAGGAGGAATACGTTGGAAGGCACTCTTGGCAGACTTGGTCTTCTTTGGGGAGGGCGCAGGCACATCAGCCTTGCGCTTCTTGGAGGGAGGCTTTGGAGCAGCAGGGGCAGGCTCCCTGATCTTAATGCCTGAGGTGGATTGGACGTTGGGAACATCCTTGTGCTTCTTTGACTTGGGCTCAGCAATGCCCTTGCCCTTGCGCTTGGAGGCTTCATCAGCCGTTTCCTGCGCAGCACTTGGGCTTTCTGTGCCTTTGGCCCTACCTTCCTTGGGTAACTTTCCCAACCAAGGTTCTCTGTTGGGATCATCATCAGATCTCCAGATTCTGTAGTAGTCCGCATCGCCAATCTCATCACGCAGCAGATGAAGCTGCGCTCGAGAATAGAACTTTGAAGCCCATGACTGCTTCAGAATAGGCTCCTTCCTTACAAAGTCATTCAATTTAGTGTATTGGAGCAGGATGTTGGATAACAGGTGACAGTGCGTCCGATACTTAGGTTTTGACGCGTTGAGGCGCGTATCATAGCTCGTCATTGCCTTGGTGATCTCATTCCAGATGATCTGGGGCCAATCCAGCCTTTCCTTTAAGTAGATAGAGCAGCAATATTCCCATTGCTTGGAGATAAACTTCCCTTTGTTCCCATTCTTGCAGTTCAGGGAATCGCCAATCAAGGTGCACAGGTGATACATCACCTCACCAAATTCTTTGCGATCATGCACAGACCATCGCTTGACAAGAGTGGGCTCGCCAACTAACTTCATCGCCAATCTATCTTTCCGCGCAGTATCAAAAGTCTCTGGCGCATCACCGACATCGAAGTCGCAAAGTCTGCGGATGTGGTTAGGGTGTACCAAGATTTCGTAATTCTGCACCACCTCCATAATGATCTCAGTGCTCTCACCCTTGTGCTTGGCAGGAACAACACGCACAGTCTCAAAGAATTCATTGACAAGAGAAGGCACGTAGAATGGCTGATCCAAAGTGAAGAGAGGAAGAATTCCAGAGGATCGCAAATGCCTTATCAATCTGCGCCCAACAGCATCCTGGTTAAGATCTTGCGGATTGACTTCCCATCCATAAATGAAATAGAAGGGATTCATATCTTCGATGACGGGCTGGGGAGGTTGTTGTTCTTGTTGTTCTTGTTCAGACCCAGAGCGAAAAGAGGAAGAAGTTTCCTCAGATGAGGAGGAAAGAATGATTTCGGGCATTTTCTTGGAAGTCTTCTTGGGGGCCATTGATATAGAAAGAGATGTAGATGAAAAAGGAAGTTTTGGGAAGATGGAATCTGGAGAAGATGAAGGTCAAAGAGAGAAGAAGAGGAAAACTTTGGAAGTTGGTAAGAAGTAGAGAGAAAAAATGGAGGTTTGATGAAAGAAAATGAGCAGTAAAGAGAGAGGAGAGAGATCGCAGACGGTTTATACCAAAAAGGGAAAATTGGTGACGTCAGCGCAAGGACAGTTGGTGAAAAAGCGGAGTGGGGCACGTGCTACGATGATGTGGCCCAACCAGATGCGCGCGTGCGCAGGCCTAGCGCGCGCGTGAGTGTGAAGTCCTAAGCCGGTCACTGTCGAGTCAACTTCCTCATAAATGCTGAGTTAGTGAAAGGACGGGCGCACGTTAGCATGGTGACGTGGCCGAATGGGGGATGCGCGTGCGCAGTCTTTGCACGCGCGTATGTCAGCGAAGAGAGGCTGACGGCTGTCTCATCACCTTCCTCATTAAATGGTGAGCAGACATTCGCAAGGTGCGCTGTCATTAATCGCAGTTTGCATTAAATGACAATGGGACATGTGCAGGGGTAAAAAGGTAATTTCCCAAGAAAATTCAAAATATAAAGGCGCGGGAAAATTTAAATTACACAAGTACCCTTGTGACTAAGCGTTGACTTTGCAGTCAAGGACCTATGTGCAAAATCTAATGAATAGAACACTTACCTGCGGTCCACTTAGAAGTGCGCATGTCGTTTTGCGCAGAGAGAATATTTTGCAGAGATTCTTCAAATCTCAACTTAATTTTTCGTGCGCATTAACTTACTGCGCAGTAGCTGTACAGATGCATGAAATCTTAACCTTTTAACTTGTCAAGCAAACACAAAAACATTAGTATTGACAAATTATATGGACAAGTTAGCTGAGTTCAAGCATACCCATTTCTCCTCTCAATAAGACAAATCTCTTTGCGTCAAGAGCCTTTGTGAGGATATCAGCAATTTGATTATCAGTGCCCACGTGCTCTAAGTGTATATTTCCTTTTTCCACGTGGTCCTTGAGAAAATGATATTTGATGTCGATGTGCTTTGTCTTTGAATGCATGACAGGATTGTTGGAGACTGCTATGGTGGACATATTGTCGTAGAAAATTGGGCAATTTCCTTCATTAATTCCATAATCCACTAGTTGTTGCTTCATCCATAGGATTTGGCAGCAGCAGCTTCCAGCAGCAATGTATTCAGCTTCTGTAGTGGAGATGGACACAGCAGCTTGTTTCTTGCTTGCCCACGCAACAAGTCGATTTCCAAGGAAATGACAAGTTCCACTTGTGCTCTTCCTGTCAATTGTGCATGCTGCGTAATCTGCATCTGAATAACCTAGCAAATCGAAATTCGAATCTTTGGTGTAACAAAGTCCAAGGTTAATAGTTCCAAAAAGATAACGAATAATGCGTTTAACAGCAGTTAAGTGCGCTTCTCTAGGGTCCGTTTGATAGCGCGCACAGACACAAACACTAAACATAATATCTGACCTACTTGCAGTAAGATAGAGTAGAGAGCCAATCATACCTCGATATAAAGTTTGATCAACTTTCTTACCTTTCAAGTCTTTATCAAGCTTATTGCCCGTAGCCATTGGAGTGTCGTATGCTTTAGCATTCTCAAGTCCGAATTTCTTGATTAAGTCCCTTCTGTACTTGGCTTGATTTATGAAAATGCCATCATTTAATTGTTTGATTTGAAGTCCGAGGAAAAATGTGAGTTCTCCCATCATGCTCATCTCAAACTTGCTTTTCATAAGCTTCTCAAAGCGCTTACAAAGTAACTCATTACTAGAACCAAATATAATATCATCGACGTAAATTTGAACAAGTAAAGAATGATCATTATACTTAGCAATAAAAACAGTTGTGTCGATTTTACCGCGCTTGAAGCCTTTCTCTAGTAGGAAATTTGATAGAGTATCTTACCATGCTCTTGGAGCCTGCTTAAGTCCATACAAGGGTTTCTGAAGCTTGAAGACATGATTTGGAAATCTGCTATCTTCAAATCCAAGAGGTTGAGCTACGTAGACCGTCTCTTGGAGTTCACCGTTGAGAAATGCGCTCTTCACATCCATTTGATAAAGCTTGAATTTCTTGTGAGAGGCATAAGCTAAGAAAATTCTGATAGCTTCTAGTCTTGCTACAGGCGCAAACGTTTCATCGTAATCGATTCCTTCCTCTTGCCTATAGCCTTGCGCAACCAACCTTGCTTTGTTTCTGGTGATGCTTCTGTTGGTCCCAAAGGGCAACAAGGGTATGAAAAATAGCTAGAGGGGGGGGTGAATAGCTGTTTTAAAAATCTTTTCGTACCCTTGAAAAACTCAATTGCAAATGCGCACTTTATCAAGTAAGCGTAATGAAATGCGCCTAAGTGAGTGAGTGAAATGCACAGCGGAATTTAGTAATGAAAGTAGGCGCAAAGTGATAAAGGGAGCGCAACACACACACTAAGTATTTTGGCTCAAAGTGAGTGAAATAAGGAACTAAGGCAAATGTTTTGACAAACACAACACAATTCAGTTCAATCAATCTACAATGAGTAAACAAGCAAATAGTGAGTGAAAATAATAACTTGAAAGAAATAACAAGATAATAACACAAGCTATTTGGAGAGGTTCGATCAATGAAAGATCTACGTCCTCTACCAAGATGGTTAGTCTTGGATTTCAAATCGAGATCTTATATAATGAGTGAGTGTTACAAATTACAATGTTTGAGCTTATACACTAACTCAAGATCTATTACTATGAAAGAACAAATCCAAAACAATAACCGGTGTATCTCTTAAAGAAGAATCTAAATGATTAATCTTAAAGAGGTGCGTGTGTGTTCTTAGTATCAAGGCTCTTTAGATCTTTGAGATGGAGAGCACAAGAAACTAAAGTGTTAAGGCTTTGAAGATCTGGGCTAAGGATGAAGGTATGAAGATGTTCTTGAGAAATCTGGAAAAACGAAGGCAATCTTCAAATCTTCAACAAATGCTTTGAGAGAGAAATTCTTGAAATTCTTAGCAAAACTCAGCAACTTCAAAATGTTGAAGTTATGGGGTATTTATAGTGAACTTCAAAAAACTAGCCGTTGGAAATCCTTGTGGATAAGATGAGCTGTCGCTCGTTGATTGGAGCATGCATATATTATGGCCATTTTGACACTCAACATAAATGTGACCGTTATGGACACGTGTCAATAGATTGGGCGTATATGCATCTTTTAACCACCGTTGGATCATTGGCGTAATTTGAATTCTCTTCAAGTCTTCGAGTCTTCAATAAATCACTGAGTGTTGAATAAACACTTTGAGGCGCGTTTGAGCCAAAAGGCGCATTGAGCCAACAGGCGCACAGTAATTGTGCGTTTAAATCAAGGGGCGCAGAGGCGCGTAACATAGCTTATGAAGAAATCCTTATGCGCGCGCTCTAAATGGCGCATGGCGCGAATGTAGAAGGCGCGTGGCGCGAGGCGCAGGAGGCGCATAAGCGCGGCTCAAACTCACTGAGTGATTTTTCTTGAAACATGATCTTCTTGTCCTATTTCTAAGCCTATTCTATAACAATGGACAACTTAAAAAATGAAGTATAAATACTTCTTACATGTGGGTCTAAAGTCCATGAAATAAAACTTAGGTGATGGATCAATCAAATCTAATAAATCCTATTACATTTAAAACTGAGATATATGTGGGCATACCCAACAATCTCCCCCTATTTGATTGATGCCATTACCTACTATATCAAGGACAAACATTATACTTGATAAAAACATGTCCAAATGAATGAAATTGGTAATTCATGTCTCAAGTTAATGTACACACTAGTCCAAAATAGAGATTCCTAATCTATTCCAATAAGAATAAGGACTTACATATGGAAAGATAGAAACAACAGTTTAACACATTTAAGATGATATATGATTTTTAGTTTTGAAATGTGTTTAAACCAAGTTTAAACTTAATACATGAAAGTATGAAACAATTCAATATGATGCATATGAATTTAAACAATATTCATTGTTCTACAAACAAGGAGTTTGAGTGAACAAGGTTTGATAATAGGTGATGCATTGTTCTCATTAAAACTTGGGGTGTAAGAGTTACAAGTTACAAGTTTCGAATAGAACAAAAACAAAAGGTACTAAAACAAGTAAGCACAAAATCACTAACACAAGAGTTGATTCTATTACAAAAAGGTTCTAACAACTTACAAACAAAAAAATAATAGAAACTAAGGGTTGGGAGGCGCATCATCTTCCTTCAAACCTTCAACGATTTCTGAAACAGAACGCTGAATTTGCTTTGCGAGCTGATGACTACGGTTCGCTAACCCTTGAGTGTCAGTGACACTGGAGTGAGTGGCAGTGATACCGTCTCTAATGTAACTCAAGTGATTCACATTGATGTTTTGGTATTCATCAATGGAACGCTGAGTGATTTGCTGCTGCTGTGAAATGTTTTCTTCCAAGATTTGAATGTGAGCTTCAATGGCATTTTGAGCCGTGATAATATCGGAAGAAATCTGTTCGGCGCGTCTGTCAGAGCTTGAGTGAGCAGCAGTGAAATGAGTGACGACCAATTCTTTCAAGACATCCAACTTAGATACAAGCACATTCATGTTGGATTGAGACGCAGCAGACTGAGGTATGAAAGTAGGCGCAGAAGCAGTGGTTTGCGCCTGATCAGAATGAGGTAGTACCTGAGTCTGCGCCGGAGGAGGAGTAGGAGCAGAAAGTTTGTCCTTGAGAGATTTCATCTCCCCCTTAATGGCAGCGATCTCTTCAGATTGATCAGTGAGTAAGGAAGTAAGAAGCTCAAATTGAGACTTTATATGCGTCTGTCCTTGCTCTAAATTGGCTTGCCCCTGCTGTAAGGAATGAAGAATGGAAAGTACCTCGCTCAAATCAGGAGCAGATGGAGGAGGCGCAGGGGAAGGGAGTGGCGCATCATCTTGAAGGGGCGCAGAATCTTGTAGGGGCGCATAAGGAGATGGAGGCGCAAGAGGAGGTGAATGAGTAGGAGACTCAAATTCATCTTCAGTTTCCACATCAACAGTTTCAACAACAACTGTTTCAACATCAATAGTTGCTGTTGTGATCTGATCAGGTCCAGGTGGAGGCGCAACTGGAGAAGGAATGCGCTGAGGGAAGGTCTCTTGCTCCCCCTGAACTGGTTCCTCTATGTCTGAAATGTCATCGCCGAAGAAATCAGAGAGGAGTTGTACCCTTGACACTTTGGTCGGTTGAAATTTGAATGAGGGCGCACGAGGAGTGGGGGCGCGTTGAGAAGGAGCGCGCTGGGTAGGCGCGGAAACAGAAGGCCCTTTCTCAATATCTGCACTTGATCCGGCGCCTTTCATGCGCTCTAACTTTCCAGACTCAGCAGCTTGTTTGGCCAGAAAATCTTCATCTCTTTTTCTTTGAGCCTCAAGCCTGCTGGCTTCCTGTGCTAGCCTTAGATCTCGTTCTTCATCAGATTCAAATCTGGTACGTTTGATAGGCGCACGAGGAGGGTCATCAACCACTCTTTTTCCTTTGCTCTTCTCTGCGCCTGGCAAGGGATCAGCGCCTTGTCTAGCGCTTGCCTTCACTGCGCTCTTTATTAAAGGTGCGCTTTTAAGGACAGGCGCATCATCTGACTCTGTGTCTTCATCCACTAAGCCTTCAACAGCCTTGATTTGAATTCCTTTTGCGCGCTTTGTGGGCTTCTTCCTGCGCTTCTTGAGGTCCAAATTAGCTTTACCAAACATTGGAACATCGTTTATTTTGTATTCGGGATTCTCATTCAAAAACTTAACTAACTCAGGGTAAGTTAGAAAAAGTTTTGTGAGAAGAAGGCAGTGTGAGCGGAATCGGGTCTTTCCATCATTTTTGTTCTTCACAAATTTATCAATTTGCTCACGCAGAGTCTTGAACAGAATGTGAGGCCAGTGAAGCTTCTCCTTGGCCATGATGGCAGCTGTGTATTCCCATTGTTCAACCGTGAATCGGTTCACGTTTCCTGTTTTGAACACAATTGAAGTTCCCACCAAGTGCGCGATGTGAGTCAAGAGTTCTCCACCATCTCGAATTTCAGTGTTTTTGATATTGTTTTGAAGCGTGGGAATATTTAAAAGTGAGGCAGCCATCTTGTTCTGATCATCAATAGAGTAAGTCATCGGGCGCCCAATAATGCGATCTTCACCGGTAGATGGAAAACCAAGCAAGTGTCGAATCACAGAAGATGAAATATGGACGTCAACATTTTGAACACGCGCCTCAATCCGGTAGTGAGTGCGCCCATTTACATCAATTTCCACTAGAACAGCAGTGGAAAAGAACTCATCCACGAGGAGCGCAGAATAGAAATCTTGGTCCATGGTGAATAGAGGGAGCAGACCAGCTACGCGCAGGACTTCAATGATTTCTCATCCAATTTCTTCACCAGACAACTCTAAGAGATCAAGAGTTTCTTCTAATTTGAAATTTGCAAGGTCCTGAAAAAAAATGATTGATATTAGAAATGACATAGGCGCATAGAAACATAAAATGATCAAAGTAATATAGGCGCAAAGAATAGATAGGCGCATAATTGAATCAGGCGCACAAAATTATAGAAAATCAAGGCGCATGATTGAATTAGGCGCATAAAATATTAAAGGCGCATAGAGTTACAAGGCGCATAATATGGTTCTATGTGAATACTAAGGAAAAATAGAACAACGAAATTTGACTAAGTACGAAGTTAGGCGTATAAGGTTTTAGGCGCAGAATAATTTAAGCGCATATACAAGTAGAGGCGCATAAAGCATTCGGGCGCATAAAAGAATAGGCGCATAAAGAAGTATATAGGCGCATATCGTGAAAATTTTAACTTAGTAAGAAAAACAAACAACAAGCATTCAAATGAAAGAAATGAAAATCAAAAAGTTCAAATTTTCGAAAACACGAGAAATCAAAGATAAACCGAATCCGGGTTTTGTAAAAATATCGAAGAACACACAAAAATGACGAAAACGGAAAACGAATTTCAGAAAATTAAAGAGTTAAGGGTTTAGAATTCATACCATTTCGTCTTGTGTAGATGTTGATGCTTTCTTAGGACCCATAAACTTATATATATATGAAGAAAATGAAGAAGAATAAAATGGAGAAGATGAAGAGTGAGAGGCGCGAGTCTGGGAGAGAGAAACGGGGAGAGAGAGAGAGGAATAGAGTAGGTGGGAAGAAAAGGGAAGATGATGATGTGTTTTTATAGGTTTAGGTTTAAAAACTTGCACTGATAAAGCAAAAAAATACAGTCAAAAATTTAAAAAATTGGAAGTTGAAGAGATGGCATTAATGAGGGATTTGAAAAGGCGGCTAATCATTTCAGGTGCATTAAATGCTGAATGACACAAAGTGTCATGATGTGACATTTAGGTTTTTGAAAAACTGCTCCACTTTCCCTTTAAGTGTATGAGCAATTTTGACTAATTTTTGCACAAACACCAAAAACATCTATTTTGGTGTAAGTTTGGGGTGCAAGAAATATATCCCAGAAAATAAAAATTTTCGAAAAGCGTAAAACGAGGGAAAAATTTAATTGCACAAGTACCCTTGAACAATTAAAGGAATGTCAAAAGACATAGATTCCTATAATAAATGAACAGAATGAACATACCTGGTACTTGTGTATTTAATACGTTCAATCATTGAAATTAAATTTGAGAATTGATTGAGCCGCAATAGTTAATGCGCGCATGATCATCTAGGCGCATTATTCATCAAGGTGCATTGCACATCAAGGCGCGCAAGGATGGTTGAGGGCGCATAAGATTTTTGAAGCGCAATTGATGCTAGGCGCGTATTAGTTGCTATGCGCGCAGAAATTGCTTAAGCGCAAGGGATGTTTAGGCGCGCAGGAAGTTTCCTTGAAACTTTTGAAATGATTTAGAGTTTGTACCTAGTAAACTCATAACTCAACAAAACATAAGATTATTAGTATTGACAAAACTATATTGAATTTAGTTGAGTTCAAGCATACCCATTTCACCTCTCAAAAACATGAACCGTTTCGCGTCGAGTGCTTTCGTTAGAATGTCGGCGATTTGATAGTCGGTTCCCACGTGTTCCAAATGTATATTGCCTTTCTCCACGTGGTCTTTGAGGAAGTGATATTTTATGTCGATGTGCTTGGTTTTTGAGTGCATGACAGGATTTTCAGAAACCGCAATTGTTGATGTATTGTCGCAGTAGATGGGACAATTTTCTTCGATGATATCGTAGTCCACCAATTGCTGCTTCATCCAGAGTATTTGACAACAACAACTTCCTGCAGCGATATATTCGGCTTCGGTTGTTGAAACAGATACAGAAGCTTGTTTCTTACTTGCCCATGACACAAGTCGATATCCGAGGAAATGACAGGTGCCACTAGTGCTTTTCCTATCAATTGTGCATGCTGCATAATCCGCATCTGAATAACCTACAAGTTTAAAGTTTGAATCTTTGGTGTACCAAAGTCCAAGGTTAACAGTGCCAGAGAGATATCTTATAATACGTTTCACAGCAATTAAGTGTGCTTCTCTAGGGTCGGATTGATAACGAGCACAAACACAAACACTAAACATAATATCGGGCCTACTAGCAGTAAGATAAAGGAGTGAGCCAATCATACCTCGATAGAGCGTTTGATCAACACGTTTACCTTTTAGATCTTTGTCGAGTTTGTTGCCGGTGGCCATTGGAGTATCGTATGATTTAGCGTTCTCAAGTCCAAACTTCTTGATTAAGTCCTTTGTGTATTTGGATTGGTTGATAAAATGCCTTCACTCATTTGCTTGATTTGAAGCCCGAGGAAGAATGTGAGTTCTCCCATCATGCTCATTTCAAACTTGCTCTTCATTAGTTTCTCAAAACGCTTGCACAACAATTCATTAGTTGAACCAAATATAATATCATCAACATAAATTTGAACAAGTAATTTATGACCATTATGTTTGGCAATGAAAAGAGTTGTATCGATTTTACTGCGAGTGAAGCCTTTTTCGATGAGAAACTTGGATAGTGTATCATACCATGCTCTTGGTGCTTGTTTGAGTCCATACAAAGCTTTCTGGAGTTTGTACACATGATTTGGAAATTGTGAATCTTCAAACCCAGGTGGTTGAGCAACATAGACTTGTTCTTGGAGTTCACCATTTAGAAACGCGCTCTTCACATCCATTTGATATAACTTGAAGTTCTTGTGAGCGGCGTAAGCTAGAAATAATCTGATAGCTTCAAGTCTTGCTACGGGCGCAAAAGTTTCATCGTAGTCTATTCCTTCTTCTTGCCTATAGCCTTGTGCAACCAATCTTGCTTTGTTTCTCGTGATGGTTCCATTCTCGTCCATCTTGTTCCTAAACACCCATTTTGTACCAATCACTCCATGATCATTTGGTCTTGGAACTAGAGTCCAAACCTTACAGCGTTCAAATTGATTGAGTTCTTCTTGCATTGCAACAACCCAATTAGGATCTTGGAGCGCTTCATCAGCCTTCTTCGGTTCAATTTGAGAGATAAAAGCAGTGTAAGCATCAAAGTTTGTAGCTCTCTTTGTACGAACACCAACTTGTAGATCACCAATGATATTAGCAATTGGGTGACCTCTAACTTCACGAATTTCAGGAGGTAAGTTAGATTGAGTCGTAGAAACTTGAAGGTCTTCAATTGGTACATCTTCACCAGATTCAAAGTCATTGAAATTTGGGAGTTGAACTGGCTCAGAATTGAAATTTGGGTTTACACCAGATGCAGCAGTAGAAATAGACGCGTGAGAAGAATCATGAGGCGCATCATTTGAGTGAGGCGCAATAGATGATTCACCAGGCGCATTATACGTTGAATTAGGCGCATTTGATGTAGGATTTCCTTGTGTTGATAGATTCTGATCTTGAGTGGGCGCAACATAAATAGGTGCACCTGTATTATTTAGCTCAATAGAATCATCAGCAACATTTGGAGCCAAATGTGGCTCAAGGAGAGAATGTTCATCAAAAGTAACATGTACAGATTCAACTATCACTAATGTAGTTCTATTGAAAACACGAAAAGCTTTAGAGTGTTTGGCATACCCAACAAAAATACCTTCGTCGGCTTTGGCGTCGAATTTACCTCTATGTTCGTTTCCGTTGTAGAGGATATAACATTTGCAACCAAAGATCTTGAAGAATGCAATGTTGGGAGTTCTACCACGCCATAGTTCATACGGAGTCTTGTTGTGAAGTTTGTTGATGAGGGAACGATTTTGAGTAAAACATGCAGTGTTGATAGCTTCTTCCCAAAAGTACTTAGGCAATTTAGCTTCAGCTATCATCGTCTTTCCAGCTTCAATCAACGTTCTATTCTTTCGTTCAACAACGCCATTTTGTTGAGGGACTCCGGCGGTTGAAAAGTTGTGATCTATCCCATGATCTTCACAGTATCGAGCAACACTGTTGTTCTTGAATTCTGTTCCATTGTCGGATCGAACACTAACGATGTCATCTTCTTTTTGGGTTTGGAGCAGTCGAAATAAGGTAGTGAGAATATCATAACAATCATCTTTTGTAATCATCATCTCTACCCATGTATATCTTGAATAATCATCCACCACAACTAGAGTATACTTGTTTCTTCTAATACTTGCGGTGGAAACTGGTCCAAATAGATCAATGTGAAGCAGTTGCAAACATCTTGTAGTTGAAGGATTTGACTTGCTTGAAAATGACTGCTTCGGTTGTTTGCCAAGTTGACATGCGGCGCACTTTTTGTCATTATGATCAGCAACTTTGGGAAGTCCTTTGACAAGATTATTCCTGCTGAGTTTAGATAGATACTTGAAGTTCAAGTGACTTAAGCGCTTGTGCCACAGCCAACTATTTTCGTTCACACTTTTTGCTACAAAACAAAGATTAGTACTAGAGTTCATACTATGGAAATCAATAATATAAATATTTGTCTTACGATATCCCGTGAGTAAGATAGCTCCAGTTTTGCCATTTTTGATAAGACATTGCGTTGAAGTGAAATGGCATTCTAATCCTTTGTCGCAGAATTGAGATATGGATAATAAGTTGTGCTTGAGCCCTTCCACGAGTGAGACTCTTTCAATGCACACTTTGTCTTTCTTGAGCTTTCCATATGCTACAACTTGACCTTTGTTATTATCGCCAAATGTTACGGAGGGACCTCTTTCTTCATGGACATCTTCTAATAAGGATTCATCTCCAGTCATGTGTCTTGAACACCCACTATCGAGAATCCATTCGTAATTTCTAGCTTTTGAAGATCCAGCCATGAAACAAAGAACCTTTTCAGCCTTCTTGAACAATTTTTCTTGTTCAGCAATCACTTCATCATTGATTTTGGAGATTGGAGCAGTTGGTTCAACCAGTGGTCTAATGTATGCTCCTTTTCTCAATTTGTTCCTTGCTCCAAGATCACATCGAGAGAATAACAATCCACCATCGTTTTGAGCCGGAGTGAGAAATCATTGTTCAACGAGCTCGCTGATGGTTGGTCCTTTCTTCTTTTTCACTTCTTGAAAACCTGCATATTTCTTGATAGGTTTATTCAAGGCATTCATATCGGGAACATCCTTGGAGAAGTCATCATCAGAATCATAAGCATCAACTTCATCATCATTTGCCATCAAACAAACGAGTCCATCATCGGAATCTTCATCGCTCTCATCGGAGTCTGTTTCAATCCAAGTATTGTGCTCATTTGCTTGTGCTTCTTCTTCAGCAACCATTCCCTTGTGACGAGTGAACTTGGGAGTGAATTTGGGAGTATGGCTGATCTTCTTCTGCATATATTCAAATTTGGGAATCGGGCAGCTTGATGCAAAATGTCCGGGTTTCCTGCAATTAAAACAAACAAGATCTTCTTTTCTTTTTGAGTCACTGCTCCTTGAAAACTTTTGAGGAGCTTTGCTGGTAGATCCTTGAAATTTGTTGGTTGAGCCGGGTCTTGAGAATTTTCTGAACTTTTGAAATTTCTTCACAAATAAAGCGAAGTCTTCATCATCCATGTCTAATAGCTCAGAAGTAGAAATTTTGGGATCGGAGCTTTTCTCATCTTGTACAGGCGCAGGAGTAGGCGCAGGTGTAGGCGCAGCTTCTCTGTGCGCCATCATAGCCATAGATTTTGACTTTCCTTCAGTTTCGCTGATTCGTTGGAGTTTGAGTTCATAAACTTTGAGATTTGCATATAGGTTCCTTAAAGTCCAAACATCTAAAGTTCCAGCGTCTTCAAGAGCGCTAGATTTATGTAGATATCTTGATCCAAAAGCTTGTAGAAAATTTACATTCAAATCTTTGTTGGTAAACTTCATGCCAAGTGAAATACATAGATTGATAATTTCACAGTAGCGTTCATAAGTTTGCCTCAAGTTCTCACCGGGGAGTTGAGAGAAATTGTTGAATCTCTTCTGTACTTCGTATTTCTTGTTCTCCTTGCAAACGGTGTCTCCTTCAATATGCTCTTCAATAGCATCCCATAGCTCATTTGCAGTAGCACAATGCATGACTTGTTGTTTCATAGCCGTGCTTAGAGTGCTTAGAAGAATGTTTCTTGCTTTGCTATCATTTGCAACTCTTCTAATTTCTTCCTCGGTCCATTCTTCCCTTGGTTTGAGAACTGTAGGTTGGGCAGCGTTGGTGCGTGGATTTGGATTCGCCTTCATCGGAATATAAGGTCCATAAACGACGGTGTCATGGAGCCTTTCATCGATTGAGTTGAGATGAGTCAATATGCTGAATTTCCACACGTCAAAATGATCTTCATCAAAGACCGGAACGTGAGTGTAGTTTGCAGTTGCCATAGGTTTTGAGTTTGCCATTTAGAATCGGCACCCAAGCTGTTAAGCTTGAAAAACGAAAAATGTTTTATAAAGGTGTTTGCTCTGATACCACTTGTTGGTCCCAAAGGGCAACAAGGGTATGAAAAATAGCTAGAGGGGGGTGAATAGCTGTTTTAAAAATCTTTTCGTACCCTTGAAAAACTCAATTGCAAATGCGCACTTTATCAAGTAAGCGTAATGAAATGCGCCTAAGTGAGTGAGTGAAATGCACAGTGGAATTTAGTAATGAAAGTAGGCGCAAAGTGATAAAGGGAGCGCAACACACACACTAAGTATTTTGGCTCAAAGTGAGTGAAATAAGGAACTAAGGCAAATGTTTTGACAAACACAACACAATTCAGTTCAATCAATCTACAATGAGTAAACAAGCAAATAGTGAGTGAAAATAATAACTTGAAAGAAATAACAAGATAATAACACAAGCTATTTGGAGAGGTTCGATCAATGAAAGATCTACGTCCTCTACCAAGATGGTTAGTCTTGGATTTCAAATCGAGATCTTATATAATGAGTGAGTGTTACAAATTACAATGTTTGAGCTTATACACTAACTCAAGATCTATTACTATGAAAGAACAAATCCAAAACAATAACCGGTGTATCTCTTAAAGAAGAATCTAAATGATTAATCTTAAAGAGGTGCGTGTGTGTTCTTAGTATCAAGGCTCTTTAGATCTTTGAGATGGAGAGCACAAGAAACTAAAGTGTTAAGGCTTTGAAGATCTGGGCTAAGGATGAAGGTATGAAGATGTTCTTGAGAAATCTGGAAAAACGAAGGCAATCTTCAAATCTTCAACAAATGCTTTGAGAGAGAAATTCTTGAAATTCTTAGCAAAACTCAGCAACTTCAAAATGTTGAAGTTATGGGGTATTTATAGTGAACTTCAAAAAACTAGCCGTTGGAAATCCTTGTGGATAAGATGAGCTGTCGCTCGTTGATTGGAGCATGCATATATTATGGCCATTTTGACACTCAACATAAATGTGACCGTTATGGACACGTGTCAATAGATTGGGCGTATATGCATCTTTTAACCACCGTTGGATCATTGGCGTAATTTGAATTCTCTTCAAGTCTTCGAGTCTTCAATAAATCACTGAGTGTTGAATAAACACTTTGAGGCGCGTTTGAGCCAAGAGGCGCATTGAGCCAACAGGCGCACAGTAATTGTGCGTTTAAATCAAGGGGCGCAGAGGCGCGTAACATAGCTTATGAAGAAATCCTTATGCGCGCGCTCTAAATGGCGCATGGCGCGAATGTAGAAGGCGCGTGGCGCGAGGCGCAGGAGGCGCATAAGCGCGGCTCAAACTCACTGAGTGATTTTTCTTGAAACATGATCTTCTTGCCCTATTTCTAAGCCTATTCTATAACAATGGACAACTTAAAAAATGAAGTATAAATACTTCTTACATGTGGGTCTAAAGTCCATGAAATAAAACTTAGGTGATGGATCAATCAAATCTAATAAATCCTATTACATTTAAAACTGAGATATATGTGGGCATACCCAACAGCTTCCATTCTCATCCATCTTGTTTCTGAATACCCATTTTGTACCAATAACTCATTGGTCATGGGTCTGGGTACTAAGGTCCAAACTTTACAGCGCTCAAATTGGTTAAGCTCTTCTTGTATAGCAGTAACCCAGCTAGAATCTTGGAGCGCTTCATCAATCTTCTTTGGTTCGATTTGAGAGATAAAGGAGTGATATTCATCATCAAAGTTTGATGCTCTCCTAGTACGAACCCCTACATTGAGATCACCAATGATGTTTGAAGTTGGATGATCTCTAACTTCACGAACCTCAGGAGGTAAGTTGGGTTGAGTAGTAGGAATACGAAGATCTTCAATAGGTACTTCATTAGCTCCAGCGTCAAGGTCATCAAAGGTGATTTGCTGAAGCGGAGAAACATCATGCGCAGGAGTGGGTGTCTGCGCATCAGGAGTTGTAACTTCTGGCGCAGCATCTGTCGTTGGCGCATGAGATGGACTAGCTTGATTCTGACTTTGATTATCTTGATTATCATTCTGCACAGGTGCAGTTTGTGGCTGCGTACCAGTCTCAACATTCTCAGCAGAATCATCAGAATCATTTGGAGCCAAATGTGGCTCAAGGAGAGAATGTTCATCAAAAGTAACATGTACGGATTCAACAATTGCTAGAGTAGTTCTATTAAAAACATGAAAAGCTTTAGAATGTTTGGCATACCCAACAAAAATACCTTCATCTGCTTTGGCATCGAATTTACCTCTATGATCTTTGCCGTTGTAGAGGATATAGCATTTGCAGCCAAAAATCTTGAAGAAAGCAATGTTGGGCGCTCTTCCTCTCCATAGCTCATATGGAGTTTTGTTGTAGACTTTGTTGATGAGGGATCTATTCTGAGTAAAGCAAGCAGTGTTGACAGCTTCTCCCCAGAAATACTTTGGAAGCTTAGCTTCTGCTAACATGGTTTTTCCCGCCTCAATAAACGTGCGATTCTTTCTTTCCACAACACCATTTTGTTAAGGAACTCCAGCAGCAAAGAAATTGTGATCAATTCCATGGTCATCGCAGTATAGAGCAACGCCATTATTCTTGAATTCAGTTCCATTGTCTGATCTAACGCTCACGATGTCGTCTTCCTTTTGAGTTTGGAGCCTTCGGAATAGCGCAGTCAAGATATCATATCAGTCATCTTTGGATATCATCATTTCGACCCATGTGTATCTTGAGTAGTCATCCACCACAACTAAAGTATACTTGTTTCCTCCAATGCTCGCGGTGGTGACCGGTCCAAACAAGTCCATGTGAAGCAGTTGTAAACATTTGGAAGTTGAGGAGGCAATCTTGCTGGAGAAAGACTGCTTAGGTTGTTTACCGAGCTGGCATGCTGCGCATTTTCTGTCATGATGGTCAGCTACTTTGGGAAGTCCTTTGACAAGATTTTCCCTTCCTATCTTAGCCAAATACTTGAAGTTCAAATAACTTAAGCGCTTATGCCATAGCCAGATGCTTTCACTTACATTCTTTGCTACAAAACAGAGATTAGTGATAGAATTTATAGTAGTAAGATCAATAATGTAAACATTAGTCTTACGAGTCCCTGTGAGCAAAGTCAGTCCGGATATGCCATCTTTGATATAGCAGTGCATTGCAGTGAAGTGACATTCCAAACCTTTATCGCAGAATTGTGATATAGAGAGCAGGTTGTGCTTGAGACCTTCTACGAGCGCAACTTTCTCAATGCACACTTTATCTTTTCTGATTCTTCCATATCCAACTATGTGCCCTTTGTTGTCATCTCCAAAAGTTACAGAGGGACCTCTTCCTTCATGCACATCTTCAAGAGCGGTGACAACTCCAGTCATGTGTCTAGAACATCCACTGTCGAGGTACCATATATGCGCTTTAGCTTGTGAAGAGTGCGCAGTGAAGCAGGAGACCTGAAAAATAGACATTAAAAACGCAGGTCCCCTTTATTCTTGGGTCCTAGAGTTAGCAACTTTTGACAATGCACTCCTGTCTGACCTTAGGATTTTTACGTCCCTTTGCATTAGGAGCAAATCACAAAAGGCATTCTGCTGCCTTGTGACCTAAACCATCACACACAACACAATGATGAAAGCCACTTATAGATTGGGTTTTTACAAACTCTTTACATTTCTTTGGCGCAGCATTCTTTACTGGAGAAGATGAACTTGCTTTGACAAATATCATTTTCTGAGGTTTGGGTGCGCTTTTCTTAAGAATGCGCATCTGGCGTTGGGGCGCATGGCTTTCATGCGCATAACCCTTTTGCGCAGATTTGACATTTGAAGTTGAAGCGCAACCATAGTCAGAATATGAGTTGTCATGCACAGGTTCAACTTTAGCCTTACCCTTGGCTTTCCCAGTTTGCATTTTTGGGTAGACATAATGGAAATTTTGTCTCTGGACTTTCTCCTATCCTTTACCCATTGAAGCAGAATGCTTTGCTTTAGAAATTTCAATAGTTTGCTGTGGTGTAAAATCCTTTTCTCTTTCAGAGCAAACGGCGCATTTAAAGTTGTCACTAGTTGAGAACCCCAAGCCTTCTTTATCTCCACTGGCTTTTTGGGATTCTAGAATTTGATCCATAGTGACACGAGATTTGGTCCACTCATCAGTGATCTTTGTGAGATCAGCTACTTGAGCAGCCAACTCTTCGTTTCTTACTTTAAATAACGCATTTTGATCTGTCAAGAAACGGTTCTTTTCAGTAAGAGGAGTCATGCTCTTAATATGCTCCTTAAGGAGGGCGTTTTCAGATTTTAAAAGAGTTTTCTCCGTCTTAAGCTGTTAAATTTCTCCAATTGATAAGTCCACTGCTTCTTTCATAGAATTAAATTTCTTGATTACCTTTTCAGCTTGCTGAAAAATAGACTCGCACTCAGCATCAGAGTCATTCTTTTCTATTACAATTTCAGCAGGAATTTCAAGAGATTCTTTGCGCGGAGGCGCAGCTATAAATTTCTTTGATAGGTCTGCTCTGGCAAATAAGTACTTGACATTCTGTCTACTTGGAGTTAGATGTCCCATTTCTACCAGTTCTGTGATAGTGGGACCTTTCTTCTGAATTGTCCTTGGCGCAACCTTTGTGTCCGTATCGGGATCATTGTCTGAATCGCTATCAGCATTAGCATTGGCCACCAAGCAGAGCAGTCCATCCTCAGAGTCATCATCATCACTGTCTTCAGTGTCAGTCTCTATCCAAGTCTTCAGTTCCTTTTCTGTGCAGTCTTCTTCAGCAATCATTCCGCGCTGCTTTGATGATCTCTGCGCAGTATTCCTCTTCATGTACTCAAATTTTGGAGTAGGGCATTTTGAAGCAAAATGACCGGGCTTTCTGCAGTTGTAGCAAACCAAGTCATCATCTTTCTTTGAATCTCTACCTCGAGAAAACTTAGCAGGCGGTTTGCTCGAGGATCCAGGTTTAGAGAATTTCCTGAATTTTTGGAATCGCTTAACGAACATAGCGAAATTATCATCATCCATTTCAAGTAAAGAGGAAGTAGAGACTTTGTGTGAGGTTGGAGCAGGCGGAGGTTCCTTTTGCGCAACATAGGAAACAAGTTTTCCTTTGCCTTCAGTTTCGTCGATTCGATCAAGCTTTAGCTCATACACTTTTAAATTAGCGTATAAGCTGCGCAGAGGCCAAGTATCTAGAAATCCAGAATCTTCCAGATGACTTGCCTTGTGCACATATCTGGAACCTAGCACATCTAAGAATTGAGAATTGACTTCTTTATTGGTGAAGGTAGTTCCAAGAGATTTACAAGAGTTAACAACAGCACAGAAGCGATCATAAGTTTGTCTCAAGGTTTCACCATCCTTTCTCATGAAGCAGTCGAATTTTCTTTGCACCACAAATATTTTGTTTTCCTTGCTTACTTTGTCTCCATTCACATATCCTTCAATAGCATCCCATAGTTCCTTAGCAGTTCCACCGCTCACAATTTAATTGTGCGTGGAGAGGTCTAGAGTGCTAAGGATGATGTTTCTAGCTCTTCCATCGTATCCAACCCATTTCTTTTCTTCATCGGTCCATTCCCCTTTGGCCTTCTTGATTGTAGGATTATCCTTGTTAGTAGCAGCATCTGGATTGGCCTTCATTGGAATGTAGGGTCCTTCAAGAACGATGTCGTGGAGGATCTCGTCGATAGAGGAAAAATGAGTGAGCATGCAGTGCTTCCAGATTTCGAAGTGATCTTCATTCAGCACTAGAACATGTGAATAGTTAGCCATTGCCCAAGATTTTGAAGCCATCTTGAATCGGCACCCAAGCTGTTAAGCTTGAAAAACAGAACAAGTTTTATGAAGGTGTTTGCTCTGATACCACTTTTTGGTCCCAAAGGGGCAACAAGGGTATGAAAAATGCTAGAGGGGGTGAATAGCATTTTAAAAATTTTTTCAAACCCTTTTGCAAATCAATGGCTTATGCGCACAGTTCTCAAATAAGCTAAGTATAGCGCGCAGAGAGAGTGTGAAATGCACAGCGGATGTTTAAGCAGCACCTGCGCAGGAAAAAGCTGCCCAGAGATAAAAACGCACGTGCTAAGTTTTGGCTTAAAGTGTTGGATAAAATGTTCTAAGGCAAGAAGCAATAACAAGCACATCAGCAAAGGTTGCAATCTGATAAGATCAAACAAAGCAGTTATTCAGAAATGATTAAGCAGGAAATAAACGGCGAGAATAATGAACAAGCTATTTGGAGAGGTTCGATCAATGAAAGATCTACGTCCTCTACGAAGATGGTTAGTCTTGGATTTTCTAAAGGATATCTTATTATATGAGAGAGTTTCAAGATACAACAAAGAAAAACAAACTATCTCAAAGATCTATGATCTATGAAGAGCAAATCCTAGACTAAACCGGTGTATCTCAAGAAGTAAGGTCTAAATGATCGAAGCTTCAAGAGGTGTGTGTGTTCAGAAATTCTGGGCTCTATGAATCTATGATATGAAGAGCACGAAGAATTCTTGTGATTTAAGGCTTAGGATCTGGGCAGGAGTTTAAAGGTATGAAGGTTTGAAGGTTGATCTTAAATCTGGGAGTCTTAGCAGCAATCTTCTTAACTTCAAGGATATTTATTAAAGCACAAACTCTAGCAACTTGGAAATGAAGATGAGCGGGCTATTTATAGCAGAGAGCTTAAAACTAGCCGTTGGTGCTCTGAGCAAGGACGATGAGCTGGCATAATATGATTGGTGCGCAGGTGTCCTTTATAGCCGTTGGGGCTCTGATCAAAGTTGATGACCTGGCACAATATGATTGGTGCGCAGGTGTTTTAGAGCCGTTGGAGACTGAGCATGAAGACCAAATTCAAAAGTTTCTTCTAGAAGGTTGACAGCTGTCTTTATTTGAGATATTTCTCTTGAGCGCGTCTCCACCGTTGGATTTGCTGAGTGTGTTTACTTCGTTATTGCTGCACACCTCAGCACTTTAATAAGCGTATATCTTCAAAGCGTTTTTCCAAGTTAGGTGATCTGAATGCATCGAAAACTGAGCAAGGTAGAATGCTGCACAGGAGAGACCTGCGCAGTGGTGTCCTGCGCAGAGAAGTCCTGCACAGTGACCACAGTATTGCTTAGATCTTCAGTCCTTTTCGCTCCAAGTCCTATATTCTAAGCCTATACTATAAAATGGACTAAGCTAAAAATTGAAGTTATAAAACTTCTTACATAGGGTCCTAAAGTCCATAGAATATACTTAGGTGATGGTATCAATCAATTATAACAAAATTAGGACCAAGAGATAAGCATACCCAACATTTAGTAAGAGGAGTCATGCTCTTGATATGTTCCTTAAGGAGGGTGAGTTCAGATCTTAGTAGAGATTTCTCCGTCTTAAGCTGGGAAATTTCATCAGTTGAAAGTGCTAAAGCTTCCTTCATACCAGAGAATTAACTAATTACCTGTTCAGCTTTTGCAAACATCTTTTCTTGTTCATCGGGGGAAATATCAAACTTGACTTAAGGAGTGGTAAACAGAACTTCCTTCACTTTGGGGTTTAGTAGAGCCTTCTTTGCTGCACTCACATCACATCTTGAAAATAGAAGATCACCATTCCTTTGAACTGGGGTTAGGAATCCCTTTTCAGCAAGTTCATCAGCCGTATAGCTTATCCGTTTAGGTTTTTCATTTGGTAAGCGACGATTTTCATTATCATCCTCATCATCGGAATGAACGACCAAACAAATGTGACCTTCTTCAGAATCCTCATTGCTTTCATCAGAATCTGACTCTATCCAGGTAGCTAACTCTTTTGTGGTAGAGTCCTCTTCAGCAACCATCCCCTTTTGCTTTGAGTATCTTGGAGTGAAGTTGCTTTTCTTCTTCATATACTCATACTTGGGAATTGGGCATTCTGATGCGAAATGACCGGGTTTTCTACAATTAAAGCAAACGAGATCCTCTTTCTTCTTTGAGAAGTTTGAGTACTCTTTCTTACTTGTTGAGCTGCTCCTTGAGAACCTTGCTGGAACTTTGCTGGATGATCCGGGCCTTGCTGATTTTCTGAACTTTTGAAATCTTTTTACAAACATAGCAAAGTCATCATCATCCATATCTAATAGATCAGATGTAGAGATTTTTGGATCTTCTTCCTCGATTACTTCTTCCTTTTGAGCGACCAACGATAAACTCTTAGTTTTTCCTTCCATTTATTCAATGTTATGGAGCTTGATATCAAAAACCTTAAGGTTGGCATAGAGGCTTCTGAGAGACATATCATCTAGTAGCTTGGTATCTTCAAGAGTCTTTGTGAAGATATTGAGAAGCAAGAGCGGCAAGAAAATTAACATTGATTTCTTTCTTGGTAAGCTTCTTTCCAAGTGCGATGTAAGTACTCATGATCTCACAATAACGATCATAAGTGGCTCTAAGTGATTCACCGGGGATCTTAGCAAAGTTGTTGAATCTTCTTTGAATTGCAAACTTTTTGCTTTCCTTGCAAGCTTGATCTCCTTCGATGTAATCTTCAATTTCATCCCAAAGTTCTTTTGCAGTAGAACATTCCATGATCTGTCGACGCTGTGACATACTCAAGGTACTTAAAAGTATGCTTTTTGCTTTCACATCCATTCCAACCAGTCTTTTCTCTTCATCGGTCCATTCAGCTTTTGGTTTCTTGATTGATGGTATGTCTGCATTGGTTTCTGGATTCGGATTAGCTTTCATTGGGAAGTATGGTCCAATGGTAAGACAATCACCAAGTTGCTCATCCATGGAGTAGAACTGAGTAAGAATGGTGTGCTTCCATACGTCAAAGTTATCTTCGTCGAACGTTGGAACGTGAGTGAAGTTAACCGTTGCCATAGTTTTCTGACTTGCCATTTTGAATCGGCACCCAAGCTGTTAAGCTTGTAAAACATAAGTTTTATAAAGGTGTTTGCTCTGATACCACTTGTTGGTCCCAAAGACATAACAAGGGTATGAGAAAGGAGGATAGAGGGGGGGTGAATAGCCTACTTTAAAATTTCAACCCTTTTTCAAAATTCAACCAAGTGCTTACAATCTTGAGTTTTGCGGTCAAGTAATAAACCACGCGGTCAAGGTGTAATATGCACAGCGGAAGTTTTCGATAGAAATAAGGTATGGTTGTTTTGATAAAAATCTCTAAGTGTATTCTTTCTCACGGTCAAGTTGTTTCGGTCGAGAGAGATACGGTAGTGATTTGCGGTCAGAGATTTGCGGTCAGATGGTTGAGGATTGAAAGTTATTGTCTTAGAAGTTTTGGCAAAAGATAAGTTAGTCAGATTTTAGCTAAGGCAATGTGGAGAACAACCAAACACAATTCACAACAGTTCTTAAATCTGAAAGATCAAACACTAAACGACAAACAAGATTAATATGAACAATAAAGAACAAGATGAACAATACTTGAAAGTAAATTTGCAGAAAGTAAAATGACACAAGTATTTGGAAAAGTTCGATCTGTTAAAAGATCTACGTCCTTTACCAAGATGGTCAGTCTTGGATTTTGAATGGAGGAATATATTGATTCTTGAGTGTACAAATTACAGAGATGAAGCTTTGAATCAACACCTACTTTCTATGAAGAATAAATCCTAGACTTAGACCAGTGTATCCCTTTTTATTCAATCTATGTGATTGATCAATTGGGGTGAGTGTGTGTGTAAGAATCAGAAGCTCTTTAAAATCTAAGTGATTGTAGAGCCTAATGAATCTTAAGTGTTACAAGGCTTGAGATGACTTGTTTGTTGCTAGAGAGCTTTGAAGGTTTGAAGGTGAGTTCTTGAAGATTCAAAGGATTCTGGAAATCTTGAGTATGATCTTCAATCACCAAGTATTTCAACAGTAATTTCTCTCTTTAAATCTCAGCTCTACTTTCAATGAAGAAAGTGATGACTATTTATAGTCAATTGAGAAGAAACTAGCTGTTAGAATTACTTGGGCTCCAAGTTTGGACAATGAGCTGTTGAATTCTGATTGGACCTCATTCTGAGTTATCCTGTTGTTGCAGAATGAAGGTGGTCCCTACATATTCAAATTTGAATTACTTGGGGTCCAAGTTGAGTTCTGCAACATTCTAAACTAACTATGGTTT
Organism: Campanula takesimana; assembly: GCA_026119855.1. Lineage (NCBI taxonomy): Eukaryota > Viridiplantae > Streptophyta > Magnoliopsida > Asterales > Campanulaceae > Campanula > Campanula takesimana. The sequence continues at coordinate 984,955 of JAOWBW010000833.1, forward strand.
GACCATGGTTAAGTTTGAACACTTGGATTCTTGAGCACCTTCTATACTTGCGATCGAGACTTCACGGTCGAGAGCTTTCCGGTCGAGTGGTCTTCCACGGTCAGGTGACCTACCACGGTCAAGGAGAGTTCTCACGGTCAAGGACTTGACCACTAAAATTCCAGACTTAGAAAATTTTAAGCCTATCAATCTAAAGCCTATACTATCAAAATGGCTTATTCTAAAAATGAAGTTTAACACTTCTTACAATATATCCTAAAGTCCAGAAAAGATAAAATTAGGTCATGGGATCAATCAAATTTAGGTAATAGGAGTTGTTTATAAATTAGCATACCCAACAACCTCTATGGCCATTCCAGCATCAAAGCACCCTATGGTCACTGAGGCACACAAATAAGCACCTCTATGGTCATTCCGGCACAACAAAACTGAAGGCAGTTTGTCATTAACAACAGAGTATATTCAGAATTGGATCAAAGAGATTGATTCCTTAGTATGGATTGCAACTGGAGAACATTCGTCATCAACAAAAGGAGTATATTCAGAATTGGGTCAAAGATATTGATTCCTCAGTATGGGTTACTCTCTAAACTCTAAACTTTACTTACTGCAGTATTATTTTCAAAAATTATTTTCAAAATACCTCAAGCCTCCGTTTTGGCATATTTTGGAGTCGAACTACGTTTGGTCTGATTTCCTTCCAATGAATACGTAGGCAGCTTTTCAGCACGACCATACCCAAAGTTCTAAATGGTGTCTTTTCTATCGACGACGTTACTTATTTCATAAGTATCATCGCCGAGGGGCTCTGTATACACCCCATTTTGAACATTCATTCATAATTACACTACTTTTGTGTCTCTCCTTTGATTTCGGTCAAAACTCGTTAAGTTTGACATGTTTCGGTAAGTTTCTGACTGACTCCGTTAGTTAGGGACCAAAATGAACATTTAAACTTCTGTAGGAGGGCAAATTGTGATTCAAACACAAGATGTCTCGTACGAGACATTGGATGTCTCGTACGAGACATCCCCTTGACAGTCGGGTTTTGGTCAGTTTCCATATTGATCTCAACCCCGTTTCTTGGTAAACACTCATGCAATCCGGGAAAAATCTGATGAGCGATCCTAGAGTCCAAAAATACCTCCTTGGGAATCAAGTCTTTAATTCCCATCCAAACTTACCTCCTTGGCTTGATCCCTAGGTTAAGAAATCCTTTAAATATAGAGGTTCTTGAACCAAAAACCTCTAGAATGGTTATTCACCCAAAAACCACCTAAAAATCTGATCAAGAAGGCACTCCTAATCAGTCATCCTCCCTCACCTACGAAATTCACCACTCCATAACACCATTCAAGTCAAGTTTTTGGGATCATCAAGGCCTTTAGTCAAGGCCATCCATAGGATTTTCAAAGAATGCTTAGGTAATTCCTTTGTTTTCCTCTCTTCTCGTCTCCTTCTTTGCTTTGAAGTAGTGTGATTCTATCAAATGGATCATCTTAGAGCCTCTCCAATTCATGGAGATGATCTCGAAACACATGATCCGACATTTCAAATAAATAATAAATTATTTATTTGGCTTCTTTTGTACATGAATGCATAATTTTAATGATGATGATGATTTCGTAAGCAAGACCGATCCTAGAACGGGTGGATTGGGTGCTCCTTGACCTCCCTAATCCATAACTTAAGCCTCGAACTCAAGAATCTCACGGTCCATGTTCCGTTAAACATGGTGGCGACTCACAACAATCGAGCAACGATGGCGACCAAACCGAAAAGGACGTGTGCACTCACAGAATCCCATGCAATTCAGGCAAAGTCTTATCCATACCATGCATATTAAAGTTCATGACAAACCGATTATAGCTTTTAGGTAATGAATTAAGAATAAAATTAGTGGCCAACTCAACATCGATGGGATGGCCAAGCCTCTCTAGATACTCAAAGTGAGCCTTCATCTTCAAAACATGAGGGCCACAACCTGTCCTTCACTCATCTTGCATGAGATCAGAGCAGCTATAGTGTCGAACCTTTCTTGCTTTGCCTGTTCTTGACACATATATTTCAATTCAACAGCCAAGTCATATGCCTCCAAGTGTTTAAGAGTCTTCTGAAGCTCTGGACACATGGTGTAGGTACCCCAGCCCGGGCCCCTTGCGGAAAAAAGATGATTTTTTGAAGGAGTCGCCACCCACATTTTAGAGGAACGCGAGAAAACCTATTAAGTTGGAAATGTGTTTGATTTACGAAAACAGAGATTCCTTTTGAGAGTTCGGGGGTTAGGTTATGAGATGGGAAGTACTTAAATACCCATCTCGCCCGACTAACGTCGGTCTTGCTTGTTCAAAGTTTACATTATAAAAATTGCGTTCTTCCTATTAATATCAAATTTAGAGGGGTTTAGACCAACTTCAATGAATATGAAGTGATCGTTCAGAGTTATGTCCCAAATTTGGTTTGGGTTTGATTGCAGTTTTGATCAAAAGAAAAGATAAGAGAAGATGAATTAGAAGAAATTGAAGAAGGCAAGAAAATACCTATGTTTGGAAGATAAGTCCTTGACACTCCTTGAGAATGATCCTTATTGGAAGGATTGTTGGATGTTAAAAGTTGGTGATCAAAAGTTCATGCAAGTTTTGTAATGAGAAATTGGTGATTTTTAGGTGTGAAAATGGTGATCAAAGTCCATCCCCTCCAATAGTAGATTGGAGGGATTTTTATAGTTGTAAAGGGTTGTTTTTTGGTGCTAAAACTGAGTTGCCAAGAACCATTTCCCGGGTAAAATCTTGTAAGATGGGCAAGGGAGAGATTCAAGGCCAGAAATATGTAACTGACACGCCCAGAGGCGCGCGCTTCCCACCTTGGCGGCGGAAGGTGTGCGCTTCTTGCTTCAAAGGCCGGAGGCGCGCGACTCAGAGAAGGCAATTTTTGACAGAAAGGACTAGAAAGTTAGCACTATTATTCAGTTTAGTCCCTGAACTTAATGGAGTCAGTCAGGAACTTAACCGAAGTAACGGACACTAACGGAAAACATATAAAACACAAGATCAAATGTGCAATCGTGGTGAGCGGTTCAAGGCGGGGTGTCTACACATTGCAGCAAGCATGAGACAACCCACCTCATGAGAATCACTTTTGTGCTTCTTGTAGGCGTTTCTCTCATCCTTAGGGGCAGATGATTCAGGTTCATTTTCAGGAACTGGTTCATCAAGAATGTACAGCTTGTCTTCATGCTTTAGAACAATTCTAAGGCTTTGGATCCAATCCGTGAAGTTAGCACCATTCTCTTGAAGCTTTTCCTTCTCAAGGATAGATCGCAATGATAAAGAACTTGTATTTTGTGCCATTATCTACAATTATTCAAACATGTAATCACATATAAGTACCAACTAAATTAAAGATATTATAAATATTAGTATTTCACATATACTCCCACTAAATTATATAACATTCATATACATCCAATGTATAATATAATTTAAATGGGATAAGATCCATATTTCATTTAATTTTACGTCCACGAGGGCAGGAAGCATAAAATTAAACTATTTAGGTGGATAAATCCTTATCAATCATATCATATATGACTCTTAGATCTTTTATGAGATTATTTCAAGACATCTTATGTCATGCATGTTTTAATCTCATCTGTGACTTAGGCCCAAAACTTTTTTAATAGCGTAATTAAGTCAACCCACTTTAAACGCATAGGAACCACTCTTTCACTCATCTTGTTCATACATGGATAAAATCAATGCACCTCATGAGGGTTAGAGCGTGCATGAAAGTACCCATATAATCCCAAGTGTTTTAACCATGGGTTGGCATGTGACTTAAATTTTAAGAAGGTTCATACATATAAAGTTAATCAATTAACCGAATTAATTTTATGTGACTTTAGTTGCGCTAGTTATAGGATTAAAGTCTGAAACTTTGAGATTACGTCAATATTAAACTCCTTTAAGATTCTGATCTCAATGTCTGGACTTCTAAACTTAAATCTGTTTCAGGAAACACGGTTTCCAAAACCAGCCATCTAAAACGGATCAAATCAGTATAGTCCAAACCATCCACAGAGCATCTTGAAAATGAGAGAACAAACCGTACGGTCGAAGCTAAGCCAAAAGGCATCCACATTCCCGTACTAGGATCAAAAAACCAAGCAACTTTTCTATACGGTCGAAACTAAGCCAAAAGGTATCCAGATTCCCGTATAGATTGGCCACTTGTCTCAAGATCTTTCATTGTCTCTTATCTCATAGATTACAGTAGTTCTAAACTCTTTAGAACTCTGATTTCTGTAGTTACTCTGAATTCTTTGCAGAAAACTGTTTCAGGAAACACGGTTTCGAAAACCAACCGTCTGAAACCAGTTTCTGTTTCCAGATTCAAATTCTGTAAACACTTTACAGAACAATCTGAACACAAGAAGACAGGGCAACATTCTGGAAATCGGACCAGGATCCGTACGGCTGGGCTCGTGGCGTACGCTTGCCTTGTCGCCGTACAGATCCAGTTCCCAGATTCCAGATTATCCAGTTTTCAGAAATTCGATCAATCCATTATCATATTTATAGATAATTAGATTACAGAAATACGAAAATTACAGAATACGAATTTTAACCCATCAAATTCATACAAATAATAACCAATTTATTCCTCATACAAATTAGATCAATATTATCAACAATTATAATCCAATTATAACATGATAATCTAAGCATGTGATCATACATATCAATCGAATCAATATTATAACCACATCAACTAGCATGCATATTTTATATCTCATATAAAATCCATCACATAAATTCATCTTTTCCATGATCATACCAATTAAATAATCGCATTAAATAATTATATCATGACTATATTAGAATTATTGATCATCAACGGGGCTCTGATACCACTATTGGGTTTCGTTCAATAATGCGCAACGGAAGAAAGACATATAAAACCTCAGGTCTAGAGATTCCAGTGATATAACTATATGAAACTTAATTATGACATTGTGACCATGACATAAATCTCATAGGGGTCAGTCCAGTATTTGTTCTCCAACAAATACCCATAAGTCTAATTGTATCCCATACACATAATCATCATATGATTATCTATTAAACGTATACTAATAATTAATCATAATTATCAGGGACGGGGATTATTATAATAAACATGCAAAAGATATAATAATCAAATATTCAATATCTTTATAAATAATAACATTAATTATTCAAATAACATTCCTAGGGCATAACACCAATAGTGCGGACTACAGGTCCAGAAAACTCACGCTTCTCAAGTGAGTTGAATTCTGCTTGAATTATGTCTTTCCACTTTGGACAATCGTTTCTGCATCAATACTCATCGATATACCTAGGTTCATTATCCTCGTTAATTTCCATAACATTAAGCGCTATATTATATGCAAAAATATTGTCGACAATTGTTCCTCTCGGTTCCATCTTTTTCCTGCACTGACATAACTGATCGAGATCTCATTATTCTCAATGATTTCAAGTACATGAACTTCTTCTGAAAGTATTTGATCAGATTTGTCATGTATCTCTTCAGGAGATTCATTTATCTCAGCGGGGCTTTTCTCGAAATTGCTCCTTTTCTCTTTCGAGGATTTTTGTCTTTGGAACCGATAGTCCTTCCACGCTTCAGGCATGGTTTAAATTCATTAACGGATTATCGAATAGAGACATCAATCCATATAAGAGCATTTACAGCTGGAACATGTGACTTTGTCACTCTTTTTAGGTCAGTAAATGTGTCTGAATTGATTCGCTATTTCTTTCAAGTGGATTATCTTTTGAACTTGTAGTTCACATTGATTTGTACGAGAATCAAGATGATATTGCATTGTATTCTACTTGATTTCCTTTTCCAGCTTATTATTTTCTCCCCCTAATATTGGGAATACTTTTTCATCAAAATGACAATCGGCAAAACGTGCCGTAAATAGATCTCCTGCTAATGGTTCAACATATCCTATAATAGAAGGAGAATCATACCCAACATATATCCCCAATCTATGTTGGGGTCCCATCTTGGTGTGTTGTGGTGGAGCAGTTCCAGGTGGAACAATTGGAACATATACCGCACACCAAAAAAATTCTTAGATGGGAAATATTTAGCTTCTGGCAATAAGTCAATTGTAATGGGGAGAACTTATGATAATTCGATGGCATGATGCGTATAAGTATTTCTGGATGTAAAACAGCATGTCCCCAAGCTATGACAGGTAGCTTTGCTCTTATAAGAAATGGTCTAGCTATTAACTGAATTCGTTTAATAAACGCTTCAGCAAGATCATTTTGTGTGTGAACATAAGCTACTGGATGTTCAACATCTATTCCAATAGATGTACAATATTTATTAAAAGCCTCTGATGTAAATTCACCAGCATTATCAAGGCGAATTATCTTCATCATAAGCTGAAAATTGTGACCGTAATCGAATTATCTGAGCGAGTAATCTCGCAAATGCCAGGTTCCGAGTTGATAAAAAAACTTATGTGTGACCATCTATTAGATGCATCTACTGAAACCATAAATTATCTGAATGGTCCACAGGTGGATCAACTGGTCCACATATATCACCTTGAATTCTCTCTAAAAACTTTGGAGATTCAACTCCAACTTTTGGTGGTGATGGGTTAATTATAAGTTTGCCTTGAGAGCATGCATCACATGAGGATTTATTAGATTGAAAAATCTTCTGGTTTTTCAATGGATGCCCATGTGAACTTTCCACAATTCTTCTCATTATATTAGAACCGGGATGCCCAAACCGGTCATGCCATATATTAGAACTATTTATATCAGTAAACTTCTGGTTTACTGGTAAAACCATTTATATTAGTAAACTTCTGGTTTACTGTCATATGTACTTCAATTGATTTAATCTTTGTATAGTACAGTCCAAATGGAAATACACGCAACCTATTTACCACACATTTGTTACCTGATTCAGTTTTTGAAATGCATAAATATTTCATATCTCCTTCATTACTTGTCTTATTATGATATTCATTTTCACGAATATCTTTAAAGCATAATAAATTTCTTTGAGACATACTCCCTCCGTCCCGCTCGAATTAGGATTATTGGTCAAATAATTTATACTTTGACCAATAATTTGAAGAAAATTAATTATCTTAATGAAAATCTAAAAATAGTTATTTAGTTTATTATTAATCGTGATACAATAACAATTTTTATATTTTTATTAGTGTCATTATTTTTTTTTCAAATCATTGGTCAAAGTATAAATTGCTTGGCCAAGAATCCTAATTCAAGAGGGACGGAGGGAGTAGATGAGAGTAATGCATTTTTATACTGATTTTTGTTCCTCTTAGTAGTACTATGTTAGTTCTTCTAAAGCCATCAATTATCTTTGTACTATCCCATCATTTACAATAAAATATATTTATAAGTAAAAGTTTTATATGTTAGAACACACACGCACACACTAAAATAAAACACACTGAAATAAATTATAACGAGTCAGATACTTCAGTTAGTTTGGGTTTCTCAAATATCAAGTATGTAATCATTCCTTTCTGGATTGAGAAATTCTGATATATCTAGATGTATACTTTGTAGATGGATATTGATTCACATCATCGTTTTCGCAGAAAAAAATTTGCTTCAACATCTTGCCATTTATTCAGCATTAATGCTTGATAGATTTTAACAAGATGTTTAGGCGTACGACAGGTACAGGCTCAATGGCCTTTCATTCCGCGCGATAACATAAATTCTCAACTTTTATCGGTTGCTCAATTTGTCTAGCTGATGATTTTTCATTATTATCTTCTCTATCACTATTGGGGTGATTGTCATTATGATACCGATTATAAAATCTCCCCCAACCACGGTCGCGACCACATCCACGGCCATGTCCTCGGCCTCGCCCAATATTATTATATATATACTTACGTTCACCTCAGGGAACGGAGTAGAGCCAGTGGGGCGGGCTTCGTGGTTTTCAACAAGATCTCATTATTTTGATCAGCCACATGAGATCAATTTAGAATATCTTTTAAAAAAATTATCTCGATATTTCTACTGCAGGAGTATAACGAGGATGGAATGTGGAGAAAGTTTATCTAGCATATCATTATCAGTTATTCTTTCTCCACATAGTTTTAACTGTGATGTAATTTTAAACATCGTAGAATTATGTTCACTTATTATTTTAAAATCCTACAAACATATATAACATATAATTTTGAAATAACTTGAAAACAAACTTAGGTAGATCTTACTGGTACCATACCTACTTCTGTGACTATAGCTCAGGATCTGGAACTAGAACGAATTCGTACTGATAAGGTGTTATAAATGTGGAGAACTGAGAGTTGAATTCTATTAGAGAATTTCTTTATTTCCAAACTATTATAGAGGGCGTATACAAGAGAGAGAGAAAGATAGAATTTAGGAGCTTCTGAGGTGTATTGAAATGAAAACTAGGGCCTACTATTTATAGGTAGAAATTGGCTTTCTCTGTAATCTTTCATAAAGATAAACATTACTCCCTCCGTCTCAAAATATATGTCGTTTTGGGAGTAAAATTTTGTCTCAAAATATTTGTCGTTTCACTATTTTCAAAGCTTTTTTATTGCTCTATACCAATTATACCCTTAATAATGATAGTGAACTATCTCTTACCTAACCATTTAATTACCTAGGTAGTTGAATTACTTTAGGGGTATTTGGGTCTTCTTCACATGCATTAATGGTATTTCTTAATATGTGTGAAACACTCCAAAACGACATATAATTTGAGACGGAGGGAGTATCCTTTAGTAAGGCTTGCCTGTAAGCTTTACTGAAGATATATACGAAGCTTCTTTTGTAAGGTTGCCTGAAGATATTTACGAAGCTTTCATAGGAAGCTTGCCTAAAGATATTTACAAAGCTTTCCTAGTAAGCTTCGTAAAAGCTTATCTTGCAAAGCTTCTTTTGTAAGCTTCTGGTCCAAATGACATCTTCACAATAATATATTATAACAGAAAAGGTATTGTGTTTGTAATTGTTTTCTTTTTAAAAGAAATTTGACCTGAAAGTTCTAAATGAGACAAATCACTTCTCCGTAACTTCCTGATCAAATCAAAATGCTGAACTACCAATTTTACCCCTACGGCTGCGGCCCTCAGAAATTGCCCAAAAAAGAACATGCTGCCAGGTTTTGGGCCTAGAACCTCTACAAGTTGCCCTAGTCACCTTGCCACAATGCACTTGACTTGTTGTTTAAGACCATGTTTAATGGTGAACCAATTTTGAGCAATTTTATGAACTAAAATTGGTTCTTGTCAATTTGTGATGAACGAATATTCGTTCATGGTCATGAACAAAAATTTTCGTTCATTTTATGAACGAATTCGTGAACGAAATTTAGTTCGAGCTATATGTGTATTTTGTAATTTTGTCATTTTCAAAATTATATTACTTAAATAAAAATATTAAAAATGTTTATAATTTATTTGTCTCTATAAATAGAGTCTAATTTTGTAATATTTGACATCATTTTAATATTGTACTATTTAAAAACGATTTTAAAAAATCATTGTACATATTTTATATAATTTTAATATTTTATATATTTAAGTTTTTTCTTGCGCCAAAGGACGTCGTTTGTGTCAAAATATCAAAAACAAATACTTTCTTTTTTCCTTATAAATAGAGCTGAAGATTGCCTAGGCTATGTACATCTCTTCGTTTGTGTGTTTTTTTCATTTTTGTTATACTTTAAATATTATAATTGGATGTTTACTTATGAGTGTTTAATTTTCAAATTTATACAATTAAGTAAATTATAAAATAAATAATTATTTTTTATTTTTAATGACATTATTTAAAAACCTATATTTATATTATTTATATTATAATTTTATAACATCAAATTACTAAGTGAAAATTATACTTGTGAACGAAAATTCATTCACCACTACAGAATATAAGCTGACGTGAACGAAATTTCGTTCATAGGCTAGTTTCGTTCACGTGGTGAACGAAAAATTTGCTCTCCGTTGTGCATGCTCTAATAATTCTCCCAACATACAAATGATTTAATACCACTCACACCTTTGTATTATCATGTCATAATATAATTTATGTTTGATTTCAGAAAAAAAATACCACTCAATCAAATCTCATTTTAATATATTTTCATAATATTAACAATATCCACATAATTAACATTTTTATCATAATAATCTCTATAATTCAAAATTAATTGATATAAATCCAATATATCCATCTTAGATTTTTGAATCACAAACTTAACAAAACCCAACCAAACACCAACACAAAAACTCATAATTGTATTCTATGAAAAGGAATCAATATCCTACTAAAAAAAAAATATCTAAAATTTCCTCTGAATGCTTTATTTTTGTTGATTTTTCAACTTAAATATCTTATCATCATTTGAAAATTTACTTAAAACTTTAAAATTAATTATCTAAATATCTATAAATTGAAAAAAAAAAAACTGAAAACACCATTGTTTACGTCACGACGAGTCAAACCAAAGTAGATCTCCCATGATAGTGTTCGAACAAAAAAATAATAATATTGTATTATGTCTTTTCATATAATACTGAATGAAGATCAGGCCATTGCGGTTTCCTCTTTTGTGGATGCTTGGTCTTTCCTTGTCAGAGGCCATCTAGGTGAGTGCTGACTAACAGCTGAGTCCTCTCCGAACCGCAGGAGATAGTTCCCATCATACGGCTCACCAACTGAACTTACCTCTAGGGGGCTTGCGCGCTATTAGATTATATAAACGATGTATTATCTTTTCAAAGTACTTCATCATATGTAAATGTGGTTTTAGCATGTTGTATAATTTTTTTTTTTGTCAAATAATTCATCACATATGAATGTGGATTTAACATGTTCTTATTATTTCCATAAACTACACCATCACATATGAGTGAATATATACTGTTAGTGATTATGCTTTAAGTCCTTAAGAAAGATATTTATGTTACATCATGTTTTCATTGCTAGAGATAACAAGATTGATTATTATATCTTTTACATGTTTATTATAATAATCATATGTCCTTAGCACTGAAGAGCTAACATGAGTTTAATGGATGATCATAAGACGAATATGGTGAATGTAGATGTGGATTAAACTTGTGGGTACTTGTTGGAGAACAAGGTACTGGATAGACCCGTTATGAGATTTATGTTATGGCCCATAATAGTCACACCATTTGAATCCTTAGACCTGAGCTTATTACGGTCTTCCACATGTATGAAGACATATTCAAATGTTGCCTTAACTGGGTAGCTATAAAGAATGTAATTGGCATAATCAAAATGATGTAGGGAAGTGTAATAAGCCAAGAAGGGATTTGTCCCTCTCTCAAGAGAGATATTTGCTAGGCCACTCGATGAGCAAGATTGATGAAATGCGTGACCACGCTCAAACGAATTGATGTGTTCAATGTCATTTATTCATATCAATCTACTCGGGATCGAGAAAACATTAGATAATATAAGTTGACGTGGACCATGACTTATATTCAATATGATATCGTGTGACAAAGGGATTATGATATGTTATATTACGGTGATGTCAGACTTTCGATATTTATATTATTTGGGTAATCATAATGGCTTACTAGAATCCGTTTATGACTTATAGGCTCTGATTTTTCGGACTCATTTCCAAAATAATATAGATCTATTGGTTCACAAAGAATGGATTGAAAAAGCTAAAAATCTGGAAACTGCGGAATTCTTGTGATACGATTGAATTGGAGGAGTACGGCTCCATTGGAGCCATACGGTCGCCTAGTCGGCCCAGTCCAGATTTTGCAGATTTCTTTTTGGAAAAGAAATCATGAGTCCCAATGAAATTAGGTCAAACCCTCATATAAATATATGGTGCCGAGTTTGACAACCTCCATGCTAGGTTTTAGAAACCAATATGAATTGCTTGAGAAACAATAAAATATAGAGAGCTAGGATTATTAGTTTTGAGATTTAAAATCATCAAAACTCAATAATCAAAGAAGCAAAATAAATCCTAGGAATAAATCGTTTCTTCATCATCAAGTCTTTTAGATATAACAGTCAATCAAGAAGGAGTTCTTGAGTCCGTTCGACATGTGGATATCGATAGAGGGTGTTTTGTTTAGCACCTAAAAATCCGTGTTCATCAATTCGATCTACGAGATTTGTTCTTATTCATCCGGATTAAAATTATTGTTATGTATGGATCTAGCTAGGGTTTCTATCTTGTCAATTCTGCTATGCAATTTCCTAAGAAACCCAATAAATATTGCATGCGTTTGATTTTAATGATGTTGTATCATAATTGTAAAGTGCTGCATCACATATGTGTGAACATAATACTAAATGAGTTTGATTTTTAAGATGTTGTATTATTTTGTTATACTACTGTTTCACATATAAATGAATATAGTACTATATAAATATAATTTTAAAGGTGTTGTATCATTTTTAAACTATTGCATGACTGAATATAGTTACATGGATGGATGTGGTTTTAATTTTAAATTACTACATTAAATGTGAGAGAACATAATTCTGCATGAGCATCTATTTCATCTGAGTCAGCGACAAGCTACCAACCGAGCCTCACAAGCATTGTAACATTGAAAGGTTGCAGGTATAGAAACCCAAACCGCTAAGGTCTTGCAGATTCAGAGTTTGTCGCATCCCATCCAATTAATTTATGGACCACGACCTTCCTCGCGTTTCACCTACTAAGGTGGCGTTTGTTGTTTTAAGTGTTAAGTCCTGAAATATGAAACCAAATCTGTATCGATAAGAGGCCGCGTCTGAAAACTGATTTCTGAATTACTCAAATTATTTGATTATTCGTCTGCATTCATATAATGAATTATCATTATGTCATTGAATATTGTAGATAGATGACTTAAATTGTTGTTAATCTAGTGTTTGGGTTGAGTATTTTTGGAATACAAGTGTATGGAAGGATTGTTAAGAGGTAAATAACTCTTCTGTTTAAGTTTGTAAAATAAGTAGACATTCAGAGCCTTATAGATCTAAATTGGAAAGAAAAAAAAAACTGAATTTGAAAATGTATGAATGTATAAGTGTTAAGAGGCAAATAAGACTTGAAAAGAAAAAACAAACAACCCTTAAAATGAATTCATCATACGTTAGCGAAAGTGAATTAATAAGGGATACCTCGTTTACGAACGGATCTACCACCGGTGAAGCAATTAACGTGATGTCTTCATCGGTAGAGAGAAAGATTTGCCAACCTTGAAAACATTATTAAAGAAAAAAATATGATAAAAGGCTCTCAACAAATTAGAAAAAGACAGTAATTTTCACCAAGTAAAGAGAAGACAGTTATTTTCAACATAGAAATAGAATAGAAGACATGAAACACAAAATAATCGGGAACATAGAGTCCGTGGAATTGTAATTGTTTTGTCCCCATGATTCTCAGTGGAAAGGAAGAAGGATCTGTTTTTCTAACGTGTACCTTAAAGGCATATGTTAAGCTTTTAAATAAGGCAGATGATGTATCTATTAAACTTACTTAAACATATTTATTTCCTTAAATAAAGCAATCAATATATTTATATGCTTTCACAAATATGTAAGTTTACATATATAAATAAAAAAATAAATAATTACAAAAATGAATAGGTTAAAATAAATTTGATAAATACATCATTTGCCCTATTTAAAAGCACAACATGTGCCTTTAAGAACACGTTAAACATTAGAAAAACCGAAAAACGATTAGGGGGGAGAGAAACCAAAAGTCAGGTCCTTTTTAAGTATATTGACATGGTGGATGGAGCATTGTGGAATTTGTAATACCCGTAAAAAAAAATTAAGATATTTTGTGTTATTATTTAATTTTTGGGGGCATTTATAATAAATATTGAATTGGGCCCATCAGAGTTATATGAGACGATGATTAATTAATTGGGCTTAGCCTTAATAGGGTAAATAGCCTTTTAGGTTTGATTATAAATATTGTGATTAACCTAAACCTAGATAGATTAAGAAAAATAGATCGTTGAGACACAAGAGAGCGGCAGCTCGGACGGCTCGGGAAAGATAGTTTGCGGACTGTTAAGGAAGATGTTGTTGAGGTGATTCTTTCTCCATTAATTACAATGGTATTTCTTTGATGTTATTAAAATGGTTAGATACAAAAGTATGCATATAGTACACAGTGAGAAAGTAAAATTGTGTGAAGTGAGGTGTGTGTATTAGTATGAATGTGTGTGTGTGGGAGTACATTGTTGGAATCAACAAATGATGAAATTGAATTGGAAAAAAAAGAAAGAGACAGCAAGTGTATATTGATTAATTGAATGTTTAGCTATTAACTATTAGTAGTTCACCGGTTAAAATGAACAATGTTATATTTCGGGCAATTTGCAATTTGGTTCCTGACATTTACAAACTTTGTAATGTTGCTCCCAATAGTTTTTTTTTCTCCAATTGGTTCTCAACATTTACATTTTTTTTGCAATGTGGCAATAAAATTAAATGGGCATTAGTTTTCTAACAGATTTTATGTCATGTGACTAGCACATGACGTTTTAAAGGACGTTTTAAAATATTCGTAAAGCAACACATATCCGATTGATATGATTATTTTTTTATATTGAAAATATATTTAAATCTACAACATAATTTTTTTTTGGAAATTTGTTGGGTACCTAAATTATTTTTACATTTAATCTTAATTTTAAATATTAAAAAAAATAAAAAACATGTGAAATATAATCTAAAAAGATATTAGCCCAAGTATGTTTCATATGAAGTAATTTCTATATGTATCTTTCCTTAAGTTTATTTTTCTCCACCCCTCTACCACTTTCCCACAACACCCATTCCACATACACTCTTCCCTCGATTCATCGTCCTCTTCTTCTCCCTTTTTTTCTATCAAACATTTTTACGAACTGATAATCTACATATAGAATTTACTTCATATATGGAACATATTTGGGCTAATATCTCTTTTAGATTATATTTTAAGTGTTTTCTATTTTTTTTTAATATTTAAAATTAAGATTAAATCTAAAAATAATCCAACTACCCAATAAATTTCCAAAAAAAATAATATGTTGTAGATTTAAATATTAGTTTCAATTTAAAAGAAGAATCATATTAATCGGATATGTGTAGCTTTAAGAATATCTTAAAATGTCATGTGCTAGTCACATAACATAAAATCTGTTAGAAAACTAACGGCCAGTTACTTTTATAGCCACATTGCAAAAAAATGTAAATGTTGGGAACCAATTGGCGAAAAAAAACTATTGGGAGCAACATTGCAAAAGTTTGTAAATGTCAGGAACCAAATTGTAAATTGCCCTCATATTTCAGCCTACGTTTTGGCAAAGCGGTTAGGCAGCTTGTACCAGTTCAGGAGTATAATTAATGTTGCATATTTGAGGTAATAGAGACTATGCAGTGTCGATTCCGTGTCAGTTTTATCATGTGATTATTTCTTTGATATCTGTCTCATCGTTGTGCTCTATTTTTATTGATACGTATATTGATTGCTGAGTCTAATTTGATATTGAGATTGCTTCGAAAAATACTGATTTTATTGAAAGCATGCTATATGAGTTTTGGTTCTCAAAGAAACGAGATTTGTTATATGGAATGGTTCTGATGTGACTAATTATGTGACGGTTGCAGTGGATTTTGATTTAGTTATTGAGTTTATGTTGGTTAGGCTCCTAGTGTGGGCGCCAACAAGTTTGATCGATTATTGTAAATCCACTAAGCCCGAACATAATTAGTGCGTTAGACTGTGAAGTAGTGATCGATTGGTATTCGATTTATGAAAATTTTGAGTCTTATTGGAAAGTCCATATTTATAAATTCATGGATTGTGTTATTTGAAAATTGTGTTTCATTGGCCTCTGTGATACTGTGTATCCCCTCTATTACTGAGCCCCCAGCTCACCCCCTCCAGTTTCAGATTTACAGGTAACTGTGGATCGGAGTTCGAGATAGAAAAGACTTGGATTTGAAAGAGATTTTTGAGAATTCGGGGTGATTAGTGAAGCTTTGTACTATTGTTTAGAGATGTAAGTTGTAATAAATTGATTTTATTGGATATTAAGCTATCGAAAATTTGGGTGGCAAATTGCAATTTGGTTCCTGAAATTTACATAGGTTTGCAATGTTACTCCCAACTGTTTAATTTCGCAATTTATTATCCCCAACATTTACATTTTTTTGCAATGTGACTACAAAACTAAATTTACATTTTTTTGCAATGTGACTACAAAACTAACACCCAGTTAAAATTCTAACAAAATGACAGACATGTGACTAGCACATGTCTTTTAAATGAATAAAATATACATTGAACTGCATTTTTAATAAGATCATCATATTTATTATTATTATTATTTTAACATAAATACACTTTCCAATTAAGATAAAGTATTCCGTTTTAAATTTGTATGCCTTCTCACTCTTTCCTAGCTTAATTATTTTATAAATTAATTTATTGAATTTGCTGGTTTGATTATATTACATATTAATTTCCTTCCAAAACAATATAACAAACTAAATCGTAAAAATCCTTTCTTATTTTAATTTGTTTAATTTAGATTAAACATGTATGTCTTCTCTCTCTTTCCTGCCTTTAATTTGTATAATTAAATTTAAAATAAAATAATACTTTCTTATCCTGCCATATGCAACAATAAAATCATTATTTATCTTCTTTCACTTGAAAAAAAATATTTAAGAAAATTTATTTCATTTCAAAAATAGCTTTATAAATTATCATAAATGAGCCTGCATAATTATTTTGAGTTATAATCTAACATAAAATGTACTTATATATTTTTACTTGTTTTTTTTACGAAATATTCATAATTCCTAATTATATAATTTTTAAAGTGTTTTAGTTTTTTTTATTATTAAAATAAATTATTAAATTATGGTTAGAAAAATAAATGTCTTTGTAAGGAATACGTAAATTATAAGTACAAAATAAAATACTTTAAAAATAAAATAATTTTAAAGTGTTTTAGTAATATATATGCCCTATATTAATTTAGTCTATATTTTTTAAACTACAAAATGAATAAGGTAAATAACAAAAGAAAATCTCACATGAGCGGCACATGGCCTTTTGAGAATGACCATTTTGTCCATAGTTACATGGGTGTTATTTGTTTAGAATTTTAAGTGGATGTTAGTTTTGTAGCCACATTACTAAAAAATGTAAATGTTAGGATACCAAATTGCAAAATTGAACTGTTGGGAGCAACATTACAAATTTATGTAACAAATTGCAATTTGCCCAAAATTTGGGTGCGTTACAGAATTACTCCCTCCGTCTCATTTCAAATTGCAAATACTAGGTTCGCGAAAAAGTGAAAAAGATGATGTGTTGTGAGTGTTGATAGTTGAGTGGGAGAGAGAAAGTGGGGTATAGAATAGTTAGTGGGTTAGTGGATGTGATTGTGCAAGTGGGTTAAAACTTGTCATTTTTTTTTTATTTTGCAATTTTAGTTGGGACACCTTTTAGCAACTTTTGCAATTTGAAATGAAACGGGAGGAGTAATCCATAATTAAAATGTAGAAATCCCAAAACAAGAAGGCCCAGGTGATACCCACTACCAGTAGTACCACACCCATCTCCTTACTTTACCCTACCCATTATAAATACGAATACTCTCTCCATCCTTCCCATTAACCCACTTCTCCTTCTTTGACCTCCAAACCAAATCCAGATTTCTTCCAAGCTCTAATGGCTACTGCGTCTGCTACTTGTGATGCCGTTCCCCCACCCCCACATTTTTATTTCGACGAGAAATGGAAGTTGTCCAAGAAAGAGGGATCTTCCCGAAGCCGTTCTTCTTCTTCTACTTCCTCTCTCATGAGGAATTCCTCGACGGCGTCTTCTACTCACCGGCGGTGTGCTTTCACCAGAAAATGCGCTCGCCTCGTCAAGGAGCAGCGGGCTCGCTTCTACATCATGAGGCGATGCGTTACGATGCTCGTATGCTGGCGGGATTACGGCGATTCTTGAAGAGGGAAGAGAAAATTGAAGAGTTTTTGGAAGGAATCTTGACTGGTTTTGATTTTCTCTTTCTGTCTGCGAGATGGGCTTTGGTGGGGAAACGAGATTTCCCGGGGACGGCGTCCGAGGAGGAAGATGATTGTTAAGATCCGCCACCATGGCCGCAAAAAATATGTACATATCAACCCTAATTTTTTTGTTTTTCTTTGTTTTTTTTCTGAAATTAGATGAGTTATTTTAGGTGGTCCTAATCTCCATTAATGGAGTCAAACGGGTTTCTTGACTTCTTCAATGTTAGTGTCACTATCAATGTTATTAATGAGTGCTACAGTCGAAGACTACTACAACATCGATATTGGTATTGAATTCGAGTTAAAAGCATCCGTTTTCACAGTATCGTTCGCCTTTCCTTTTTAATCAATTTCAGAGTATACGTTCACTTAAAATAAAAAACATGACAATTTTTTTTATTATTTCTCCCGCTCATTCTCTTTGTTATTTTACTTTTATACTCACAATCAAGGTTTTAAAAAACGTTATGCGGTCGCTAGGCGACGCAGAGGTGCTTAGCGCCTAGGTGGGATCTATGCGGGACGGAGAATTCATAAATAAATATAATATCCTAAACGGTACCTAAGCGTTTCATGAACGCCTGATACCTAGACCGCCTAAACGGGGTCTTTTAGAACACTGCTCACAATACCAATCAATTTACTATTACCTCTCACTCATTTTTACTCTTACTTTACTTTTGTATTACACTACTTACACAACTTTTACTATTTCTTAATCTCTGTCTAAACGTTAGGGTGGCCATATACTCTGGAACAACGGAGGAGGTAGT
Source organism: Campanula takesimana (assembly GCA_026119855.1). Taxonomy (NCBI): domain Eukaryota; kingdom Viridiplantae; phylum Streptophyta; class Magnoliopsida; order Asterales; family Campanulaceae; genus Campanula; species Campanula takesimana. The sequence goes on from JAOWBW010000833.1 coordinate 1,003,853, forward strand.
AATTTCTTGAATTTACCACTTTTGCATGCTCGTTGTTCACTATATTTAGGTACATTACATGTATAGCAGAAGGAAGTACAACAATGGAATTGGTTTCTTAAGGATGAGTTATGTGTGGTTCTGAATATTACTAGAGAATTGATGATTGAAGTGATGGGTCTCTCTGTCTTGATCTCTCTCTCTCTTTCTTCTCCTTTTTCTCCCAAACCCTAGAGAGAGATTCCATTCAAAGCCTTGCAGGTGCAGGTGCAGGTGCTAGTAGTGTGTGGATCCGGTGTAGTCTGCTGACACACCAAATTATTTTTAATACTAGTAATAGCAGTTGTTTAATGTTAATAATGAATAGAGTAATTTTTAATGTCAATTGGGAGATGATGTCGAGAAATGGTTGTTTCTGTTTCATGGAGTAATGGTAATAGAGCAACGTGAGGAGAGAGAGAATCTGAAAAAGAGGGTTCGTCAGAGATAGATGCTCCTTGGCCCTCCCTTTATTTCAATTTTTTTTTTTTTTTTTACTACGTATCTTTTCTAGGGATTTTCTAGGGACGGTAATTCATCCGAACCCGAAAACGATCCGCCCCGAAAATAGGGTTCGGGTTGCAATTTTCATGATCCGAACGGGTTCGGGTCGGGGTCGGGTTTTGATGTTGACCCGCTGTAATCGGACCTGACCCGCACCCCTGTGTACAAAGTTGACATATTATGTTAGTTAATCATATTATAAGTGTTGTCATGGGCGGATCTTATGTTCTAGCATGGGGTACACGTGCACCCGGTCAACTGAAATTTGTAGTTAAAATTAATTTTTTTCTTAAACCATGTTTATTAAGTGCACCCGCACATTGGATAAATATATAACACCCTAATAAGATATATAAGTAGCTATGTGTTCTAGTGATAATGGAGTGTCTTAAAAAACTTCATATTACATGCTACTCAGGTTCTACTCTCAACGCTAGCCAGAATTTTTTTCCTTGTCTCTCATTTTCTACTAGTACAATTTAACAAGGCCACTTTGGGTTTCCTATAATAATTTCAAATATAACTACTATATTTATTATTCTCTCATTTTCTACAACTCCCTCGTTTTAAGGTTCTTACTTTTTTTTTGTCTGCCCAAGTTTAAAGTTTTTAATTGCTTTATTCTATAAATGGAAAAATATAAATAGTGCTTTAGAAAATCTTGGACTCAAAAATTTCATTTATTACAAAACCAATACTTACCTAATTTCCTTTTCACTCATTTGCTTTATAGTGTTTTGGACAATTATATCTCCACCTCTCTACTTTTGTTGGTCCATTTTTCTTTGTTTTTCACTTGATTTTTTAATAAGCGTGCAGAATTAAACTAAGAACTTTAAACCGAGACGGAGGGAGTACTTTTATTCTCTCTCATTTTCTACTACAAGTTTATTTAACTAGTCCACTTTGTAGTATAAAATCTGGTTTGAAGTTTTGTAGTGTAAAATGTGCACCCGCTGTCAAAAAATCCTAGATCCGCCACTGAGTGTCCTGCAATTTATTTTTATAGTTGTTTGTGGGTGAGGTTTGATGATTTAAGACTGATTTATATAAACGGTTCAAATTTAGGCTTAAACATATATTGGTCCCAAGCAAATATGAGCTGAAAAAATTAGATATTGGTACATTTCGGGTCGGGTTCCGCTTTCTTCGGATTGAGTCGGGTTCAAGCCACCCTCTTTAAAGTTAGGGCCGGGTTCGGTTTTGACGAAACCCGCCCGAACCCGACCCGTTGTCATCCCTTTTCTATCTCAACATTTTTAGTTTTCTGCAATTCTTTTGCCCAAGTTTATTTTTCAGTACGAAAAAAAAAATTGAAATTTAGTTATGAGACAAATTTAGTACTACCATTATATTATAGTCTCATTTAACTTTTTGTAATTCGCTTTGACAAAAATTAGTGTCAATTTAATGTTCACAATGAAATTTTAATATGAATAATACTATGGGCACAAAAAAGTCACAAAAACTTGCTCACAAAATCCTAAGTGTAACGATTTTATTGGTGTTTTTAGTTAGAGTGTGGCGGATCCATTATCGATGCAACCAATAATATATCGCCACCTCATGTTGTGAGCAAGATTTTGTGACATTATTTTGTGCCCCTAGCATTTCTCTTTTAATATTTATATAAATTACTTTGTGATAAATCAAAGCTCATTTGTGGTGGACACAGAGAGTAAATTTTAACGAGTTTATTGCCACTTTGACCTGCGTACTATTAAAAGATTGACAATTTGCCCTCGTACTAAAAAAACCCATACTATGACCTGCGTACTATGGTTTTAATAAAAAAGTGCCCAAGGATAACGATGACCCGTTAGAAATCTAACGGGCTATCAACATATGTTAAGAATTTAACAGATTTGCAATAAAAAACAAAAAATTCAAATCTGACCCTGACTATGATATTATTGTGGCCAAAATACATTTAACCCCCCAAAGTATCCACCAATTCCCACTTTGCACCCCCGTTTGAAAAAGTCGGTCTCTTTGGTACCTAAGTTTCCAAATTTTCCCACTTTGCACCCTCCGTCAAATGAACGTTCAAAAATCTAACAGAACATGTCAGGTGTATGTCACATGATGGGTATTTAAGTCTTTTACCTTGAAAAAATGAGGGCTTAAATGTCTTTTACCCTATTGTCTTCTTCACATTAGAACTCCCACCAGCACCACCATACCACCACCACCAGCACCGAAGTGCCACCATCACCCACCAGTGCCAATCTTAAAAAATCAAAGCCATCTGCAGTTCCTTCATGTTCATACTCAAAGTGATAAGATTAATCCTTCAAACTCGAAAATCAAAACAAAGTTTAATTACTGGTTTTGTTCACAATAACAAAATCAAAACTAAAGTCAAAAACAAAATCAAAATCAAAATAAAACCAGAAATCAAAACATTAACAAGTTGAAATCCTTCATAACTAAAGTGAAATCGTCAACAAAATCAAAAATCGAAATCAAAACTAAAGTTCAAATCAAAATCGTCACCCAAATCAAAAATCGAAATCCAAATCAAATAAACTAGAAATCAAAATTAAAGTCGAAAATCAGAACTGAAACTTAACTCGAAATCCAAATAAAAGAGTCACCCAAATCAAAAATCAAAAATCGAAACCTAACTCGAAACCCAAATCGAAAATCAGAATTGAAACCAAATCAAAGATCGAAACTCAAAGCAAAATCGAAATCAAAATCAAAGTTGAACAAACCCAGAAATGGGTTTCTAAAGCATGAACAAGTTGAAATCCTTCATAACTCAAATGAATAAAAATGAAACCAAGATTATAGTAGACATATACTGTGATTACAATGAAAGAAAACGCCATTCGGAGGTGGGATGCTGGTCGGCGACGGGCTGCAGAATGGGGTTGAGATAGGATGAAGAGTACAATGAATATTTTTTTTCCCTATCTCCCAGCCACACACCGTTTCACGTTTGACTGCCTCAAAGAAAAAAAAAATAACCCACTGAAAGGACAAAAATACCCATCACGTGAGGGGCCACGTGCTATTTAATGGTGGTTTTCTAACGTTCATTTGACGGAGGGTGCAAAGTGGGAAAAATTGGAAACTTAGGCACCAAAGAGACCTACTTTTCAAACGGCGGTGCAAAGTGGGAATCGGTGGATACTTTGGGGGGTTAAATGTATTTTGGCCACAATAATATCATAGTCAGGGTCAGATTTTATTTTTTTTTATTGCAAATCTGTTAAATTCTTAACATATGCTGACAGCCCGTTAGATTTCTAACGGGTCATCGTTATCCTTGGGCACTTTTTTATTAAAACCATAGTACGCAGGTCATAGTATGAGTTTCTTTAGTACGAGGGAAAATCGTCAATCTTTTAATAGTACGCTTGTCAAAGTGGCAATAAACTCAAATTTTAACTATCGTGCCGCATACTTGTACTATGGCGTAGATCACTAGATTAATCTAGAGTAAATTTTAATTATTGTGCCGCATATTTGTACTCATTTTAACAAAAATGACTTATAGCGGCACTTTAAAAAGTGCTGGAAAAGCTATTTTCGGCACTTTTCTAAGTGCTGGAAAAAGTGGTGTCGGCAATACTTACCTCCCGGCACTTTTTAAAGTGCTGTATTTTAAATAAAAATATTGTTGAATATACCCGTATTCAAACTCACGACCTCTTGCATACGAAGCACACCTTCTACCGCTAGGCTAAATCATTTTTTGTTATAAATTTTCACATACAATTATTTGTTACAAAACAAAAACTTATATTAAGGCATTTATATTATTGTAGTCCATAAAAATCTAATATAAGTAACAAATTAAAGCAAAGTTACATGAAAATATGATTAAATTTAAAAATTAAATAAAAATTTCAAAACAAACATCTTATTTTAGCGGCACTTTATAAAAAAGTGCCGGAAATTAGCAGCATATTTTAAAAAGTGTCGGAAATTCCCGGCACTTTTTCAAAAGTACCGCTAATTCCCGACACTTTTTCATAATTGGCGCTACACTTGTTAGAAAGTGCCGGGAATTAGCGGCACTTATGAAAAAGTGCCGGAAATTAGCGGCACTTTTGAAAAGTGTCGGGAATTAGCGGCACTTTTTCCAAAAGTGCCAGAAATTAGCAGCACATATGAAAGTGCCGGTAAATAAGTGCCGGGAAAAGCCATTTTTGTTGTAGTGACTATGGCATAGATCACAAGTAGGGATGGCAACGGGTCGGGTACGGGCCAGGTTTGCTCAAAATCGGGCCCGACCCGCACCCACACACCCCTTTACCGAACCCGGCCCGACCCGGGAGGCATCAAACCCGTATCCGGTCCTACCCGGCCCGAATGTGTATTTTTTTTTTTTTTTAAAAGCAAAATTCTGTTTTGAATTTGATTTTCAATTTCGGTTTAAGCGGAGGAAGAAATTTGTTTAAATGAAGAGAAAAAACACCAACAAATAAAGGTTACAGGCTTCTCCTTCTCAAAAAAGTTTCCAGAAAACAAAACTAAAAATTGAGATTCAAACACAGTGAGATAGAAAGAGCAAATAAGAAGATTGAAATAGAGAAGGGAATTAAAAAAGTGGATTCGTGGCTGGTGTTCCTCCATATTAGATATTGGAGACACCACTGAAACAAACACATTACACACACCTACAGCCAGACGTAAGTGGATATGGAGAATAACAAAGCCGTTGGAGAAGGCGGCACAATTGGATGGAGGACAGTCGGAAAGTGGGAGTCGCGTCGAGAGAAGTATTCAGCGATGAAAAAGGCGTGGAATTGCAAGAGAGCAGCGGCGCTAAGATACAATAACCCTAAATCTTTAGATAGGAATATATATTATGGCTATAATATGTATTCGGGCCGGGTCGGGTCCCGATGGGTTTGAATGCTTAACCGAACCCGAACCCGACGGGTTTCTAAAATGTCTTACCAAACCCACCCGTGACGGGCCGGATTGTCCCGGATACGGATCGGGTTCGGACAAATTGTCATCCCTAATCACAAGATTAATCTGTTTCCTTCAAATATACTTCATCCGTTCCATTTTAAACTTCAATTTTTTTTTTATTTTGGTTGTCCCAATTTAAATTTCAAATCTTAAAATAGAAACTTCTTAATACTTATTTATATGTGACCTCTACATGTCATACTCACAACAATTATCCACTAACTATTTCCTACCACATTTTATCTCTCCTACCAAAATCCCTTGAACACCTCCGGATCCATCTTGATCTCTGCATCTCCAAAATTCCACCTCGAATTTTTGCAGATCTTATAAGAAACAAACGAACTATTCGGACTTTCTGATCTTCCGCACCATCGTTGACCTATTTGGCACGTGTCTTATTTCAACCATAAACCCTAGAAGCTCTCAGATTCCTGCACGTCTTCCACACGAAGAATCTGCACTGCACGAAATCTGTACGTGCGCTCACCCAAGCCTGCGTGCATTGCACGAATTCTGCACGAAAATATGTTGTCTATTTTCTTCACCTTGGATCTCTCCTAGATATCAAACCAAAGCTCTAACACCAGTTGTTGGGGAATTGGGGGGATCACCGCATCCACTAGCCCATACTAGCAGTCATCAACATGGAGAAAATAATCAACACATGATAATATAATATGAAAGAACAAGAACACCATGATTTGTTAACCCGGTTCACCACCCCCACGTGGCTACATCCGGTGGCCCCAAGCCAGGATATCACTATAATAATATGTTGATTGTTACAGTTTACACATACACTCACACATATCTAGTATGTATACTTTCCCATGAACAACCCTCTCCTACATATTATTATCTCTCCCTCAAGAACGCACAAACATGATCATGGCCGGGTTGTAGGATCGCCCCCCCAGTGGCTCTCCTTGTTGGAAATTATGCCTTAGGACTTTGAGAAAGGCCTTGCGTTACATCATGTTCTCATTTGTTATGTAGATAACAAACCTGGATTATTATATGTTTTACATGTTTATTATAATAATCTCCATCCCTAGTACTTATGAAGGACTAGTATAAGTTTAGTTGATGATCATATGATGATCATGTGTATATGATACAAATTAAGCTTATGGGTACTTGTTAGTGAACACGTACTGGACATGACCCGCTATGAGATTTATGTCATGGTCAGATGTCATAATTAAATCTCATATAGTTATATCATTTATCCTTAGACCTGAGATTATCATAGTCTTCCACATGATGAACATTATGTTTGACGTACTCAAACGCTACCCCTAACCGGGTGGTTATAAAGGCTACGATTGGCATAATCGGATTCATGTAGGGAAGAATGATAAGTCAAGATGGGATTTGTCCCTCTCTCAAGAGAGATATCTGCTTGGCCTCTCGATGAGTGAGATTGATGATAGTGTATGGCCATACCCAAATGAATTGAAGTGTTCAATGTCATTTGCTCATATCAATCTACTCGGGATCGAGAAAGCATTGAACAAGATAAGTTGACGTTGACCATGACTTATGTTCAATATGATATCGCGTGACAAAAGGATTGTGATATGTTCTATGAGGATAACGAACGTCGTTTAAGTTATATTAATTGGGTAGTCATGATGGCTTGCTAGAGTCCGCTCATGACTTATGAGTTTGACATTGGTTGGACTCATTACCAACTTAATATAATCTTATGGGATCCCACACAAAAGGACGAATCAAGAAAAGGCAAAAGGTGAAATCCTGGCGGGCACGGCCGTGCAGGTTATAGGGCACGACCGTGCAAATTTGCACGGCCACGCACATTAACTGACTCGACCGTGCCAATATTGAATAGCGGAAGGATGAGCTCGGACCAAGTGGCACGGCCGTGCCATTTGGTGAGCACGACCGTGCCAATGTTCTTGGGGCCATAATTTGTGCAGTTTAATTAGGTGACGGGATTTTTGTCTTCTAGGTCATTAAGGGTTAATGATTAGGGACTATAAATACATCTTTTCATCAGCCATTAAACTAATGCATCCTAGTATGTTTGAGAAACATAATTCTTGATCCAAGATTGTGAATCAAAGATCAAGAACAGCAAAAATTCATATAGCCTTTGAAGATTAGAAAAGAGTTTTCTAATGGGTCTAGCAATCCAGATCTAGAATGGTTCTAGATATTCGTCTGCGTATGGATACACATAGAGGATGTTTGCTTTAACATCTCAAGTTCTTGATCCTGTGATCCTGATCCGAAGAACGCGAAGAACGAGGAGATCAAATCTTAAAGCTTGAAGACTTGAAGATTTGGAGATCCGGAAAATTTAAATGCACAACAACGGTTAGTATTCTAAATTCATCTTGCTATTAACATAATCATCATGAATGGATCTTGGGGCTTAGGGTTTTGTTAATTTCATATTGCTTTATTCCGCTGCGCAAGGTGCCTCAAAACCCAACACTCCTAGGCCCCCGGCCCCCTCCTATACAATATTTTGTGCTCTCTCTTGATATCCTAACTCTCTCCTTTTGGGTACACAATATTCTGGATGAAATCATGCTTATATAGGTGTACAAGGAAGTCCTAAGTCTATTTCGAAGAGATACAATCAAAATAGGAAACAAATCAGGACACCAGATCTGGCCCGACAGTGGTGTGCGGTCGCCCACTTTCACGTGTGCGGCCGCCCACTTCTCCAGTTTAAGGCCTATCTCATCACTGATGGCTTGGGCGGTCGCCCAGCTCCTCTGTGCGGTCGCCCACCCCCTCCGGTTGCTGTTTCCTTCTCCTTTTCGAACTCCTCTTCCACCCCCTTTGACTTAGACTCCTTTTCCCCCCCCCCCTTATGTTTAGGACTCCAATCCCAACAAGATGGATGATAGTTAACTAAAGTTAAAAAATGAATAGAAAGGTTAACGGATTTTCTAAAACTTGCATTAATCACCCTTATAACTTCACAAAGTTTTAATTTCCTATTATCCCGCCAATTATACCACAATAAACCAAAGAAAAAAAAATGAATTTCTATAAAATAACAATTTTTAAATTTTCTAGAGAGATAACAATATTTTAATAAATAAAATAATATTTCTATTAATTATCAATATAAAAAAACAGAAAATCTTGGGAAAACGCGTTTTACACGCGTCTTAGTGTAAAATGTGTTTTTAATTTGCGGAGTGACATTTTTGTAAATAAATAGAACGTTACTAAAAGACGCGGTGGCATTTTTGCAAATAATTGGAACTTACGAAAACCCACCAGACACTTTTTTACACTGTAGGAGGCATTTTGCAATATTACAGGAGGCACTTTTTAATACTAAGACAAGCACTTGTTTTAGAATTTAGAAAAACTCGCCTGGTACTTACAAAAACTCACCAGACACTTTTTTACACCATAAGAGGCATTTTGCAATACTACAGGAGACACTTTTTAATACTAGGGCAAGCACTTGTTTTGAAAATTTTAAAAACCCACCAAACACTTGTTGACAATGTATGAGGCATTCTTCAATATTCCAAGAGGCACTTTGTTATAGTAAGACAGACAGTCTTAAAACTACCACTAAAAGTGCCTCTGTTAATGTATAAAAGTGTCTGTTTGAATATTTATAAGTGTAATATTACAACAGGCACTTTGTAATATTAGAGAAGGCACATGATAATATTAGTGAAGGCAATTGGGAAAAACACGTTTTTTCTTAGCTTAGTGTAAAACGCGTTTTCACATTATGCACTAAATTGCAACTTTTGGTACTTTATGACCCACATTGCAACTTAGTGTAAACTTGGTTGTAGTACGGTGCAATTTGCCCTTCAAAATGATGTAGGAGGAGACCCGACCGACCAGTACAAGCAGTATTCCAGGCGCCCGCCTGTGGCAGCGCCCGCTTACTTGGGTTGTTTTCGGGCGTGAGTTACTGGACAAAGCAAGCGCCCGCCTGGTTTTAGCCAAGCGCCTGCTTGGAATGTCGGGCAGAATTACCAGTTTACGTTTTTTTTGCTGTTTTACACGCATACTTAGGTTAATTTCAGGATTATTGTTTTGTTTAGGTTATGTTAGTTTGTTAGGAGTATAAATACTCTTTTCTTTTATTGTGTTCTAGGGTTCATCGCTTGTGAACTCTTGTGTTTAGTGCGCTAATCACGAATACTATCGCTTCCGTGCTGCGTCAGTTGGTATCATAGCAGGCCATATCATGTCTTTTGCATCACTGAATCATTATGGGAGATCAGGCTACAAAGGCAGATATCGATGGGATTACCACCGCTATCGCTGCCTTAACGACGAATATTACTGCGTTGGTGGCTGCTCAACAGGGTCAGAATGTTAATTAGAACTGTAGGGGTGAGAGAGACAGGGTTGATCCAGTTCGACGCCCACAAAGGGTAGAGAATAGGGATGAGGAGGAGTCCAGTTCCGAAAAAGAGGTTGTTCATGATGAGGAACCAGATCAGGGTAATAATCGACACCGCCATGATTATAGAATTAAGGCCGATATTCCTTATTTCTATGGAACCATGGGGATTGAAGATTCCTAGATTGGCAGAATGATGTCGATCGCTTTTTCGAAGTTATGGAGGTGCCTGCGAATAAATAGGTAAAGATGGTGGCGATCCGATTGAAGAGTACTGCTGCAGTTTGGTGGGACAAACTCGCGGGACAGAGACGACGGCAAGGAAATGGCCAGTTAAAACTTGGAGGCGCATGAAGCAGTTGATTTCTGAGAGGTTTTTACCGGCATATTATGAACAGATCTTGTATAAACTGTATCTCAACTGTGTGCAGGGAAAGAGAACAGTTGATGCGTACACTACTAGAAAAAATATTATTAGAAACGAACATTTTCGTTCCAAATTGGTCAAATCCGTCCCTGTTTTTAAATATTGGGACGCCTATGGTCGTCCTTTTTTTTTGGTAGCTAAACAGGACCACTCCGATTCGTCCCTAATTAGACACGACTTAGTCATTGCTAACAATAAACGTTCGTCCCAACTTTAGTCGTCCCTAATTTGGAACCATTTCTCTCTCCTCTTTTAAGGACGACTTGTTCGTCTCCAAATAGCCATGAAGGGACGACTTGGTCGTCCTAATTTTGTCATTCTGGAATTAAAAAAATAAAATAATGAATTATTTAATTAACTAATTAATTGTAGCAATTAATTAGTTAATCAATAATTCATTATTTTATAAATTCAAATTATCAATAATAATTAACCATTAGAATTTATGTTCAAACATAACAACACAAATAAGTTCATCCAAAATAAATTATCCAACAAAAACTAAAAATCATCCAAAAAGTGTAAATTTAAAAGTTACTACAACTTCCTTCAAAAAAGTTACTACAACTTCCTTCAAAAAAGTTACTACAACTGTTTCCTAATTTCCTGCCAAGCCACTGTCGGCCCCACTGTTGCCCCCATTTCTACTAGCCCCACCAACATTCAACAACTTTGTACAAAAGGGGTCACTAGTACCAATATTGTTTCGGGCACCACCTGCATTGTTAGGGGAGGCCGAACTCTGTCCGCTGTTCGGTTGTTGCTGGTACTGATAGTGGTGCGGTCCGTGCGGATAGAACTGATGCTGTGACTGCATTTGAGTAGGGAACATACCAGTGTCGGGGTGGAACATACCAGGTGGAAAAAAGCCCATAGGTGGGGGACCCCAACTTGGCCCTCGCTGAGACATCATCTGCTCAAACCGTTGGCGCTCAAGTTGCTCCCGCTCCTTCTCTTTTCGATGCTGCTCATTTTCTTCAACCAATTTGTACACCAAAGTCTTCAAGCCACCAAGCTCTTCCATCAATTGTTCCCTAGTAGGGTCCGAGTTACTAGAAGATGGGGGAGGTGTCGGGGCAGTTGCTTGAGGAAAAAAAATTGATGGTCGAGCGGTAGGCAGATTGAGTCTTTTTCTTCCCCATGGCCCAAAGCCAACAATTCTACTGCCCAGATTTTCTCTCTGTCCTTCAGCTTTGGCATGGTTCGCAGCAGCAACTTCTCAAGCATCATTTTGAAAGGGGTGGCGAGTGTTTGGATCAACATCTGGATCAACAATCCCTTTCTCAACAGCCTTTTGCATAGCAACCTCTTTATAGTCATCCTATTACAGATAAATAAAAGCAAAAGAAATTAATATGTTGAATAAGTGCTTTTATTAAAACATGAAAAGAAGACTTCAAATGTCATAACCAAGTCTAGAAAACACCAAGACATCTTAGTTTGGTTGAAATCCAAACTAAGGCCTACTAAGCACCAAGTTTCAGGAACTAACGATGAAAGGAGATAGAAAAACCATTCTCAATGAAATTAAAGTTTAGACATTCACTTGGTTTGCTTCTAGGATAATAAATATAGGGTGAAAATTTGAGACGGATGACCCGTTAATATAAGGAAAACAGATTCCATTGAGATCTTGACACGTGGAAACTTTATGAAAATCAAACAATACCAGCTAAACCTACCAGGCTGCACCATTTTTGTTGGTTAACTATAGTTGATAAATTTCTCTCTCTTCGTCTTTGCCAACATATCTTTCTTCTCTACAGGTTCACTAGTCATTCCCAACTCCCAGCCAAACCAAACAATTTCAGTGGAGTCTTAACATTTTAATCAGAGTAAACAATTTCATGGAAAAATCCACCTCTCATCAAACCCATTTCATTTACCACTTAAGCTATTGCATCATGATATTCTCGTTTTCCCTAACTTGAGCTTCTGACTTCCTATCTTTACTTTGAAGTACAGGGATAAAACGAGAATACAACGATAATTCATTTGACCTCATAAAGATACCATATAAATACTCACAAAAATCTACACAAGCTCATCAAACACCAGAAATTTAAATAGATATTATTCGCTGACTTGTTATTCTTATTGCATTTCAGATCTTAAACCATGCCAAAGAAGGCCAAAATTTGTGTCTATAATCAAATTCTAAAAAAAAAAGGAATTAAGTTAAAGTGAAAGACCATGTAAGTAGGTACATAGAACTCCTTAATAAATTTGTAAAAACACATAAGCACATACGTATACAACAGCGTTACAACAACAATACAATGCAAACTTCTTGCATTCTTTATTGCCTGATTGATCAATTAGCCTAATGTGGCAGTGAACAGAAAAGGAGAGGACTGAAGAAGATTTGTTTGAGCAATTAAAGACCCCATGTAAGTACCCCAAAGATCTAAACAAGCTCGTCATGCATCAGAGACTAGATGAAATGCAAAAGCAGCTTTAATAGTGAAAGGGGAAATATATTGAAAATGAGTTCAGAAATCAGTAGTAAAGACCGTGAATAGGTTAGGTTGAATATCGATCTGTTGGAATTTTGTAGGGAGTGAATACACATATATATACACTAGCTTATATATATAAACACGTAAATATAAGCTAAACTTACATAAAGTGCGGCAGTTGCTTCGGATGACCACTCCAACTCTCCAACATTTTTCCCCTTCCGAGTGTGTAAAGCAGCAAAGACATCTCCTTCGTCTATTTGAGGTCCGTATCTTTTTCTCTACAATAACCAAAAAAAAAAAAAAAATCAGAATGTACCCCGGAGGAAATTATATACAGGAAATCATAAATAGACTCCTTCTGTACGACTTCCAGCCTCAGACCAGATTCACAGAACAAAGGAAGATTTCAACCAAACACACTTCGATAGACCATTAAACCATTAAAATAAAATTTAACAACAGTTAAAACTAAAAAAAAATCAAAAGTACTGTGTGAATAAACTTACCATACGACTCAACTGATCAGCAGTACTAACACATCCAAATGTGGAAATAATTTTTACTTTAGCCCTATTAATTCTATTCTGATCGGCTTTTTTCTTAGCCTTCGGATTATTCCACCAATTAATCCAATACTTCCAAACATCTTCATGAATACAAATCTAACTAAAACAAACGAAAATGCCAGTTATTTGCAAAAAACTTAACGAAAATGAAAAAAATAAAAGGAAAACATTTACTTGGATAAATGGGTTGCTCTCTGCCGGCTGAAAACAGGTGCGAAGCTCACGCCGGAAAAAAATCAACGACCTATATGATTCGCGGACAATACAATGAACGATTGTTAGAGTTACAATTTGAAGTTTCAAAACAAATCAAAATTCGGAAATACAAATTAAATCTAGGGCGTACACACTGGACTTACTGGACTAAGATTAAGCTAGAGAAGATGCGAAGCTCACGCCGGAAAAAAAGAGGGGAAACGGCCGGTGAATTTAGAGAAGGGGGCGACGGCGAGACATGGTCGACTCAATTCGGGAGAGGAAAATGGGATATTTAATTAGGGTTCGTACGTAGAAAGAAGAAAGAAGAAAGAAGAACCACGCTTTTAAAAGGGAAAATGGCAACGAACTATATTATTCGCGGACGACTAAGTCGTGGCCTTATTTTCACGCGTTTTTATGTTTAGTCTGCAACGAATTAGTCGTCCCCAATTTCATTATCTATTCCCGCTCAGTTTCACGCCTTGCCCGCTTAAATTTTGGAACGAACTTTACAACCTTCGCCACTACTTAGTCGTTTCAATCAGTTTCCAAATACAGCAACGACTAAGTCGTTTTAATGTTAGTTTTGTTCGTCCTTAATTTGGAACGACCGTGTCCGTTCCTAAAATTCCGTGGCTGCAATTAGTTATTCTAGTAGTGGTATACTACTGATTTTAGAGGTATACTGCGCGGGTTGAGATTGAAGAAACCGAGGATCAGAAAGTTGCACGCTACATCAACGGTCTGAAAAGTTCGATACAGGAGAAGATGGGTTTGCATCAGGTGTGGACCTTTACGGGTTCTTCCACGCTGGCTTTGAAGGCCGAACTTATGGAAAATTCGGGTTCGACAAATTTTACACCGTTTCGCAAATGGGATCAACAGGGTAGTTCTAAAGCAGGGACTGATAAGGAGAATGGGACAACAGTTAAGGACCTAACTCCACAGACTAAGAGTACAGACAACACTAGTAGCTCCACAAGAAACAAAGCTCCAATACAGAAAACAACAAACCCTTATGCCAAGCTAACAGGGGATAAGTGTTTTCGTTGTGGCGGACAGGGTCACAGATCCAACGTTTGCCCCACCCGGCGAACAGCTGCGATTCTGGAAGCAGAATACGAGGAGGAAGAAAGCGCCACTAATGAGTACGAAGGGGTCGAATTTGCTGAAGAGGAGTCTGGGGAGCGAGTCAGATTTGTGCTTCAACAGATGTTGCTATCTCCCAAGGATGAGGGGAAGAGGAAGAATCTATTCCGAGCACACTGTTCTGTTAAGAACAAGGTATGTAATTTAATTATTGATAATGGTTGCACTAAAAATCTGGTGTCGCAAAAATTGGTGGAATTTTTAGGGTTGAAAACTGAACTTCATGAGAAACCATTTAGTTTGGGATGGGTGAATAAGGGTTCAGAACTCAGGGTGTCACGGACTTGCAGGGTCCCTATATCTATTAGTAAACACTATAAGGAGGAGGTTGTTTGTGACCTTCTGAATATGGATATATGTCACATATTGCTTGGTCTCCCATGGCAATATGATCATGACAGTACTTATCGGGGCAAGGATAATGTTCTGATGTTTAAATGGGCAAAGCATAACATTGCGATAGCTCATGTTCTGCGTTTTGAGAAAGGGGTTGGGAATGACGAACTGGTCATGATGCTCATACAGAACGAGAAAATTCTTGCCGCACATCTGCAGACGGACGGACAGACTGAGGATACTAACCGGATTGTGGGGAATGTGATCAGCAGTGTTCGGATTGTGGGGAATGTGATCAGCAGTGTTTGTGGAGATGAGCCAAAACAGTGGAAATTAGCTTGGCCACGGGTGAAGTTTGCTTACAACGGTGCAAGCTCTGGGGGATATTTATGAGTACCACGAGGATGGGGTTCTTTATCCTGGTGAGAACTTGGGGTCGAGTTCTTTAGAGGTGGAGGAGACTGACGTAGGAGGAGACCCGACCGACCAGCGCAAGTAGCATTCCAGGCGCCTGCCTGTGGCCTCACAAGCGCCCGCTTACTTGGGTTGTTTTCGGGCGTGAGTTTCTGGACAAAGAAAGCGCCCTCCTGGTCTTTAGCCAAGCGCCCGCCTGGTTTTTAGCCAAGCGCCCGCTTGGAATGTCGGGCAGAATTACCAGTTTACGTTTATTGGCTGTTTTACGCGCAGACTTAGGTTAATTTCGGGATTATTGTTTTGTTTAGGTTATGTTAGTTTGTTAGGAGTATAAATACTCTTTTCTTTTATTGTGTTTTAGGGTTCATCGCTTGTGAACTCTTGTGTTTAGTGCGCTAATCACGAATACTATCGCTTCCGTGCTGCGTCACAAAATATATATGGTTTTAAAATTTATTTTTTTAAAAAATAATTACTCTTTGCGTTTCAGACTTATTGTTACTAAATGAGAGTACACGTGGATTAAGAAAATATGTTGGAAAAGTAAGTATTATGAGTGGGTAGGAGAGAGAAAATAAGTTAGTGGATTATTGTTGTGAGTGCATAGGAGAGAGTGAAGTAAACATTTTGAGTAAGTAGCAATAAGTATGGGACGCCCAAAATGAAAATAAGTAGTGATAAGTATATGACGGAGGGAGTATACATTTATTCATTAATTATGACATATCTCTGGTATAAGCATTTAAACTACTTAGAAAATTAGATTTTGTTAGAAGTACATAAGTACATTTGATATGTATTAATTGTATTTCTTAATATGTATGAAAAAGTTTAAAACGAGCTGTATTTTAAAACAAAAAAGTGTTAAGTTTTGGCTTAGAAGGGTTTTTCTTTTTTTAAGGACTTATAAGGATTTCTAGATGTCCATTTTTGCTCTTGAGTTGGTTTTGGGAGAAAGTAGTTCCTCCATAAGTTTTAAAAAGTCATGTTTTTTTAACCCTTCTTAAGAGTTGGTTTTGGGGGAAACTAGTTTCCCCAAAACATTATAAAAAGTCCTGTTTTGCATAGACCGGTTCTTTGTTAATGAACCCACATTCTGAACCGGTTACTATAACTCAGTCATTAACAAACTAGGTATAAAAGGGAAAAACACGCAGTAGCGCACACACCTTTTCTCCGCAGAATTGCCCATTCTTCCGCCATCTCTCTCTCTCTCCCATTCTTCCGACATCTCTCTCTGTCGCCATTACAAACGGAAGGATTGCACATCGAATCTTCAAAAACCGATTGGAAAGGTATGAAATTGTACAAGTTTGTTCATCAATTATCAGTTGTTGAATGAGCTTAATAATTTAATTGAAATTGATTATAGAAGATGGAGATGGAGATAGTGGATAGAAATGTCGAATCAGAGAAGATTGACATTACAAATGACAATGAAGGTGAATATGAAGATATGGAGATTGAATCTGCTATGCAATCAGGTAAATTGAATATTCAATGCAATACAAATCTAGCATTAATTTGATTTCTGTAGTTGTTTCCTGCTCAAATTGAAATAGACATGTTGAAACATCTTAATTTGAAACTATCATTGATTTTTTAGTGCAACCTGGTGTTTTTAGCATAAATTAGTGCAACTTGCTATTTTATCAATCTATGATACCTCAAATCTCTACTTGGTGTTTTTTTAATTTAACTCGGTATTTTAACAAAAAAACTTGATGCTATAGTAACGATACATTTATGTTGAAACAAGCAGTTTGAACATCAACTTATATCTGACATTATTGTTACAGGACATTACCTGATGTTTTAACTGATAAACTTAAGATTTTACTTGATAAACTTTCTATTATAGTAATAGTGCCTTATTTGCTGAAAAGTATATGGTTGAATATCTTTTGGTAGGGACTGTCCCTGATGGTGAGAATGTTGCTGGGTCCTTGCTGTATCGAAAAGCAAAAACATGGGAAGTGTTGTATAAGATCTACAAACAACACGCAAATGCATTAGGATTTACGACAAAGCTTTCAACTGTACGTATGTCCAGAAAATATGGGAAACCACTAAATAGATATTTTAGATGTTCCTGTGAAGGAACATTCAAACCAAGAGGATCTACCGCTATAAGTATAAGTCCTGTTGAGGTTGATCATACATTCATTCCGTCTCCATTGCAACTGTTGGATAACGAACCGAAAAATGATAGAAAAAAAAAGAAATTTGTTGTGAAAAGAACAGGTTGTAATGCTATGATGAGGGTGAAATTGCTCCCAAAGGAAGACTTATATATAGTTGCACGCCATGTTTTAGAACACAACCATGAGATGACGAGGACACAATGGAACCATTTAAAGCGTAACGAACGGAATGTCTCAAATGCAAATGCCTTTTTAATTGAACAAATGGAAGATGCTGGTATAAGGCCAATGGATGGATTTAATGTTATGGCAAAAGCAGCAGGGGAAGAGCATTTGGGTCATACTAGGGTGGATCATGTCAATTTTGCGCAACGATTAAGATCGGAAAAGATTGATGGCGGTGATCCTCAGACTGTTGTGGATAGACTTTGTGATCTTGAGGAAGAAGATCCAAACTTCTATTATAAGATACGCCTTGGAGATGATTCCAGATTATGCGCGTTATTCTGGAGGGACACGATGATGAGAGAGGACTATGACTTATTCGGTGATGTTGTTATTTTCGATACAACATACAACACCAATAAATATGGTCTTATTTGTGCTCCTATAGTTGGTGTAAACAACCATTGGAACACGATTATGTTTGGTTGCGCGTTTTGCATAATGAAAAGGCAGAAACATTTTCATGGCTTCTTAAGGAATTTGGAAAATCGATGGGTGGAAAAGAACCGAAGACAATTTTTACTGATCAAGACTGTGCAATGTCAAAAGCGATTGAAGAGGTATGTAGTTCTTAAAATATAATTTAAAAATTGCAATTTTTTTAAAAATTCATTAGTCTATGAAATACCAAGTTTGTTTATAAAATTAGAAAGTTTTGGTTATAAAATACCAAGTTTGTTTATAAAATTAGAAAGTTTTGGTTATAAAATACAAGTTTGTTTATAAAATTAGCAAGTTTGGTTTATGAAATACCAAGTTTGTTTATAAAATTAGTAAGTTTGGTTTATAAAATACCAAGTGATTCAGTACCAAGTTTGTTCATTATAACATGTATGTTTCTCCTAAATAGGTGTTTGAAGGGAGAACGAGACATAAGCTTTGCTTGTGGCACATTTTACAAAATGAAATAAGCCACTTTGGAAAACTCAAGAAGGATGACGAATTCAAAGATGAATTTGATCACTGTCTTAGAGGTTGTGCTAATGAGGATGAGTTTGAACGTTGTTGGCATTCAATGATTGACAAATATGAACTTGGAGAAGTCACATGGTTTCAGCGTCTATATGAGATTTGAAATAAGTGGTGCCCTGCATTAAGCAAAGACTTCTTCTCCGCTGGAATTTTGTCATCTCAAAGAAGTGAAAGCACTAATCATTCAATTTGTTTCAAAGTAAACAGAAATACCTCACTAACAAGGTTCTTTGACTTATTTAACGAGACTGTATCACGATGGAGGAGTAAGGAACAACGGAAGGAGTTTGATTCCACTTTCTCTGTCCCACAAGCTGAATTGCATGGTGGTATTATCAAGCACACAGCTGAAGTTTACACTTTGGAGATATTCAGGTTTTGTTCTACCTGTATTAATTTCATGTATTAAAATATCAAGTTGTTGTATTAAAACATTAAGTAGTTGTATTAAAACATGAAGTTTTTTTCCCCAGGTTTTTCCAAGAGGAGGTAAAGGCTGCATTCGCATCAACTTATAGTATTGGTTTCTCTTTAGATGACAACAACAAATTGTTTCATATTGCTCATGAAGATACTCCTGAAAGAATAGAGTCAGTAAAGCTTTAAATTGACTTTAATCTTTGGACACAACAAATGGTAAGAAAGTATTATGATTTGATGTTAACATGCCACGAAAACATTGCTGCAAGACGGGTACTAGAAGACGAGTTCAACCGAGACTCTCTCCAAGTTCAAGAAATATTATCTGCAAACTTGGAAGATACTACTACAGCAAGTGCAACAAATAGTGCTACAAGAATTTCTTCGAGAACTGCACCTGCTATAATTGATCCAGTACGTGCCAGTACTAAAGGGAGGGGAAAAAATCCTAAAGCAAAATTCGAGCGGAAAAAGCCAATTACGGACGAGTTTGGCTCAAAAACACCTAATCCACACTTAATTTGATTTCTGTAATTGGTGTTCAAATTGAAACAGATTTGTTCAAATTGCTCAAAAGTGATATATTATTGATTTGGTGCAACTTGGTGTTTTAGTACAGTATCCTGGTCTTTTGGCATTGTAACTTGATGTTTTAATATATAAACTTGATGTTTTACTTGTGCAACTTGACTACTCAAAATTGATATATATTTTATTTTGTATAACTTGGTGTTTTAGGATAGTATCTTGGTATTGTTTCATTGTTACTTGATGTTTTGGTACATAAACTTGTTGTTTTATTATTGTAACTTGGTCTTTGAACATCAGCCTATTATGGAAACTTGGTATTTTGGTAGTGTAACTTGGTATTTTACCAGACAAACTTGATGTTACTTAAAACAGTAAGTCCAATCCCAAAAAACACCATGATGCAACTTCAACTCATTAAAAAAGAAGTTGGAACTTCAACTCAGCAAGTTTCCAACTTATATATACATGTTTGTTCACAGAAACATCATGTTAGGAACCAAAACATCTACTACTAACCAAATGTTAAGTCTCTTCACAGACCTAGTCTGGAAGCAAAACAACCAGTTTGGACTTACTAACAACAAGTTTGGACTTAATAAAATCAAGTTTGGACTTCCAAACACCAAGTTACAACTTCACTAACTAGCAGCCTTTTTAGACCTAGTTTGCCTAACATACGTCATATTAGTAGCTTTCTTCCTCTTCTTCTCCTCGTTGTCTTTCTTTTCAAAAACCTTGTCAATGTAATCTCGTTTGATTTTCGAGAACTCTTCAACTTTTTTCAGCAAAATATCTCGTTTCTTGTTCAAATCACTGAGTAGCAATGCTGCGAGAGCCTCTGCCCGAAGAGTAATCCTTCGTAAATCCTAAACCAAAAGAAGTATATATTCAGCCACTACATTTTGAATAAAAATACAAACATACAAAAAAAAAGATATAAAATTACATTTAAATTTACCTTGAACAATTCAGGACATTTATACTTTTTTCTTTGGAAGTCTTTCATCTCCCACATAATGTAAATACCACAATCACTGTTATACTGGTTTTCTTGAAGCACCCAATCAAAATTCATATATTCATATTCATAATCTTTGATCTCCTCCCATTTCAAGTGACCAAAATCTTTCAACACTGTACTCAATTCTTGACACTATAAAAATAATTTTTTTAAAAAAAGTAAAAATAATAAGTAACAATAAATTAAAAAAAAAACAATTGGAGCAAAAAAATGATAAGACTTACCAGAGTCTTAGCAAAAAAGGAAGAATGACACTTCTTAACACCATTCATTTTCAAGTTGTCCAAATACTGACACTTTTTTGTGTCAGTATTCACAACATACATTGTGTAATGCCCGTGTTTAGCAATTGGAAGAAAGAACTGTGAAAAAAATGAATTTTAGTATTAAATTTGTTAAACAAGAGCAAGTAGTATAATATATAAAAACATTAAAATCAAAATATTAACATTACTAATTTGGTTTCTCTAAGATTCTTCATCTTATCACTCATCACTTGATTCTTAAAAAATTCTTTCAACGTCCAATGGAATAAATGACCTTTCTCATGTGCTTCTTTACCAGAGGTAGTATCAGACCAAAGCAACTGCATATAAAAAAACAAAGTTACTATATCAGTACATCAAGTCACTATACCAGTACATCTAGTTACAATACTAAAAAACAAGAGTTACAAAAACAAAAATAAAATAAAATCGAACTTACCGAACAACTACTGCAACTAAAAATAAAGATATTGTTCCAGACATCAATGTCACTCTGTTCATCAGAACCGCCCATAGATCAAGGATTGTGATACTTACTTCCTTTCCTTCTTGTAACGTTTGTATGTCCACATTAAAAATTAATGCAGAATCTCCATATGAACAATAGCTACCACTACAAAAATAAAAATAAAAATAAAAATAAATAAATAAGTTATCAGGTACAAACACCAAGTTTACACATAAATATATCAAGTTAAACTAAAAAAGGAACAAAATGAAGGATGTTTTACCTATGCACAGAATTCACAAAGTAGTCAGAAAAACAATAGTCAACAACTTGCTTTCTCAAAAGCTTCATTGGCATCAACAAAATCTTATGCTTTTGCATAAACCTGGAGCTCAAAACAGTTGCAAGATTCGCTTCGCCACAAGGTAATGTGCACCATAGACCATCATCTGAATTCTCTTCCCCAATTTCTGCATCATTCTCCGCAACTGGGGACAACGTTTAGGATTCCCTTGATCGTCAAAAGCACGCAAAAGAACCGAATCTGGCAACTCAGTTAAATCAGTATCGACATTATCACCACCAGCTTCATCAACAGTTTCCTTCTCCTTCTCTTTGCCCCTCTCCTGCTCCTTCTCCTTCTCCTTATCACCACCAGCTGCATCAGAAGTTATGATTTCTTCTTCATGGACGGGCTCATTAACTGGATTCTCATCTGCGTGAACGAAATCATTGCCACCATCCCAATTGCCACCACCATCATCGGAATCACTTAGAAGATAAAATGTTGGTCCATTTTTTAATTTGTTCATCCACTTGACCCTCTTATTCAACTCCATCGTTACAGCATCAATAGCCTAAAAAAAACCAGGAGCATTATAAAATTCTTGCCTTGACGAAACTTCCTCATGCCTGGATCCTGGAGATTCATCAACAGTTTCGTTCTCCTTCTCCTTGTCCCTCTCCTTCTCGTTATCATTCTTTTCCTTTCCAACTTTTTGAAGTCTTTCGATCAGTGCATGAGTTATCACTTCCATGCCTCTCTTGAAAATAACCATCGCCTCTTTAGAAGACTACACATAAAGAAACAAAGTTAAGGCATCCAAAAAACAAAAGTTTCACCATGAAAAGACCAAGTTTTAATGTTAAAGAAGCATGAAACAACCTATTTCATAAACTTGCAAAAAAAGTACAACAGCAAGTACAAACAGTAAAATAATAAGTTTGAACATGAAAACACCAAGTTTATGTATATAAGTGCATTGAAACAGCATATTTCATAATCTTGCAAAAAATAAAGTACAACAGCAAGTACAAACATGAAAATAACAAGTTTGAACATGAAAACCCCAAGTTTATGTATATAAGTGCTTTGAAAAAGCATAATCATTAACACCAAGTGTGAACTTAAAACACCAAGTTTGATCATGAAAACAACAAGTTTCTGTATGAAAAATATCAAAAGATTGCATATGAAACAAGTTATAAAACACAGGGCTGTATATATAAAAACACCAAGTTTACATATCAAAGCAACAAGTTTAAATATCATAACATCAAGTCTGCATATG
The DNA here is from genome assembly GCA_026119855.1 of Campanula takesimana. NCBI lineage: Eukaryota > Viridiplantae > Streptophyta > Magnoliopsida > Asterales > Campanulaceae > Campanula > Campanula takesimana. The sequence goes on from JAOWBW010000833.1 coordinate 1,026,820, forward strand.
AAAACTGGCTATTGATAAACAATAAAACTTACATCATAACCCAGTGCTCGTATTTCCTTGTTTGTTTGACTGCCTTATGGAATACAATACCTCACAGTCCTTCCATCTTCTGACATCTCTTCTTCTCCAATTTCTTCTTCTCTAATCTGTTCCTCTCTAATCTCCTCATGTTCAGCATTTTCATTGCCTTCTATTAAAAATTCAACATCATCTTCATCATTACTGATTGGATAAGAATCTGTTGACCTGAGATTTTTTCCATACAAGTTTTTCTTTGACTCATCATTCGCTTTTTAAGCTTTTCAACAGTCTAGTGTTGAATCAAAGGCCTTTGATATGGTTCTCTCACACCTTGAAACGGGAATCTGTACAAGTATGCTAATAATAGCACAAGCATACACCCACTGCATCCCCTCATGTTCTTCTTAGACGTTTTATACTTACCAATGCCTTTGGCCAACCTCTTCAAAATAAAATCACACCAATTGAACTTTCTAATATTACCGACATCTTCAAGCATATCCAACAAAGACAAGTCAACATGCTTTGATATAATAGGAGCCAAAAGATGACCAACAACATGCAGAACATACAATCGCTTGAACTCATCGCCTCCATCTTTCAGATCATCGTGATTTAGACGTTTTTCAATACACGACAAACGTATTCCTTCTTTGGTTTTCTTAAAATGTGCACTATTAAAATATTTCTCTCTCACAGCTAAATCTTCTTCATTGCTCAATGCACGTATTTTCAGATTCCTTGTGTTCCTTGGAAGGCAGAATATGTCAAAAACATCATTTTTTGTCAGCGTATATGACTCTTTATCATTGACTGTCTGCACATAAGTATCTGCATCAAAGTTCTGAACAAGAAAAGGAACAATCCCAACATGTAGCTTCACCAATTTCAAATCCAATAAAGATCCAAACCCAATAGATTTGACATCTTTTATCTGATTATCAGATAATTTCAGCAATACCACTTTACTTGGCGTACATGTATGCAAAAACTGCTTTTCCTTACCATCAATTATGCACACTTGACTACGACCCTTACAAATCTTTTCAGTGCTAGCTTTTCTTTTCTTAGTAGCTTTTCCCCCAACACATCCTCCCTAGCTTTTATTTGTTCACCATCTGATGATGATGATGATCGTTCAACATCAGCAGCAGGAGAATACTCCGATTCAGAATCAATATTGTCAGCAGGAGAAGGCTATAACAATAAAAACATCAAGTTTAAGTATCAAAACATCAAGTTTAAGTATCAAAATATCAAGTTTAAGTATCAAAACACAAAGTGACAGGTTTGTAAATGACAACATGTTTCTATATAAAAACATCAAGTTTAAGTATCAAAACACAAAGTATCAATATAAAAACCAGAAGTTTAAGTTTGCAAATGAAACAAGTTCTAAAACCTCAAAAATACCTAATCAAAGTATTACAAAATTCGAACAAAAATGCTAGAAATCAAACCAATAACAAACAAAATAGAGTGAGAATCAAGAGAAAAAAGCTTGAAATCAACACATACCTAATCAAACATTACAAAATTCGAACAAAAATCCTAGAAATCAACACAATAAACGAACAAAATAGAGTTAGAATCAACACATACCTCCGTCACGCCCTTCCTCTTCTTCATTACATATCTCTTTGCTGTGGTAGTCACTAATTTTTTTCAACGTCATTCTGCTTGAAATCGAGTGAAATCGAACGAAGGCTAGGTCTGAGGGTGAGAGAGATGGAGAGAGCGACGGCGACGGCGACGTCAAAGGTTAGGTCGGAGAGTGAGAGAGATGGAGGTTAGGTCGGAGAGTGAGAGAGATTGAGAGAGCGACGGTTAGAGATGGAGATAGAAAGAAGAAAGAGTTATCGTACCTTACAAAAGCGGCGTAAAAGCCGGTTCACAAAAAAAAATCGCGTAGAGATGTATGAACTGGTTCTCAAATAAACGCTTTATATACCTAGTTACAAAACATGACTTTTTTTAACATTCGGTTTCCCCCAAAATTTTATGTTTGCTCTTTAATGGTTTTGCTATGCTCCTTTCGTTCGTATTATTTTCAGTTGGTTTAAGTCCATTTGCAGTCAAATATATTTTCACCTGATTTTAGTTTCAGCGATATTTTACATTTATCATTATACGAGTATTTTTCTCTTCATAAAAATCTCCATAGATTGAAAAGTCTTTTATCACTACAAAAGATTGTGATTGTGTATTAAAGTACGGATTACTATAGGAATTTCACGTCGGGCTAAAAAAAGTTACTCAGATGCAGTGATTGTTCTTAAAAAATACTCCATCCGTCTCAGGTTAGTGTCGACTTCTTTCCTTTTTCGTCCGTCTCAGGTTAGTGTGGACTACCCCAAAATAGTAAAGAATCTTTACTATTCTTCCCACTCATTCTCTCTCCTACTTTACTTTTACACTCACAAACACCAATCAACTTACTATTCCTTCCACTCATTATCTCTTCTATTTATTTTTTCATACTCACAAACACTTCATTCCATTATTTATTTCTCTTACTTTTTCTTAATTTATGTGCCCAAAAATTTGGTCCACACTAACTAGGGACGGAAGGAGTATACTCTCTCCGTTCCTACCTGAAATAAAATTTTCAATCTCTGATACGGCGATTGAAAAATACACCCTTCATCCCGGTTAAAACAACTAAGAACCTTAAACTGTGACATACCAAAAAGGAAAGTAAGAACCATAAACTGAGACGGTGGGAGTTGTAATATTTTATTGGACAAAGCAAAGTTCTAAAAATCGTAAGGCGGCCGCTAGGCGCATGAGCCGGGCCTAGCGTCTAATGTAATACCCCATCCCACATCGGAAAGATATGGGCTTTGATTGTGATCTATAAGCGTACACTATACTACCATTGAGCACCAATAACATCCATGGACTTTTGGGTGGGCCTGTGGTAAGCCAAGTGGACCCAGTTGTTGTGCTTAGTGGGCAAGTTGCGTGGTGGTTACGTAGCGGGTCGGGTTTGCGGGCTCGGATCGTTACAAACTTATAATATCCCGGTGAATAGTTTGAAAATGTCACCAGAACATACAAACGATTAATTTAAATGTATACAAAAATAGATTTAATATTTACAATTTACAACTGAGAGTACTAATATTAAAAATTGTAGGCGGGGCTCTCTACAAAGTTGAAGTTAATCGCGACATTTTAATGAAAATTTAATGTATTTTTTTTTAATATCTGACCTATGCTGATTTAAGTTAAGCGCCGTGTTTTATGATAGCTTAGCGCCTAAGCGGGGCCTAAGCGATATAAGTGAACGATTGTTTAGAACATAGCAAAAAAGTGGTTTCATAAGTAGGTGTTATGAATACGAAGAATAGAAAAAGTAGATAGAGAATAGTAATTGAACCATTTTGAAGCCGACAATTAATACGAATATTTATCCATCAACTGATCTTATTCAGGTTCAATGAAATCCAAAAAAAAAAATAAAAAAATAAAAATAAAAAAAATTGGGCATGTACTTTAAAAGCATGATGATAAAAAAGCATGATGATAAGAAATCCAAAATCATTGCATACTAAATGGAAAATCTTTTGTAATATGTAATAGTTATTATAATAGTTAACTACTTCTTCCGTCTCAGCAGAAGTGAAACTGCCTAAAATAAAAATATTTCAACCTCATTTATTCTCTCTTTTTTTTTTTTCACCACTCAATTTATTTAACCAACACTACTATTTACCACACTCATTCTTTCTCTTCATTTTCTACCACACATACTAATTTTCTTAAATATTGTGTACACCCCTCTAGTCCTACTTGTGCTGGGACGGAGGGAGTATTACTTATAATAGTAATAAGTACTATAAAACTTAACTATAATAGTTACTATTATACTCCCCCCGTCCCATAACTATGTGCAAAAATTGCCATTTTGGGTGTCCCATTGATAAGTCACACCTTCCTAAACTGGCAAATAATCTTTAGTATTCATCCAACTCATTTTCTCTCATACTTTACTTTTACACTCACAACACCAATCAACCTACTATTCCCTACCCAACTTTCTCTCTCCTACTTCACTTTTAACACTCACAACAACTACTCAGTACTATTCATCCCTTAATTCCCGTGCAAAACCCATTTTGTGCACATAGTTATGGGACGAAGGAAGTAGTTTTTTTTTTTTTTTTTGTGATGATGTCCACAGGAGAAGGAAGCGAGGAGAGGGATCGAACTCTAGCGCTCACCGAGGGTGAGACTTGGCTTTACCACTGAGCCACTCTTTTGGGGACAATTACTATTATAGTAGTAGTTATCTTATACTTATAATAGTAATTGTTACTATAGTAATTAATTATAATAGTTATTATTATAGTTAATATAGTAGTTTATTATTATAATTAACTATTATATTTTACTATAAATAGTTAACTATTGTATTTAACTATTAATAGTTAACTATTTATTTTAACAATTATATTTAACTATTAATAATTATTTATTATAGTTATTTATTATCATTAAAAATTATCTAATTATTATGATTTAAGATTAACTAATACTATTAATAAAAGTATAAAAAAAATAAAAAAAATAATTTAAGATTAACTAATACTATTAATAAAAGTATAAAAAAAAATAAAAAAAATACTAAAACTGGTAAATTAGTTTTCTGTGATTAAGCACTAGTTAAAAGTAATGCTAAGTGAACAACATAAACAAATCTTGGAATGCATGCGGAGAAGAAAATTGAATGTAGTCAAATGCACTCCTTTATCTGTTCTTTTCCATCTCTTAAGAGCCATTCTTTCTCAATAATTACAATAATTAGTTGTCATTTTCTTCACTTTAGGTGAACTTTTATTACAAAAATCAAAGATTTTATCACACTGAGCATGATTTAAAGCACATAATCTTCATTGGATTTCCTAATCATGATAAGCCAAAAATCAAAGGCCCATCTTGCGGGAATGGGCCCTATCACCAAAACATAGATATCTTAAACTTAGGTTAACAGTAACAAACTATTTTTTCTGTCCCAAAATAAATATCATATTTGGAGTATTTAACAAGTCAATGATTTTAACTTTTTAATTATGTTTTTTTGATTGCTCCAACTTATTCATTAGAGTAGAGTGTCACTTCTTATGTCATTTGTGCCTATTAAAACAAATAAAATAGAAAGATCACCAAATTTCATATCCTTTTTTAGTAATGCGACAATTAATTTGGGACAAACTAAAATAAAAAAAATACATTTATTTAGGGGCAAAGAGAAACTAAATATGGATTTGATAATGCCATGCATTCATCTTTAAAAATGAATTTATCAATGAGTTTTTTCTTGCATAACATATTTTTTGAACCATGTTTAAAAAGGTTAAAGGTTCGATTCTCCATTCACATGTAAACAAAGCACTAAATATGTATTTCTTTCTTTAAAAAAAAAAGCTAAATGTACATAATTTTTCACTTCAACGTTCGGTTTCCAATTTGACTTTTTTTAAAAACATTCATCAAAAAGGCCTTAGCTGGTTAGTACTTTTCACTTTAAAGTTTGATTTGACGAAAAAAAAAATAACTTCAGGGTTCGTTTTGAAGGGCGGTATATCATTTTAAGGCCTAAATTATCATTAACCCTAGTTTATATGATTGTCTGTCTATTATAGAAGGCATCAAAGACTTCCTCATCAATTTAATGTTCTAGTTCACACTCTCATCAAGGAGTTATATAACAAAATTATTAAAGTGTTTATGTATTTGAGCTATACATTAAAAAAAATGTATTTGAGCTATTAATTTTTTTGATTTTTTTTCATGAAATTATGTGAAAACTAATTTTAGTATCATTAGAATCACTTTTACAGCATTGGAACCATTGTTTTAACTTGTTAGCGGGAGGATTTTAAAAACTAAAAACTAATACTCCCTCCGTCCCAGAGTAAGAGTCCTACTTTCTATTTTGGTACGTCCCAGAATAAGAGTCCTATTCCTAAAATGACAAAGAATCTTTACTATTCACCCTACTCATTCTCTCTCCTATTTTACTTTTCTATTCACAACACCAATCAATTCAATATTCTCTCCCACTCATTCTCTCTCCTACTTTATTTTTACACTTACAACATTTATATCACTTCCAATATTTATTAATAAGCGTGCAAATGAGGGGTAGGACTCTTACTCCGGGACGGAGTGAGTACCTTTTTCTTATTTAAAAAAATAGTGGTTTCTTACAAAATTTTGTGTTTAGCTTTACAACTATCCATGGTATTGGTTGGAGATGGGCATAAGGGTAGCCCGGTTCGGTCTGGCTCATTTTTTTATTAAACATGCTGGTAAACGGGCTTAATCCCGCTCGTGATGTGTGAGCCAGCGGGCTAAACCCGGTCCGACCCTCTTGTAAGTCCTTAGCCCGGCCCGCCTTTAAACCCTTAGGTTTTACCCAACGGGTTTTATTTTTTAGTTTGTTTTTTAAATTTGAGAAAATACAGAAAAATACAAAAATAAATTTAAAAATATTAAAGACATTTCAATTTAATTTATAGTTTTAGTAAATATATAAATGGTGTAATATTAGTATATTGTTAAAGCAAATTAAAATAACAAAATAATTTTAAATTTTAATGAATAAAATTGTTAAAATATTAAACATACTCCATTTAATAAATAAAACTGGTAAAACATTATATATTCATTTTAATAGTGAAATAAGGGTATTTTGGACAAAAAATAAAAAACACAAATAAAATAAAAGTTTTCAGACATGCCAAAAGGGTTTCCAAACGGGTTTTTCAAACCAGCATGGGTAAGAGTTTGACGGGCCACGGGCTGGCGGGCCAACGGGCCGTCCACGGGTTTAAACCCAAAATGTCCATCTCCAGTATTGGTTCAAAAGATCTTTTTAAATAATTTTCAAAATTGACAACGGACAGTTGTTTATAAGAGATAATTTGCAAATAAACATTATACAAGTTTATTCATTGCAATTTAAACTTTTTATAAATTATAATTGCGTTAAAAACCATACATTTAAATATGTTGCAAACTAAATCTTCCTCCAATTAGTCGTGAAACAATAAGTTTAAATATGCACTGAAAACGTCCAAACGACCAACATATGCAACGGCATACTCCTTAGTGACTAAAAAACGCAACTTACTCATTAAGTGGTTTTCAGATAATGCAACCAGTTTCTTTTTTAACTAACAGTTTTTATTTTTTTAACAAATTGTTGATGTGGTAAACAAGGTGTTTTTTGTTTTTGTTTTTGGAAGGAATGGTAAATAAGGTGTTAAAACTCTAACGAAATATTAATGTAAAACTAACTTTATAGTAACGTTGTAATCTCTCCAACCCGATAACCACCCATATTGACCAACCACCACAATTAAAACAACACCAATCTTTCGCCATTATAACCACTTAAACCTAAATCAATCAAACCCAAATCAATAAAAACTCAAATCTCCAAACCCAAATCAAGCAAAGCCAACATCAACAATACGACAACACAAATTACAATTCCAAATTTCCCGCATTTCAAAATCTGGGGTTTGAAAAAAAAATGAAATTCTAAATCTGCACCTAAGGCAAATCAAGCAATAAAACATGATTCTCGGGAAAATATAGATTTATGCCCTTGTACTTAGGTCTAAGATGCAGATCTACCATTATACTCGTTAATTGCCATCCTTGCCCTTGAACTCAAGAAAAATGAGGGTATATTTGACTATCGTTAACTTTCCGTCAAAAAATTGACGGAAATGCTGACAAAGCTACTGATTTGGACAAACTTTAATCTAGGTGGAAAAAATGGCAAATAGGATTATTTCATTCATAGCAAAAATAGGATAGTTTTTAACATATGCAAAGAAATGCCCAAAACGACGTCATATTGATGATGTAAAAAACCCTAAATCAATAAGCCTTTTTCCTCTCCCAACTCACAATTGTCTGCATATACATCCCCCACCCACCCTACTCCAAACATGTCCTGCCACCCTCCCCCTTCTCTTCAAACATCTTCCTCCCAGACCACCATTAATCTCCTCTTCAGATTTTATAAACCGCATCCATCCCCCTTCCATCATCTATCTCCCCATCCCTGCCAAGCTAACATCAAAGGAAAATAACCAGATCTGAAATTCTCGCCCCTGCCTCACTCCAGCGTCGTCGCCCCACACCTCACTCCTCGTCTCTCATTCCATCGCTCCACCATCTGTCTCGTCTCCTACCAGTCGCGCCCACCCACAACCTGCCATCGCCGCCTCGTCTCCACCTCCTCTGCATCCTATAATATTCTTCGTAGACAGATCTATTTCAAATTTAAACAAATTGAGTTTCTATTTTTTCTTATTTATTGTATTTTTTAATATTGACTTTGATTGGATTTTGGGATTTTATAAAAAGTGAGTTTTTCAATTTGTAAGTACTGATTTTCAAATATACTGTCATTTTTTTCAATTTGATTTTTAAAATTTTACAAGGATTTGCCTTTTTGCTTTCGGTTCCGAGTGGTGGCGATGACGACGGTGGTGGCCATGTATAGCGGTAGTTTGTAGTAGTGTTGTGATGACGATGGACAAATAAGGGGAAATAGCTGCTTCTAAAAACTAACCATTTTTTGTGATGTGATTTTGGTGGTGGTGTTGATTTAGGTTGTGGTGGTGTTAGTTGTTTTTGGTGGTGGCTGACTGTGGTAGACAATACCTTGCTTGCCCAGATTCAAGTAAGAACTTAATTAACAAATCCATCAATTTAGCAAGTTATTAACGCAACTGTGTAATCAATTCAGCTTATTTAACTAATTACTTAATGAAGTTCAACAAAATATAATGAAAGTTAATATTCAAAACGACATAGTTTTATGCCATTTGAACGGCTTCCTACATCATCAATTCCACTAGCTGTTTCTTTTTCCACGTATTTTACTAAAATATCCAAATCAGCAGCTTAGTCGGCACTTCCGTCAAATTTTTAACAGAAAATTAATGATGGTCAAATATACCTTCATTTTTCTTGAGTTCAAGGGCAAATATAGCAATTATCGAGTATGAGGGTATATCTGCATCTTAGACCTAAGTACAGGGGTATAAATCTATATTTTCCCCATGATTCTCCTTCAATGCATTTACCTATTGCGATTTCCATGTAGTGAAAGGGTCAATTTTTGGGAAACATTTAAGGCCATTTTGAGTAGAGTGGGCGGACGCACATGTGAAAGTGTGCACCGACACACATCTGACGGGCCAAAAGCTGAAATTTCATGTTTGTTTCCTAATTTAATGCAATCTATTCCAAATAGAATTAGGGCTTTCTTGTACACCTATATAACATAGATACGACCTAGAACACATTGTAGCATCATACTAAATAGTGTTTAATATAATATTGACTTGGAGATTGCCCCCGATCGTAGTTCATGTGTTAAACGAATCGGGTAAACAATTCTTGATCATATAATTGTCTTTGTGGGTGTGTTGTTCTTGTTCTTGATTGCAATGGGGTACCACCATTTCCCCAACAACTGGTATCAAGAGCTTTGGTTCGGAGGATTCAAAGTTTCATTAGTTGATTAATTTGAATTACGTTCTTAAGAAATTTTTGAAGTAATCAATATGGGCAAGAACTCAATAGAGAAATTCAGCGGTGTGAATTTCACGTTTTGGAGGACAAGGATTGAAGATTACCTTTATTATAAGGATCTTCAAAAATCTTTGGGCGAGAAATCTGCAGACATGAAAAAGGGGGATTGGGAGACATTCGATCGTAAGGTAATTCATCACACAAGAGGGGTCCAAAACCTGGGGATGTCTGTAATTTCTGTAAGGAGAAAGGGCATTAGAAATTTGATTGCCTTAGAAAGAAGCGACACGAGGCACTAGTCAGAGCAGAGGCCATGGTGGCCAAAGGTAGCAGTTCAGATGAGGATTATGCTCTAGTTACATCAGAATCAACACTCCCATCCGTTGCGTGGATTGTTGATTCAGGAGCTTCTTCCCATATAAGTCAGAGGAGAGAATGGTTTACTGATTATAGGCAGATGGAGGTGATATAAGCATGGCCAACAGTGAAGTCTGCAAGGTTGTCGGTATTAGTTCGATCAAGGTCAGGACTAATGATGGTAGGTTTGTCACTTTAAACGAGGTTCGATACGTTCCGCTTATGACAAAGAATATGATTTCTCTTAGTCAACCGGACAGCAAAGGGTTCAGTTCCAAAGGTAAATATGGAGCAGTTAGTGTGTGTACTAGTTCAGAAGTAGTGCTAAAGGCCTTAAGAAGGGCTCTTTGTATTTCCTCCAAGGAAGGACGCTTCCAGGGTTAGATATGGTTGCATCATCAGAACTGAACGAGGGAGATATGTCTAAGATGTGGCACATCAAGCTCGGGAACATGAGCATTCGAGCGATGCAAGAGTTGGCTAAAAGAGATCTTCTATATGTCCATAAGATCAACGAATATTGTGTGCTAGGAAAGATGAAGCGTAATAGTTTCCCTAAGGGCATACACAACACAAAAAGCATTCTGGATTACATCTACTCAGATTGTTTGGGACCTTCACGTCATAAATCATTAAGGGGACACATACATTTCTTATCTATGGTTGATGATTATTCAAGGAAGACTTGGGTGATTATCATGAAGCAAAAGAATAAGGCTCTAAGGAATTTCAAGGACTGGAAGACGTTAGTGGAGAACCAGATAGGAAAGAAGCTCAAGAAGCTCCGAACAGATAATGGTTTGGAGTTCTGCAGTACTGAGTTCAATTCGTTTTTAAAAAAAGATGGGGATTTCTAGACATCTCACCATTAGAGGTACGTCACAGCAGAATGGTGTAGCAGAGCGGATGAATCAAACATTGCTTGCAAGGGCAAGGTGCATGCTCTCCAATGTAAGGTTGTGTAAGTGGTTTCGGGCAGAAGCGATTAGTACATCATGTTACTTGATTAATCGTAGACCTCACGCCGGTATTGACCTCAAAGTTCCCCATGAGGTATGGACTGGTAAGCCTGCTGATTATTCTATTTTAAGATCTTTTGTTGTACTGCTTATTATTATGTAGATGATAGGAAGTTAGAACCTAGATCTAGAATAGGAATATTCATGGGGTATGGGTGTTGGGTTTCGTGCAATCATGCGCAGCGGAAGACATAACATAAAGAAACCCAAAAGCCCAGATCCGTTATGTTTAATAATTCATAATATTTAAGATGAAAGAAACTAACGCTTGTAGATCGAAATATGAAACCTTGGATTTAGATGCTAAGAAGAGCACCCTCTACCGGTGATCCACACTTCGAACGGATTCAAAAACTCTTCTTGACTTGACTGCTAGGTCATTCAGATTGAAAAACTTGATGAAGAACGATTCTTCAATTGCTCCCTATGATTATTATGGTTTGATAATTGGGAATAATCAAATCTAATAATCCTAGTATAATATGTGTATTCTCTCTCTCCAAGAAAGAGTTTACGATTTCACAAATCAATATTATGGGAACAATACCCGGTTGTACATATTATATACAAGAGGTCTCCAAGATCCTTTAGGGTTTAGGTCTTCTTGTCCAACAAGAAAATACTTAAAATAAACTGCAGTTCGGGACTGCCGCCGTACGGCGCCTAGGCAGCCGTATGGCTCCTAGGGAGCCGTACGGTGCCTTGTCCTAACTGCCTCATTTTTCGCTCATTTTAATTATCCGCTCTGTGTGTGTTACCTAATAGGATTATACTAAGTTGGCAACGAGTCCAAACCATTCAGACCTCGTAAGTCATAAGCGGACTCTAGCAAGCCATTATGACTACCGAATTAGTATAACTTTGAAATCCAAAGTTTCCTAAAATAGAACATATCACAATCTCTTTATTACACGATGTCTATTGAACGTAAGACATGGTCAATGGTCAACTTACTTGTTCAATGCTTTCTCGATCCCAAATATATTGATAACATAAATGACATTGATCCAATCAATTCATTTGAGCGCGGCTGTGCATTTCATCAATACTATTCATCGAGGGGCCCAAGCTTGACATATCTCTTAAAGAGGAACAAATCCTTTCTTGGCTTATTACCTTTCCCTACATGATTCTGATTATGCCAATCATATCCTTTATAGCTACCCGGTTAAAGGTAACGTTTGAATATGTCAAACATAATGTTCATCAAGTGGAAGACTGTAATAACCTTAGGTATAAATATTCAAGTGATATAACTATATGAGATTTAATTATGACATTTGACCATGACATAAATCTCATAGGGGTCAGTCCAGTATTTGTTATCCAACAAATACCCATAAGTTTAATTGTTTCGCATACACATAATCATCATATGATTATCTATTAAACTTATACTAGTAATTAATCATAATCACTAGGGATGGAGATTATTATAATAAACATGCAAAAGATATAATAATAAAACATTTAATATCTTTATTAAAGCGTAAAACAAATGATAACATTAATCGTTTAAATAGCGTGCCTAGGGCAAACACACCAACAATCTCCCACTTGCACTAGGCCTAATTAATGTATCAAATACCCATAGACCTAACATGATCATCATAATTTGCTTGTGGAAGACACTTTGTCAGTGGGCCATCAATGTTATCTTCAGTTGGTACTCTACATATATTCACGTCTTCTCTATCAATGATTCCTCGAATGATAAGAAAACGCCTAAGTATGTGTTTGGATTTTTGATGCGATTTGGGTTCCTTTGCTTGAGCAATAGCAACATTATTATCACAATAAAGGTCTATTGGATTAGCAATTCTAGGAACCACCTCTAGTTCACCAATGAACTTCTTAATCCAAACAGCCTCTTTAGCAGCATCGGATGCAGCTATATACTCAGCTTCAGTTATAGAATCAGCTACGGTACTCTGCTTAGAACTCTTCCCGCTTATAACACCACCATTTAGCATAAACACAAAATCAAATTGCGATCTATAGTCATCCTTGTCAGTTTGGAAGCTTGAATCTGTGTAGCCCCTTGCAACAAGATCATCTTCCAAACCTCCATATATCAAAAACGAGTCTTTAGTCCTTCTCAAGTACTTAAGAATCGCTTTGACAGGTATCTAGTGACTCTCACCAGGATCCGATTGGTATCTGCTCTCACGCTTAAAGCATAATAGACATCCGATCTAGTACATATAATGTAGCGACCCCAAAACCCGTTTCTATTTATTTTATAATTTTGGGGATTTTTATTTGACTTATATGTGCATTTTATGTGTTGCATCATATTTTATGATTTGCATATCATACTTGATTATTTGTGTTATTTACTTAGTTAGTAAAAATAATGATTAAAGGAGTTAAATGATCAAGTTGAAACTTTAGGGTCCTAGTTGAAAATGTAAGTTTAGGGGCTAAAGTGTTAACTTTAGAAGTTGGGTGACCAAAATGTAAAAAATGGGTAAGATATTAAAGGAAACTTTCTTTTCTTTCTTCCTTCACTGTGTAAACTTTCTTCTGCAACTTTCTACGTCTCAGTTAGGGTTAGGAGAAAAAGGTAAGTTCTACCCATTTCGATTTAATTCTTTTTATTTACTTACCCGTTTTAAAAACTAATTATATAAAAATGATCAGGGCGTCGAGTAGGTCATTTCTAGCCGAATAAAACTTATTTCAGCGATACTTTTTCCGGAACTAGGTAAGTTACTAATTCCCTTTAAATGTTAAAATAGTCATATATGCTATATATGATACTCCTACTTGTTAATTTTGTGTTTTGGGTAATATTTGCTATACTTGTAATTTTGGGACAAAGGGAGTATATGAACTTGGTTTAGCTGAGTATTGTGAATGTTATGAACTCAAGTTGTAAATATAATGAGAGTTGCTAATGTTGTGTACTAAATTGTGTAGTATATATGTTGTACTTGTGGGACGGAAGGAGTAAAAATTGAACTAAGAAAGAATCTGGGATTTGGCCCAAATAGGAGGAGGCGCGCGCACCCTCTATAAGGAGGCGCACGCATCCATTGTCACCAACTTAGGCAAAAATTGACTGGAGTGGGAGGCGTGCGCATCCTCTTTGGATGAGGCGCGCGCACCCTTAAGTGAATCAACAATAGGGAAGTTCTGGTCCTAGGAGGCGCGCGCACCCTATGGGGTGAGGCGTGCGCATCCCCCCTGTTTCCAAGGTTTGATAGTTTTGATCAAGTTGGGTATAAGAGGGCAAAAGTTTATGTGATCCTTGTGGTTGCTTATGACTTAAACATGTATGTGTATGACTTTTATGTCGTTAACAAACAAGATTGGGTTGTGATTTAATGTCCTTTTTATGGACTCTTCATGAAAAATCTTTCGTGTGCATCTTGTGATGTTTTGGCTTAATTCCTTCTTGGATTAAATGCCCCGGGTTGTGTTTAGCAAGTATTCATTACTGCGCTTCTTGTTAAAAGTCCAACTGGTCTTGTTGTGGAGTCAGCCAATGGAAGAGTTATAGTGGTACAGGTAAGTCCACTATAAGGTTTTCCGTTGGAGCTTGTGAGTCAGGCGGTGGGAGAATTATAGTGGCACACAAGCCAAGTTCACTATAAGATGTCCACTGTGCCTTCTAGTTTCCCCAGTCCAGATTGGCCTTGGATGGGATGAATTGCTCCCTTTGGTGAGTATTTGGGTTATGACTTTGTGTCATATTTCCCTCTCTGGTTACTTGGTTCTATTGGTATGGTTTGGTTTTCGGGATCCCGACGGCTTCAGCTATTTATGCTGCTCAGATGGTTTTCTCTGATGGGTTTCTCAGTTGGTATTCTCATCAGTTATGGTTATTGGTTAAACCTTGGCTTTGGTATCCACCGGAGTGTGGGCAATGTGATATAAGTGATATATGAGTTGATGTTATATGCTATATGCTTACTTGTTGATATTGTTTCTTTATGATCATCATATCAGCATGTAACGTAGTTGCATTTTAGTAGCTTACTGAGATTTATTCTCACCCTTTATCTGTTTACTGTTTTAGATAAAGGCGGGTCCAGGGGATAGGACACTCGGCACGGGAGGACGTTGGTTTGGTTGGTAAGAGTTGGGACTTGTTTTGTTGAAGGTTACATTGTGTAAATGTAAAACCTTTGGGTAGAGTACCCGTACTTTCTTATGGTTCCATCTATTTTGGTAAATGTTGATGTATGTACATTGGTTTAAAAGTTTGTAAGCCTTCAGGCTAAGTACTTTCGCTGTGAAAGTGTTTGTAAAAGTTTATTTCAAGTTAAGTGAAGTCTTTGAACTTCAAGAGTGTTTTTGTTCCACTTTCTAAAAGTATATTTCGAAAAAATTTCTAAAAGGTTTTATAACGTCTTCCGTTCGTGTCCCGAGCGTGGGGCCAAGTAGGACCACGGGTACGGGGCGCGACAGTTGGTATCAGAGCTAGGTTGTAGATGGTCTAGAATGACTGAATGACCTAGGAGGGTAGTAGAGTATAGAGTGAGTAACGTTGAGTGTTTGATGCAGGTATTCGTTAAAAATGGGTGAAACTGACGGAGATCAGGCCGGCTCTTCGGGGCAAGGGGATGCCAGAGAAGAGGCTCGAATTATGTTTCAGGGAATGTTTGAAGCAGCGATGAAAATTATAAATGATCAGAGGCAAGAAAGGGAACAGGTACCACCAAGATATGGCCTAGAACAGTTTCTGAAAATGAAGCCTATGGAGTATGATGGAGAGCCCGATGTATCTAAAACTGAAAGGTGGATTGAATCGATGGAAAAGATCTTTGATGCTTTGAGATGTTCGGAGGAAGTTCAAGTCAGGTTTGCTACCTATAAATTGAATGGAGCGGCTGAGCATTGGTGGAAAGCTTTGAAAACTAAATGGGATGAGACTCATGTACCTTATACTTGGGAGAATTTTCTGGGAAAGTTCAAAGAACACTTCATTCCTCGAGTAGATCAAGACAGGAAGGAGATGGAATTTCTTAACTTGGAGCAAGGTTCTATGTCAATTGCTCAATATTCAGCTAAATTTTCAGAGTTGTCCAGGTATTGTACTCACCTAGTGGCAACTGAGGAGAGGAAGGCTACGAGGTTTGTGAAAGGTTTGAAAACCGTGATTAGAACTCAGTTAGTATCCCATAAGTTGCAAGATTTTCAGGATGCAGTTGATCGAGCTTACCAAGTGGAGCATGACATTGAGGAACATAAAAGGAAAATGGAATTGTTAGGCGCTGGGAAGCAAGTTAGGCAACCACAACGTGGTGATAATCGAGGAAATCAAGGTGGATCTTCACAATTTAAAGGGTTTTCTCAAAGACAGTCAGGTAACAGAAATCAAAGTAATACTTCAGGGAGTCAAAGTAGAGGAGTTTGTAATTATTGTCAGAAAGAAGGGCATTCAGAAGAGAGATGTTGGAAGAAGCAGGGCAAGTGTTTGAACTGTGGTCAGTTAGGACATTTTCAGAGGGATTGCCCTAAGTATAGGATGCAAGCATCGGGAAGTGTGGTTGGGTCCTCTCAGGGTCAGAAGAGGGATTCCTCAGGCAAGCCTAAGGTTCAGGGTCGTGTTTTTGCTATTTCTCAGCAACAGGCTTCGGAGTCCTCTAATGTGATAGGAGGTATTATTTCTGTGTCTAGTTTGAGGGCACGTACACTTATAGACCTTGGCTCATCGCATTCTTATGTGTCTGTGCATTTTGCTTCTCGATTGCATATGTCTTCTGAATCTCTGCCTTATGTGTTAGAGGTGTCAACTCCTATAGGGGAGTGTTTGGTGACCAATGAGGTGTTGTATTCTTGTGATGTGCATATACGTGAGCATGTTTTACCTGCTGATTTAGTTATCTTACCATTACAAGATTTTGATGTTATCTTGGGTATGGATTGGTTGGGTAAATATCATGCGTATGTTGATTGTGCTAATAAAGTGGTCACATTTTCTATCCCAAATGTTCCTAAATTTTCTTTTGAAACTGTTCCTTGGGGTAGAGAGATTCGAATTATTTCTTATATGAAGGCTAGAAAGTTGTTGAACCGTGGTTGTGCGGGGTATTTGGCTAGTGTTCTTGATACTACTAAAAGGGTTCCTGATATTGAGGATTTGCCTATTGTTAAAGAATTTTCAGATGTATTTTCTTCTGAGTATGCTATGCCTCCTGACCAGGAAATAGAGTTCTGTATTGACTTACTTCCAGGTACGGCTCCTATATCTGAGGCACCTTACAGAATGGCCCCAGCTGAATTGAAAGAGTTGAAGGTTCAGTTGCAAGAGTTACTTGATCGAGGATTCATACGTCCTAGTGTATCCCCGTGGGGAGCTCCAGTATTGTTTGTTAAAAAGAAAGATGGGTCCTTGAGGCTGTGTATTGACTACAGAAAGCTGAATCAGGTAACTATAAAGAATAAATATCCGCTTCCTCATATTGATGATTTATTTGATCAACTTCAAGGGTCAGTTGTCTTTTCAAAACTTGACTTGAGGAGTGGGTACCATCAGTTGAAAATCCGTTCTGAAGACATTTCTAAAACTGCTTTTCGTAGTAGATATGGCCATTATGAGTTTCTGGTTATGCCTTTCGGGTTGACTAATGCTCCGGCTGTTTTTATGGATATGATGAACAGAGTCTTTAAACCTTATCTTGATACATTCGTGGTTGTATTTATTGATGATATTCTGGTTTATTCCAAGTCTCGGGAAGAGCATGAACAGCATTTGCGAATGGTTTTATCTATTCTTCGTGAGAAGCAGTTGTTTGCTAAATTCAGTAAATGTGCTTTTTGGCTCAATGAAGTATCTTTTCTTGGGCATGTGATCTCCAATAAAGGTATATCAGTTGATCCATCCAAAGTTGAGGCTATTGTGAATTGGAGGAGGCCAGAATCAGTTACAGAAATTCGAAGTTTCTTAGGGTTAGCTGGGTACTACAGAAGGTTCATTGAGGGGTTTTCTAAGATTGCAACTCCCTTGACTCAGTTGACTCGAAAGAATATTCCTTATGTGTGGGATGAAAAGTGTCAAGCTAGTTTTGAAGAGTTAAAGAAGAGATTGACTACAGCTCCTATTCTCGCCCTACCTAATGGTAATGATGATTTGGTAATCTATAGTGATGCTTCTAAAGAAGGCCTCGGGTGTGTATTAATGCAAAATGGAAGGGTTATTGCGTATGCTTCGAGGAAGTTGACTCCAAGTGAGCAGAATTATCCTACCCATGACATGGAGCTTGCAGCTATTGTCTTTGGATTACACAGGTGGAAACATTATCTTTACGGAGCAAAGTTTGAGATTTTCACAGATCATCAGAGTTTGAAGTATCTTTTCTCCCAAAAAGAGTTGAATAATAGACAACGAAGATGGATGGAGCTGTTAAAGGATTATGATTGTACAATTTCCTATCATCCGGGCAAGGCAAATGTGGTAGCTGATGCTATTAGCCGGAAGTCTTATGTAGCTTCATTGATGGTGCGGGAATGGAAGATGTTGGAGGATGCTCGAGATTGGAGTCCTTATGAATCTAAGCATGGAGCTATTTTTGCGAACATTCGAGTATTTCCAACTTTAGTTCAACAAATCAAGGAAGCTCAGAAGGATGACTCGGAATTGGTAAAGATTATGGATAAAATCAAGGAAGGTAAATTTGAGGATTTCTCACTCAGTTCTGAAGGGGTATTGACTTTTAGAGGTCGATTGTGTGTACCTAATGTTGATGGGGTTAAACGCCAAGTTCTTGATGAAGGCCATAAATCAAGGTATACTATTCATCCCGGGAGTACTAAAATGTATCAGAATTTGAAGCAACACTTTTGGTGGAATAATATGAAGAGAGAGATAGCGGATTATGTATCCAAGTGCTTAACATGTCAACAAGTTAAAGCTGAATATCAAAGGCCTGCAGGATTGCTTCAACCGTTAGAGATTCCGGAATGGAAGTGGGAACATGTTACTATGGATTTTGTGACAGGGTTACCTCGTACTCGAAGAAGGTTTGATGCGGTTTGGGTGATTGTTGATAGATTGACAAAGTCTTCTCATTTTCTACCTATTGAGATTGGTTATTCTATGGAAAAGCTTGCAACCTTGTACATTAATGAGATCGTGAGGTTACATGGAGTTCCAGTGAGCATTGTATCTGATCGTGACCCTAGATTCACATCTCGGTTTTGGCAAGCGTTTCAGAAAGCTTTGGGTTCAGAGTTGAGATTTAGTACAGCTTTTCATCCTCAAACAGATGGCCAGTCCGAGAGAACTATCCAGATTCTTGAGGATATGTTGAGGGCTTGCTCAGTTGATTTTTCAGATTCGTGGGATATTCATTTACCTCTCGTAGAGTTTGCTTATAATAACAGTTTTCAGTCCAGTATTGGGATGGCTCCTTATGAAGCCTTGTATGGGAGGAAATGTCGGTCTCCTATCTGTTGGGATGAAGTGGGAGAAGCCAAGATTTGGGGTGTTCAGATGGTTAATGATTCAGTTGAGAAGGTTAAACTTATTCGAGATCGTTTGAGTACTGCCCAGAGTAGACAGAAAAGCTACGCTGATCATCGGAGACGAGATCTTGAGTTCGAAAAAGGTGACTTTGTGTTTTTAAAGGTTTCCCCTAAGGTTGGTATTCGAAGATATGGGAAGAAAGGCAAGCTTGCTCCGAGGTATATTGGTCCATTTGAGATTCTTGGAAGAGTGGGGGATCGAGCTTATCGTCTTGCATTACCTCCTTCTCTTGATAAGATCCATAATGTGTTTCATGTTTCTATGCTTCGGAAGTATGTGTATGATTCTTCTCATGTTTTATCTGAGGTTCCCGAGGATATTGAGCCGAGTATGTCTTATGAGGAACATCCGGTCCAAGTCATTGATTCGAAAGTGCAAGAATTGAGAAACAAAAGTATCCCTCTTGTTCGAGTTGTGTGGAGGAATCACAATGTGGAGGAATCGACTTGGGAACTTCGGGAGGAGATCGAGAGGAAGTACCCTTGGTTGTTTGAGGGCCTCGGTAAGTAACCTTAAAATTCGGGACGAATTTTCTTTAAGGGGGAGTGATTGTAGCGACCCCAAAACCCGTTTCTATTTATTTTATAATTTTGGGGATTTTTATTTGACTTATATGTGCATTTTATGTGTTGCATCATATTTTATGATTTGCATATCATACTTGATTATTTGTGTTATTTACTTAGTTAGTAAAAATAATGATTAAAGGAGTTAAATGATCAAGTTGAAACTTTAGGGTCCTAGTTGAAAATGTAAGTTTAGGGGCTAAAGTGTTAACTTTAGAAGTTGGGTGACCAAAATGTAAAAAATGGGTAAGATATTAAAGGAAACTTTCTTTTCTTTCTTCCTTCACTGTGTAAACTTTCTTCTGCAACTTTCTACGTCTCAGTTAGGGTTAGGAGAAAAAGGTAAGTTCTACCAATTTCGATTTAATTCTTTTTATTTACTTACCCGTTTTAAAAACTAATTATATAAAAATGATCAGGGCGTCGAGTAGGTCATTTCTAGCCGAACAAAACTTATTTCAGCGATACTTTTTCCGGAACTAGGTAAGTTACTAATTCCCCTTTAAATGTTAAAATAGTCATATATGCTATATATGATACTCCTACTTGTTAATTTTGTGTTTTGGGTAATATTTGCTATACTTGTAATTTTGGGACAAAGGGAGTATATGAACTTGGTTTAGCTGAGTATTGTGAATGTTATGAACTCAAGTTGTAAATATAATGAGAGTTGCTAATGTTGTGTACTAAATTGTGTAGTATATATGTTGTACTTGTGGGACGGAAGGAGTAAAAATTGAACTAAAAAAGAATCTGGGATTTGGCCCAAAATAGGAGGAGGCGCGCGCACCCTCTATAAGGAGGCGCACGCATCCATTGTCACCAACTTAGGCAAAAATTGACTGGAGTGGGAGGCGTGCGCATCCTCTTTGGATGAGGCGCGCGCACCCTTAAGTGAATCAACAATAGGGAAGTTCTGGTCCTAGGAGGCGCGCGCACCCTATGGGGTGAGGCGTGCGCATCCCCCCTGTTTCCAAGGTTTGATAGTTTTGATCAAGTTGGGTATAAGAGGGCAAAAGTTTATGTGATCCTTGTGGTTGCTTATGACTTAAACATGTATGTGTATGACTTTTATGTCGTTAACAAACAAGATTGGGTTGTGATTTAATGTCCTTTTTATGGACTCTTCATGAGAAATCTTTCGTGTGCATCTTGTGATGTTTTGGCTTAATTCCTTCTTGGATTAAATGCCCCGGGTTGTGTTTAGCAAGTATTCATTACTGTGCTTCTTGTTAAAAGTCCAACTGGTCTTGTTGTGGAGTCAGCCAATGGAAGAGTTATAGTGGTACAGGTAAGTCCACTATAAGGTTTTCCGTTGGAGCTTGTGAGTCAGGCGGTGGGAGAATTATAGTGGCACACAAGCCAAGTTCACTATAAGATGTCCACTGTGCCTTCTAGTTTCCCCAGTCCAGATTGGCCTTGGATGGGATGAATTGCTCCCTTTGGTGAGTATTTGGGTTATGACTTTGTGTCATATTTCCCTCTCTGGTTACTTGGTTCTATTGGTATGGTTTGGTTTTCGGGATCCCGACGGCTTCAGCTATTTATGCTGCTCAGATGGTTTTCTCTGATGGGTTTCTCAGTTGGTATTCTCATCAGTTATGGTTATTGGTTAAACCTTGGCTTTGGTATCCACCGGAGTGTGGGCAATGTGATATAAGTGATATATGAGTTGATGTTATATGCTATATGCTTACTTGTTGATATTGTTTCTTTATGATCATCATATCAGCATGTAACGTAGTTGCATTTTAGTAGCTTACTGAGATTTATTCTCACCCTTTATCTGTTTACTGTTTTAGATAAAGGCGGGTCCAGGGGATAGGACACTCGGCACGGGAGGACGTTGGTTTGGTTGGTAAGAGTTGGGACTTGTTTTGTTGAAGGTTACATTGTGTAAATGTAAAACCTTTGGGTAGAGTACCCGTACTTTCTTATGGTTCCATCTATTTTGGTAAATGTTGATGTATGTACATTGGTTTAAAAGTTTGTAAGCCTTCAGGCTAAGTACTTTCGATGTGAAAGTGTTTGTAAAAGTTTATTTCAAGTTAAGTGAAGTCTTTGAACTTCAAGAGTGTTTTTGTTCCACTTTCTAAAAGTATATTTCGAAAAAATTTCTAAAAGGTTTTATAACGTCTTCCGTTCGTGTCCCGAGCGTGGGGCCAAGTAGGACCACGGGAACGGGGCGCGACATATCATGGCATACATAATGGATCCAATTGCAGAAGCATATGAGATTCCATTCATGCGTTCTCGCTCATCAGTTGTCTGAGGACACTGAGTCTTGCTAAGACTTTTACCATGTAACACTGGCAGGTTACCTCTCTTAGAGTCTTCCATACGGAATCTTTTAAGAACCTTATCAATGTATGTACTTTGACTTAAACCAATCAACTTCTTAGATTTATCACGATAGATCTTTATGCCAAGGATGTAAGTGGCATCTCCCATATCTTTCATTGAGAAACACTTTCCTAACAAAGTCTTTACAGACTGAAGTGCAAGAATGTCGTTTCCAATGAGCAATATGTCATCAACATATAACACTAGAAATAATACTACGCTCCCACTAATTTTCTTGTATACATAAGGTTTATCTTCGTTCTTGATGAAGCCAAACTCTTTGACCGATTCATCAAATCGAAGATTCCAACTCCTAGAGGCTTGCTTCAATCCATAGATGGATCTTTGTAATTTGCATACTTTATTAGAATTTTTTGGACTTACAAAACTTTCAGGTTGTGTCATATATACATCTTTAAGTACGTTCCCATTAAGGAACGTTATTTTGACATCCATTTGCCATATCTCATAGTCAAAATATGTGGCTATGGCAATTAAAATACTTATAGACTTGATCATTGTTACGGGTGAAAAGGTTTCATCATAATCAATACCATGAATCTGCCTATAGCCGTTCGCTACAAGTCTAGCTTTGTAAGTATGCACCTTTCCATCCATGTTAGTTTTCTTTTTGAAAACCCTTTTGCATCCTATGGTTTTTACACCTTCGGGTGCATCTATCAAGTTCCAAACTTGATTATCATACTGTGAATACCCCTTTTCGAATGCGGGCGACGCATGAGAAGTTTCTTATTATTTATCTTTTTTTTTTTTTTTTTTTATCTTTTCTATGGGATTAGGATATTCAAGTTGGCATTCAATTTATTATGAGTCGCCACGCCGTTTTATTGAGCTAAAACATTGAGAAAAAACTAACAGAGAGGGTTCGGGGGTCAAGTTATTATAAGAGAAGAATTTAACAGTGATCACTCTTATCGCCCGATAGATCGGACTTTCTATCATGATAATTATGTTAGTAGTGTGTTAGTGATTTTGACCGGATCTGAAGATTGCCTACGTTCCTCTCGTATGAGAAGCTTAGGTCGACATAGTTCGCACATAATCAGAATAGAGAGAAGAAGTGGGATCATGCATAATGATGGGGGAGGAGAAAAAATCATACAAGATGATCACATCCTAGAATAATGATTATACCATTGATAGGATCAATGTGTAGTCATCACCACTCATCACAGGAGAGTTAATGATCATGGGAATGTTTACCTAAAGTTTAGGTTTTAGAAGTAGTTCCTAGATCTTGTCGATCATCATCGGCTATGCATATATTTAGGGATTATAACCCTAGATCTAGTATGTTACGCATGGATAAGTCTTAGATCTAGCATAATAATAAGAACATCATGAATCATATGAATAAACACATAGACATGAAGATCGCTACCCAAGATATAGAGCATAATATAAATTCTAGCTAAGAACATGAAGAACACATTATGAATCATATGAATATGGATGCATAAACATAATGAAAACATGTATAAATCAGATCTATACTAGTAAAACATAGTAAAAACTTCACCAATCTTGACAAGAATGAAGCCGAATCTTGGACCTGCATTCGCCGGACCTTCGAGATTGCTATAAAGGTTTTAGGAGAGAGTTTTGTCGTCAGTTTTGACTCTGGAACTCGGAGGAGAGAATTGTGTGTTAAAATTATGAATTGAATGTGAGATACACGCGGGAAATGGAAAAGTTCCCTCGAGAATCAAACTCGGGACTTTATGTTCAATGAAACGGAGTCGCCACGTTAATTTAATTTTAAACCTAAATTTAACGGAAAAGGTTAGCGAATGTGAGTTCGGAGGTCACGTTACGTCTTGGGAAGAACTTATCGCGATTCACCCAAGACGCCTCAGAAAAACCGAGTCGCCCTAAATTTGTTGGCAAAAAAAAAGTGCAAGTATGTGTGTGTGTGTGTGTGTGTTTCCAAAAATGGGAGAAACTGGCCTTTTAACAAAACTAGTTAAAAACTTAACAGCAAAGGTTTATTTTGCAAACAGTTTAACAGAAAGGGGTAAAATTGAGAAAACCATTCCCTAAACAAACCAGCCGTACGGCTAGAGGGGGTTGTCCTGGGAATTTTGACAGTTTATCAGGAATCAGTCAAGTTTCAGGCAGAAACAAAGTATTCTGCTGAAACTGGACTGTTTAGAGTCTTTTCAGATTATTTCTTTGTACCAAACATGGATTAAATCATCCCTATGCCATTGATCACTAATTAAACACCAAAACAAATGGTTTTGTGCATGATCAAGGCAATAATTGGGGAAAAATGAGCAAAGTTGATGAACATGGCTTTTGAGCCAAAATCACCATTTGAATGATCAAAGATGAATACTTTGACATCCAAATGGATGATTCATCCAAGGAAAATCCTTGGGATATCAAAAATCAACCTTTGGATGGATAAATATTAAGTCTTTACCATCTAATGGGACATTATTGTGGTTGAATTAAAGTTTGAATGGTAAATATTGGAAGTTTACCATCGAAACTTGATCATCCCCAAATAAATCAACACAAATAAAAGGGACTCTCTCCATATGTGCAATGGATCACCAAGCGAAGTATAAATAAAATACATAAATGTAAAGACATAAAAGTAAATAAATATAAAGACATAAAGTAAATTTGCATAAATGTAAAGACATAAAGTAAATTTGCATTAAATCTTAACAAGCCTGGCGGCGGGCTTTGGTCCTTGAAGTCTTGATCATGCATATAACATGAGGGCACCATGAATCAAATCAAGGCTTGGTTCCAATTCATATTATTACAAGAAAAGTAAAGGCATTGAGTAAATGAACAAAGTAAAATAGAATAAGAGATGAAGAGAAGATGGGGGAGAAGGAGACCTCACCAATATTTAGTTCTAAGCCTATCTTCTTTCTCTCTTTCACTCAAGTGTGTTTGTGATGTTTTCTACTCTCAATTCTGCAGAGTATCCACTAATAAATCAATTTCTCCCCCCCTGAAATGATTAGCAAGGGCTCAATTTATAGGGACTGAAGGCACCCAAACCAGCCGTATGGCTAGGCCCTTCTAGTACCCAAATCATCCGTATGACTCAGCATGGCGAGCTTCTGGATTTTTTTAAGTTTAATTCCAGAACAGTCCTAATATTCTTGATTTATCCTAGTGAGGTCCTAGCCTATCAGTTTATCCCTGAATGGTTCTAAGAATTCCTCTAAGCTGGTTTAACTTCAGATTGGGGTACTTACAGAGCCCCTTGGCAACGTCGCTTTAGGAAAGTGGGGTTGTCGACCTAAAAAGCATCCTAATCTGTCTATGATGGGAGGACGGCTTAACCGATTTGGTTGTATGACTGGACCTAGAGGTATAGGATTCCTATGTATCCCGTTTACAGGAAATCAAGCCTTAACGTATTTCGGGGGGTGAGAGATTTTAAGTCTTCTTAAACCTAAGGGTGACCGTTAAGGTCGGGTGAGGAACTTGGCGTCTTAAACCTAAGGGTGACCATTAAGGTCAGCTGAGGAACTTGGCATCTCAAACCTAAGGGTGACTGTTAAGGTTGGGCGAGGAACTTGGCGTCTCAAATCTAAGGGTGACCGTTAAGGTCGGGCGAGGAACTTGGCATCTCAAACCTAAGGGTGACCGTTAAGGTCGGGCGAGGAACTTGGCGTCTCAAACCTAAGGGTGACCGTTAAGGTCGGGCGAGGAACTTGGCGTCTCAAACCTAAGCCTTTTGTAATGGTAGCCTAACCGAAAGAGGGATACCTGTCACCCTCTCCTAATGTATAGGGGCATATCTGTCATTCTCTCCTAAAGCGTAGGGGAATATCTGTCATTCTCTCCTAAAGCATAGGGGAATATCTGTCATTCTCTCCTAAATCGGACTTGACTCTCATTTGGTCAAAATCAGGTAACTTTCTTTTTCTAAGGCAATTGGGCTTACGTCAAAGATTGCCGTGCATTTTTTGCACAATTTTTTTTTTTTGCACTGGGTTTACGTTACACGCGGACCGCCTAAAGTTTTCATAATTTTCATTACGTAGGGGGGACTAAGTTATAATTTTAGAAACCTAGGGGAATATGATTCAAGGTACCAGGGGCCAGAGTGTAGCAGGGCATTTTTCTCGCCCAGATCATCCGTATGGTTTGGTCAGTCGTCTTCCTTTTCTTAAAAAACACAGCAGCCTTACGGCTGTTCCCATTGTTTCTCATTTCTAGGCGAAATAGAAGAGAGAAATTGAGAGGGAAACTTCACCAATCTTCAAATTTCTTTCTTAAATTGTTCTACGATCACTTATGGCAGGACGGGCACGCTCAGGCTAACCTAGAGGAGCGGACAAAAGGCTCGACATGATTCGGAACTTTCGTGGCTACACCGTCGACCTTATGGATGCGGGAGCAGGCTTTTATAAGTCTCCTATCGTGCATTTGTGCCAAGGCGATGGGGTAAGCATTCCTAAGCCATTCCCTTTTCGATTTACGCCAAATTTTGTGCATTCTCTAGACCTAGGGCTTATGTTCATGCGATTTAGGATTTTTGTGCCTTTTGCGCCATCTTTCAAAATTGGCATAATTTTCATGGAATTGAAGTTACAAGGATCATGGGCACGTGTTCGTTTTTTTCAATTGGACATGCCTAGCTATGCTTTTGAAAATCAAAGTGTGTTACACTATATTTGTGCATAAAGTGCTTGTACCATGGGTTTGACTAGCTATTTGACACATTCTTGGGCACTTGTTACCTATGTACACATATGCCCCTAAAAGTTCTTATTTATTTCCCATGAGGAAGGTTGACCCTAAACGGGGAGGATGACTTTCAAATGACTATGCAATTTGAAAGGGGACAAAACATATTTTTCTCAAAATGACCCTCAAATGTTTATGCAATTTGAAAGGGAACGGAACATATTTTTCTCAAAACGGCCCTCAAATATCTATGCAATTTGAAAGGGGACGGAACATATTTTTCTCAAAACGACCCTCAAATGTCTATGCAATTTGAAAGGGGACGAAATGTGTATTTAATTTGACTTCATCATATGCATTGGTATTTTAAACTGGGTTATTCATACTTTTGTTGTGTTTACCTACAGGGCAAGGACATCAAGTCACGAGGGTCTCCAGATGCTTGCTTTTCCTTGTGGTAGACTATGCTAGAGTCCGTTGATGGAGGGCCTGGCCCGAAAGAGTGGGTAGAGCGTAGGGATGGCCAAAACCGGTTCCGGTTCGAAACCGCCGGTTCCGGTTCGGCATATGGGTAACCCTTAACCGGCCCGCGCTTACCCCGGTTCCGGTTTGGCACAATCCGGTTCAGTCCGATTCCGGTACGGTTCCGGTCCGGTTCTGGTCCCCCCCTTTAAAATTATTGAAAAACAAGGGATTTTCGGTCCGGTTCCGGTTCCGGTCCGGTTCGCCATTTATGTGAACCTGAACTGGCCCGGATAACTTACGGTTCCGGTTACTCCGGTTCTGGTTTACTCCCCGGTTTGCTCCGGTTCCGGGCTTTTCCGGTCTGGTTCCGGTCCGGTTTTCCGGTTCCGGTTCGGTTTGGCCATCCCTAGTAGAGCGCACCGGCTTGGTGCCATTCATTGAGGGCTTAGGTACGTTGCTGGAGACCAACAGGAGTATGGGGCTTCTTAATGCCCTTTCTGAGTATTGGTGGGATTCGACCCACACATTTCACTTGAGCTGAGGGAAGTAACCGTGACTCCCGTTGATTTTTTGATGATTACCGGGCTCTCTTTTGACGGGCATCCGGTTGTGTGGAGGGATAGGATCCCTGCCGAGGAAATTGAGGCGTTTGTCGGCTTTTTGGGCCCTACCAAGGGTTTGGGTATCTTGGTGCAGAAGGTGGAGAGGGCCATCCGGGCCAACTATTTGGAGTACCTGGCTGGCAGGGTGACGGCTGAGCAGATAGGGCGCTCCTTCGTGTGGCTTTTTCTTAGCAACATGATTTTTTCCAATACCGACACTACATGCATGTTTCCCCTTCTTAGCTCACTGATGACGCTCAAGGGTATCAGGGGCATTGCTTGGGGTGAGGTGGGCCTTGCCGAGATGTACATAGAGCTAGACAAATTCAGTCGAAAGGCGAGCAAGTATTTGGCCTGCTTCCAGTTTGCCCTCGAGGTATGCCTTTACCCCTTTTATTTTTTTCTGCCTTTGCTTTACTCCCTGTTTAGCTTCATCTCGTTCTTGTATACTTAAAAGCCTCCTTGTTTTCTCTTTTCAGGCTTGGTACTACGAGATATTTGGCGGCTATTTATGGAAGTCGTCTTTGGATCTGGACTATAACTTTCTGTCCATGATCTATTGGGCAAGGAGTGCCCGAGAGCCGAGAGGTTCCAAAGGAAGAACCTCTATCCGGTATACTGACGTAAAAGATGTGTTTAGAGGGCCCATGCCTGAGGAGCTTAATCTGTACCCGTGGTCAAGGTATGAGTGGCCGGATATCAGCTTTGATTTGAGCGAGATTTGGAGGGTGACAAGCCAGAGGCGACTGCTTGTGGGGCTCCGAGGTGAGTCCTTCTACCTAGGGGAGAGGGTCCTATGGCAGCACGGGTTGGAGCTCGTGCAGAGGGCACCGGTGGACCCTCCTGCGGGTATGTTCCTTTCTGACCATTGGGACGATCCTCTTCTCATGGGAGCGGATGCAGCTGGTCTGATCACTGATGAGCCGTATGGACGGTTTGTGGCCACTCGGCTCAGGTAGCTTCGGGAGTAGCCCTTCCGATTTGGATAGACTATTCTTAGGTCTGTGTGGATGGCAAGGTTCATAAGGTGGACTTGTCCACTCCGGTGGAGGGGGTCCCAGCTGAGGAGATCCCGGTTGAGGCGGTATGTTTTCTCTTTTGTTTTACATACACCTTTCATCTCTGTCTCTTTTGCTGAGCCTTTTCCGTATTCATGTGCAGGTTGTGGGGTGAGCATTGCTGAGGTGGCCTAGCTTCTTAGGACGGGCCAAGAAGGGGTTTAGGAAGTTTACGTGCCATTTTTCCAAGGGGCCTCGGGCAGAAAATGAAGGACTTGGTTATCTTTGAGGGGACCAAGGTATGACGGTTTTTTTTTTTTTTTTTTTTGTCATGACCGGACCCGAAGGTTGCCTACGTTCCCCTCAGTTTGAGGAGCTCAGGTTGCCGTAGTTCGGCGTTGCACCGCCCTTTTTGCCGGGGTTGGCATCTCATGGAAGAATGTTGTTGCCTTGTTGATGGAGATAGGTTTGCTCCTTTTGAAAGGTCTTCTGATGACGGATTTTCGTAGTGGTCTCATTGTGAGATGAACTTTCCTTTACCATGTATTTACTTCCTTTCTTTCTTTCATTTCCTTTCTCTCTTTCCACATACTCATTTCCTTTTCCTCTATCATTTTTTTTGAGAGGGGGAACATTAGTTCTAAATTTCCATGTCGGGCATTGGCTCATTTGCATCCCCTTGGCGGGATGTCCGTTGCTTCTGACTTTGATTTTGGAGATCCGGGAAATCCTTTGCTTGGTTGCACGCGTGCGATCGCGGTTGAATATTGATGGTTGAGGAACAACATCCTTGTCTTTTCTTTGTCTTGGGATGCCTTTGATGTGCATCAAGAGCTTGTATAGGTGTATCGGATATGCATATGAGGGGGATTTTCCATTAATGATTTCTTTACGTCAATTGATCACAACATTTATTCACATCAAGATTAGCTGTTTTCATTTGGAATTTTTCATTTTGTGTTAGGTCCATTCGTCCTTAATGAGTCGTCATTGACTAGTATGCTTAGAACTCATAATTTTAGGGACGTAGCCATCGATTGATAATAATAATCAAGGCAATTTCAAGAGTAGATGTAATTTGCAAATAATGTCTCAAGTCTAGAGAGAATAAAAGGAAAACGACTATTTCATTTCATGAAGGACTCGATTTTTACAGACTCGACTTTGGTGCTTTTCTTCCCAGGATTTTGCCTCGCAGGGCTTAGGGAAAACAAAAGATAGTGTCCATGACGGACTTTTGAGATTCTAGGACCTATGCAACTAGACCACTCCTACTTTTCTTTCTCTTTCTTTTTCCTCCTTTCCCCACATCCTTAAGTTTTGCTTCCTTGCCCTTTACTCGGGCTCAAACCCACTGATTTCCTTTCTTGGTGATGATCCCCTCATCGATGAGCTCTTGGATTTTTTCTTTCAGGGCATCACAAGCCCCGGTGGAGTGTCCTACGCCTTGATGGTATCGGCAGAACTGGGTCTTATCAGACTGTTGATGGGAGTGTTCATCAAGGAGCATACTTGGATCGAGTAACTGGATTTTTCCATCCTTGAGCAACTGAGCCCTTGGAGTCCCCAATTCACGAAAGAGGTGATACGGGGCAGCTCTTTGATGGTGGGTTGGTTTGGGGAGAACGGGTCGGAGCCAGATGTTCCTTTGTGACACCCTCCCATTCGGGGGTTGTGATTGGAGAGGCAAGCTTTCTTGGTGACTCAGGATTGTGTGGGAGCTGACGGGAGTGACACGGGATGGGTTACTTAGGACAAGCCCATCAGAAGGGTTTTTGAGGTGGGGGTGATTTCTGACATAGGTCCTGATATCCAGAGTGGCGTCCACTACCGTGTTCATGCACGTTTGGACATTTTTCATGTCTTCCTGATGGATGCGACTTTGTGAGTTCATTTTATCCCTCACGCTCTTCCTCTCTTGGTGCCAATCGTTCTCCCTATCTTTCAAAAGCTCCCGAAGACAGGGATGGACCATTCGAACCCAAATCCTCTCTGCTCCCTCCTCAAGGTCCGGAGCTTGTGTCTCATGCATTCTGCTAACAATTCCGAGCAAACGATCTTGATCATGCTCCAATCTCCTCATCACTTGTTGCATGAGATCTAGGGTTCTCTCAACGATTTCTAGGCGAGCTTCCATCCTTCCCTATCAAACAGCGAACCAACAAGCCATAAGGACACTTTGAAAGGATTCTTGGAAAATCCATGCTTTGGGCAAGAGGAAATTGACCCGAGGAGATTTGACTCAGAGGTGGATTGACTCGATTTCTTAAAAAAAAAGCATTTTTATTTGGATGATCTTTTCAGACGAGCAAATGTTAGCACATAATTCAAAGCTATGTATTCATTGGTTCGATTTCCCTTAAGACGCATTTTTTATTCCTAGATGGTTGGAAAATATTTCTCTTCTTTTTCGCAACTATTCTAAATCCTGGATTAGTGGAGGCCATCACTACGTCTATAAGCCTCTCGTTTTTCACCTGTATTGCACGCTCCCAAGGACGGACTATCCCGGGCGAGGGTCCTATAGGGCACGCAGCTTCCACCGACCAAAATAACTAAACCTAGGGTCTAGTGCGTCACAAAGTTCCAATGTGCGGGCCATTCTTATCATAGTTAAGCCCTGATTGAGGTCAAGATTGACTTAACGCTTCAATGAAATTCCGGCATGACCTCATTTTAACGAGGGATCTCGGACCTTAACCTTGGGCTTAAGGATGATTAGGACGGGCCAAATAATAGGACTCAATGACACGGTGTCACCCTATCGCTAATACATGACTTTGGTTAATTATGGCTGACATTAACGCACAAGTCAAGGACCGGGTCAAAGATGACCTTGGCCATCATTAACTTTAGGTACGTATTAGGGACATGATGACATGAGCTAGACAAAAAACCAACCAAGGTCACGGTATTTATGTGTCACGGACATGTGTGGTTGACTCGGCTCGGAAGGGAAGGTGGAATGGACTCGTGCGCCCAAGAAGGGCACAAGAGCACCAATCAAGCTGCATCGTGGCACCCATCCCGAGTTTTAAGGGTTTTTGAGACGTGCACAAGGTCGAGTGCGCATATTGTGAAGCCTTCTATGTTCCCTTTTGAGTCAAAATAGGAATTTTCGGTTCGTTTTAATATTATGAACATGAATAAGCAACGTACGAACAAGTAATGAACAAGTAATTCGCACAAGTAATCAATCAAAGATATGAACAAGCAAGAATCAAAATTTTGTACATGGAAAGGTTGTGCACAACCCACGGTTTTTGAAACCAAAATTTTGCAAGAAGGACAACCTTTGAAAGTCATTTGTACAAAAGGTTGTGCACAAACAAGGGTTTTGAAAAACAAAATCTTTATAAAAAAGGGTTATGCACAATGAGGCTTTGAAAACCCAACTTTATGTCCAAAAAGAATTTGTGCATAACCATGTTTTGAAGATCCATTTATGGCTAAAAAAATGAAGGCAAATGTACACAAGTATAAGCTGTAAATTGGAACCTGGACAAGCAGAAGCAAGGGGTCCATCAGAATGTTTCTGCCCTGCACAAAATTGTTAATTTGAAACATTTTGTGGGCCCATCCGTACGGCTAGAGCAGTAGTTCCATTATTTTTTGCAAACTTTCAGCTTCTGATCATCAAGCCCCAGTTTATTGCAATTCTTGAATAGTTTCATTTTCAGAAATCAAAACAGAAACATAAAACACACAAAAATATGCACAAAGTCAACAAACGGGGATGAGAGTTTGACCCACACAAAAGTGTCCCCAAAGCTTCTAAAAAGAAGTTTGTAAACACTTTATTCCCCAGCGGAGTTGCCACTGTGAGATACCCACGGGAAATGGAAAAGTTCCCTCGAGAATCAAACTCAGGACTTTATGTTCAATGAAACTGAGTCGCCACGTTAATTTAATTTTAAACCCAAATTTAACGGAAAATATTAGAGAATGTGAGTTCGGAGGTCACGTTACGTCTTGGGAAGAACTTATCGCGGTTCACCCAAGACGCCTCGGAAAAACCGAGTCTCCCTAAGTTTGTTGACCGAAAAAAATGTGCAAGTATGTGTGTGTGTGTGTGTTTCCAAAAATGGGAGAAACTGACCTTTTAACAAAACCAGTCAAAAACTTTACAGGAAGGGTTTATTTTGCAAACAGTTTAACAGAAACGGGTAAAATTGAGAAAACCATTCCCTGGACAAACCATCCGTACGGCTAGAGGGGGTTGTCCTGGGAATTTTGACAGTTTATTAGGAATCAGTCAAGTTTCAGGCAGAAACAGAGTATTCTGCTGAAACTGGACTGTTTTGAGTCTTTTCAGTTTATTCCTTTGTACCAAACATGGATTAAATCATCCATATGCCATTGATCATTAATTAAACACCAAAACAAATGGTTTTGGGCATGATCAAGGCAATATTTGGGGAAAAATGAGCAAAGTTGATGAACATGGCTTTTGAGCCAAAATCACCATTTGAATGATCAAAGATGAAGACTTCGACATCCAAATGGATGATTTAATCAAGGAAAAGCCTTGGGATATCAAAAATCAACCTTTAGATGGATAAATATTGAGTCTTTACCATCTAAAAGGACATTATTGTGGTTGAATCAAAGTTGGAATGGTAAAGATTGGAACTTTACCATCGAAACTTGATCATCCCCAAATAAATCAACACAAATAAAAGGGGCTCTATCTATATGTGCAATGGATCACCAAGCCAAGTATAAATACAATACATAAATGTAAAGACATGAAAGTAAATTACATAAATGTAAAGACATAAAGTAAATTTTCATAAATGTAAAGACATAAAGTAAATTTACGTTAAATCTTAACAAGCCTTGATCATCATTGGTTTGTAACCCTTGAACATGCATAAAACATGAAGGCACCGTGAATCAAGTCAAGACTTGGTTCCAATTTATATTATTACAAGGAAATTAAAAGCATTGAGTAAATGAACAAAGTAAAATAGAATAAGAGATGAAGAGAATATGGGGGAGAAGGAGGCCTCACCAATATTTGGTTCTAAGCCTATCTTCTTTCTCTCTCTCACTCAAGTGTGTTTGTGATGTTTTCTACTCTCAATTCTGCAGAGTATCCACTCATAAATCAATTTCTCCCCCTTGAAATGATCAGCAAGGGCTCAATTTATTAAGGAATGAAGGCATCCAAACCAGCCGTATGGCTGGGCCCTTCTAGTACCCAAACCATCCGTACGACTCAGCATGGCGAGCTTCTGGATTTTTCTAAGTTTAATTCCAGAATAGTCCTAATGTTCTTGGTTTATCCTAGTGACGTCCTAGCCTATCAATTTATCCTTGAATGGTGCTAAGAATTCCTCTAAGCTGGTTTAAGTTCATATTGGGGTACTTACACTGAGGTCACGTATTTATAAGGGTTTTGGGCTGGAAATACTGGCCGCCCAGCCAGGGAATAAGTGGCCGTCCGGCCAATCCAGTAGATTGGCGTGGTTCCCAAGGTTGTGATCAGACTTGGACTCTAGAGAAATCCTATATAACGTCTATCTTTGATAATAATCTGATCAGGCTTAAATATCTTTTTATCTGGGCTTTTCGGGAAATTCTGGATAAATCGTGCGCAACCTTTAAATACCTGTGAGGTCCCTGTGAGTTCTGGAATGTCTAACAACTCATTTTTCAGACCGGGAACTAACAGTAGCCCCTCGGCGATGCTTTTTGCAAGGCATGAAGGGTCGTCGATTAAGAAAGGAACCGATTTGAAACATGAGTTCCAAATCGGGGGAGAGAAGTAAGAAGGTGACCAGATTGGTCGAGCAGCTGAACCTTTGTCAGTCTACCTACGTATCCTAAGGGGAATCAAGCCAGTCGTAGTTCATGCTCTGTGGGAGAAATGAGACATCATCTTTCGCTGGGGATAGATACTGTACGAAAACGAACATTCGTAGTGGGAGAGAGAAAGAAACGAGACATCAACTCCTGTTGGGGACAACATCCTGTATGAACCTGAACATTCGTAAAAAAATGAGACATCAATTCCTGCTGGGGACACCATCATGTATGAAGACTGAACATTCGTAAGGGGTAATAGAATAATTGTTCGGACTCTTCTGGGGAAAGAAGAAAAGTCATACGCACGGCGTGAGAAGAAGATTCAAGAATCGAGAACAAAAATTACGGATGGATTCTGACTTATTATGGAGCGCGCGTATCAAAAGAGCATCAAATGTGTCTGAGGACACTGGCAACAATCACTGAAATCATATCTGGAGACACCAACAACTTATGCCGAAAATATGAGACACACGGGATATAAAGAAGAAATCTTACGGGGTGTGTGAATCAATTCAAAATCAACGGGCTATTGAGATGCTAAAACCTCAGGATCATGGAGTTCGGAAGTGGTAACGTGAGCAGTATATCGGGACGCAAGTGCCTTGGGATCGCGCAAGCTATAAAGAATAACGTGTTCGATTATATCAGGATGCAAGTATCTCGGGATCGATTCTGTTATTTAATAAAGGATGTGTAACGGTTTCCTTAACCTGTAAATTAACTTAATACGGCAGATTAATTTAATTTAGGACATATAGCGGCTCCTTAACCTGCATTAATTGGCTCTCGCTGGGGAAATCAATTGGTTTGGTAATTTATAGTGGTCTTCCGGACCAAAGTTCATTATGTTTGGAGTTTATAGTGGCCTTATGGGCCGAAATCCAGTTAAATATGACTAAGGGCGTCAATTTTGGATTAAAGATAAGCTGGAGGGGCTAAAATGAAAATTTTGGCGCCTGGAGGAATAAGTGGCCACATGGCCAGACCCGCTGATTGGTTGGATCTTGAGAACGAGGAAGGTTTAAAGGAACGCACGAGGGAGGGCTGGGATTATGCCACGTCACCCTGGATACACTGTTCGCGCGGACGGTCTTTCTGATGGACAGACCCTACAAACAGCTGCCAGCTGTTGCTTTCTTCTTCACTTTTCATTCCATTCCTTCGAGTTTAGAGAGAAGTAAAAGACCATTGTTAAGTGATTTTGAGCGCATTTGGGTGATGGAATATCAATTCCTCTTCGGTGCGGAGCATAACTTCGAGCAAGGTGAAGGCGCGGAGCCACCCCACCACGAGGAGAAACTGCAACAACGGGGAAGAATGCCTGCGAGGAACTACCATCCCAATGAATGGCGTTTTGTAATGGGACAAGATTCGATTTATATGTGGGGCCCGACAAGCACTGGTCTGGAGGGCACCTGGTGGAGATGACGGATGTAAGTATCCACTTTCTGAGTATTTTGTGTCTTTTATTCATACTTGTCGTATTTTTTTAAGACTGCTTAATTAATTAATCATTGTAGATTATTTAAGGCCAAATTACATTTTACCCCCCAAAGTATCCACCGATTCCCACTTTTCACCCTCGTTTGAAAAGTCGGTATGTTTGGTACCTAAACTTCCAAATTTTCCCACTTTGCACCCTAGAACTAACGAATGTTAGAAAAGTTAACAGAATAGGTAACGAATGGACTATTTTGTAATGTTTATTAGTTTTATGGGTCAAAATGCAAACTTTTAAATATTAAGTACTAAAAAATTATTTCTTTTTCTAAATATTTAACATTATCTTTAATCTTAAATAATTAATATTTCTTGAAAATAATACAATTTTTTTATGCTAAAATATTTTTTTTAAAAAAATAAATAAGAATTAATACGGTTTTTTTTAAATAAAAATATTTAAAAAAATAAAGATATTTTTTCTAAAAAAAACATTGTAATGTCTTATTTATATTTTTAAAAAATATAATATAAAACTTTTAAATTGTAATTTTTGTAAGAATTTTATTTTTTTTAAAAAATAAAAAATTATAGCGTTTTTTTTATATAAAAAAAAATTACTCCCTCCGTCCCAGTTTAAGGTTCTTACTTTCTTTGTTGGTATGCCCCTGTTTAAAATAATATTGTACTTTTTTCAAAAAAAAAATATTTTTCTAAAATAAAAAAACGCTATAATGTTTTAATTTTTATTAAAAATAAAATTCTTACAAAAATTACAATTTAAAAGTTTTATTTGATTTTTTTAAAAATATAAATAAAACTTTACAATGTTTTTTTTTGAAAAAAAATCTTTATTTTTTAAATATTTTTATTTAAAAAATAAAAAAAACATAATTTTTAGTTTTATTAAAAAAATAAATTTAAGTTTTTTAGAAAAAATTATTTCCAATTTTTTTTTTAAAAAGAATTAGCATAAAATTAGTATTATTTTCAAGATGTATTAATTATTTAAGATTTAAGATAAAGTTAAATATTTGGAAAAATAAATAAATTTTTAGTACTTAATATTTAAAACTTTGAATTTTGACCCTTAAAAACTAATAAGCATTACAAAATAGTCCATTCGTTACCTATTCTGTTAAATTTTCTAACATTCGTTAGTGCTGGGGTGCAAAGTGGGAAAATTTGAAAGTTTAGGTACCAAACAGACCGACTTTTCAAACGGGGGTGCAAAGTGGGAATCAGTGGATACTTTGGGGGGTAAAATGTAATTCGGCCATTATTTAATTTCCGGATTTGTTGATTATTTTTTGGAACGGCAAATATATGCGCAAATAAATAAATAAAGCATGCATGTATACTCTATATAACATTTAGCATATACTTGGTATTTAATTGCTAGTTGGTAGCGCACCTTTGTTGTGTTTACCTGCAGAGAAAGAAGTCTCGCGGGTCCACCAAATTGGTGGCAGAGATCTGGGATATGCTGCCACCGGGTGGCGTAGTGAAAGAAAGGATCCGAGCTCTGGGCTTTGGTCCATTCTTTGATGCAGTGATAACCATACAGGGGAACCAGAAGGTGATGGGTCTAGTAGAGACTATGCGGGAGTACTGGTGGGATACCACGCATTCATTCCACTTTAGTTGGGGAGAGGTGACTATTACTCCTACTGATTTTGCTGCTATTACCGGATTGCAGTTCACTGATGTGAACCTGCCCTTTGATGAGGACTTGTCTGAGGATCCGCAGCGTCAGGCTGATCTGATAGGGATGCACTTAGGCCGAGGTGTGAAGGGGAATGACTTCGAGGTAGGCCGTTTGAGGACTTTGCTCGATGGAGCCATCCGGGGCTTTGTAGAGGGCTATTCTGTGGTATAGCTTGCCATAGACTTTGTTCCCTTGTGCCGACACTTTTTGTCGGTTCTCCTTGTTGGGCGCTCTAGTTGATTTGGAGCAGGCGAGTTGAGTCTCTTGGGGCGGAGCCGGGCTAGCAGAGATGTATAGAGCCCTTGATGTCAGCTCGAGGTCCAGCACCTCATCTTTTGATTGTTTCCAATTTGCCTTTGAAGTACTTCCTGACTTACTATTTTATTCCATGTCTGTCCCTTGCTTAGAACTGTTGGACTGAAATGATGATTTTCCACAGGTGTGGGTTTATGATATCTTTCACATTGCTCCCTTTGGTGTGCGCGGGGTGAAGGAGGTCCCGGTGATGCGGTTCTGGGCAAAGGGAAACCGTGTGGAGGCCCGTGGCAAGGCTCAGAAGACGCTTGATCTGGAGATTTTTGTGGCGAGATTGCGGGGTCCACTGCATGAGGATTTTCAGCTTTTCCCTTGGTCGGATAGAGTCTTGGCAGGGTTAGGCCTTGCTCAGGAGTTTACTGCTTCGAGATGCTTTCTGGTGGGGCTGACCGGCTGTAAGGATCCCCGCGGGTAAAAAAAACTATTGGTGATGAGTTTAATCCCTTCGAAAATGCCAAACACGGCACTTTATATTCAAACAAAGTGGAGTCGCCACGTTAATTTAATTTTAAACCCAAATTTAACAGAAAAGGTTTAGAGAAGTTGAGTTCGGAGGTCAGGTTACGTCTTGGGAAGAACTTATAGCGGTTCACCCAAGACGCCTCGAAAAAACCGAGTCTCCCTAGTTTGTTGACCAAAAATGTGCAAGTGTGTGTGTGTGTATTTTCTAAATGGGAGAAACTGTCTTTTAACGAAACCAGTTTAAAACTTAATAGAAAGGGGTTTATTTGCAAACAGTTTAACAGAAAAGGGGTTATGTTAGAAAAACTATTCCCCGGACAAACCAGCCGTACGGCTATAGAGGGTTGTCCTGGGAATTTCGACAGTTTATTATAAATCAGTTCAGTTTCGGGCAGAAACAGAGCATTCATGCTGAAATTGGACTGTTTTGAGTTTTTTCAGTTTATTTCTTTGTATCAAACATGGATTAAATCATCCCTATGCCATTGATCATTAATTAAACACCAAAAACGAAAGTTCTTAGACATGATCATGGCAATAATTGGGGAAAAATGAGTAAAGTTGATGAACATTGCTTTTGAGCCAAAATCACCATTTGAATGATCAAAGAAGGAGACTTTGACATCCAAATAGATGATTCATCCAAGGAAAAGCCTTGGGATATCAAAAATCAACCTTTGGATGAATAAAGATTGAGTCTTTATCATCCAAAGGGACATTATTATGGCTTAATCAAAGTTGGGATTGTAAAGATTAAGACTTTACCATCCAAACTTGATCACTTAAACATTTTTGACATAAATAAAAGGGCTCTCCATATGTGCAATGGATCACCAAGCCAAATTTAAATACAAGACATAAATGTAAAGACATGAAAGTAAATTGCATAAATGTAAAGACATAAAGTAAATTGCATTAATGTAAAGACATAAAGTAAATTGCATTAAATCATAACAAGCCTTGATCATCCTTGTTTGTAACTCTTGATCATGCATAAAACATGATGGGCACCATGAATCAAGTCAAGGCTTGGTTCCAATTCATATCATTGCAAGAAATGTAAAGACATTGAGTAAATGAACAAAGTAGAATAGAATAAGAGATGAAGAGAAGATGGGGGAGAAGGAGGCCTCACCAATATTTGGTTCTAAGCCTATCTTATTTCTCTCTTTCACTCAAGTGTGTTTGTGATATTTTCTGCTCTCAATTCTGCAGAGTATTCACTCATAAATCAATTCCCCCCCCCTGAAATGATCAGCAAGGGATCAATTTATAGGGACTGAAGGCGCCCAAACCAGCCGTACGGCTGGGCCCTTCTTGTACCCAAAGCATACGTACGACTCAGCATGGCGAGCTTCTGGATTTTTCTATGTTTAATTCCAGAACAGTCCTTAGGTTCTGGATTTATCCTAGTGAGGTCCTAGCCTATCAGTTTATCCCTGAATGGTGCTAAGAATTCCTCTAAGTTGGTCTAAATTCAGATTGGGGTACTTAAACCAGCAACGCCATGTATTTGGGTGAGAGGGTCTGCAGGCAGCATAGTGCGCACCCTATGATATGGGCTCTGGCTGAGCCACCTCGGAACATGTTGTATCCTGCTAGGCTCAGGGCGAGCGATGAGTATTTTGTTAG
Organism: Campanula takesimana; assembly: GCA_026119855.1. Lineage (NCBI taxonomy): Eukaryota > Viridiplantae > Streptophyta > Magnoliopsida > Asterales > Campanulaceae > Campanula > Campanula takesimana. Next base: position 1,067,288 of record JAOWBW010000833.1, read on the forward strand.
GACTCCAGCTAGTTGGTACCAGAGTGGTGGTGACTATGCCTGGTATGTTGAGCATGTGCTGATCAGTCCAGAGGTGGCAGTGAGGAGGCAGGCAGGTGGTTACCCGGCTAGTTCTAGTAGAGGAGCTAGATATGCCATGGACATACCGCGTGTTAGGATTCATTGTTAGTACACCCACTTAATTTGATTGATCCATGCCACATGTCTTTTTATGGACTTTAGGACCGCATGTAATGAAGTTATACTTCAATATTTAGACAAGTCCATTTCTAGATTTTTATTTGTCTAGGCTAAGTATTGAGTTCGGTTAGATTAGCGGTTTAGATCTTAAAACCGCATTCGGGCTATCTAAGAACCGCCAGCATGGAGTCGCTTATTCTTCATCAAACCGCATTCTGTGGTTTTGATGAAACTATTCTTCAAGTCTCTCTTGGAACCGCTGATGACACTTGATGGAACCGCAATCATGTAACCGCATGCTTCAGTTTCTTATGAAACCGCACATCAAGTTCATCCTTAGAACCGCTCCGATGCCTGGTGGAACCGCCGATCAGTTAATGAAGAATTCAAGAGAAGTCATTTATTCCTTAGACAAATATTCTCTTTTCAACCGTAAAAGAATATTTTATGTCATGTCAAAATAACTCTAAGTTAACTTGGAGTTACTGCAAGGAATGTCGGTCTTGTCCAAGCAATTTGAATTGTTTACCGTTAGTCCTTTCTGCAACAAAGGATGGATGTCAGGTAGTGGTGCTACAACTACCTAGGACTACAAGACAAAATCAAGGACGACAATGATAGCTCAACCAATGGGAATTCGACAGCACTGTACCCTTCAGATTTGATTCAAATCTTTACCCAACGGTCACAAGGGTGCACTGCCTATAAATAACCTTCATTTCTCAACAATGAAGGTTGCTGAGATTCAAGAGATTTATTCCCAAGTATTCAAGTTTGCTTTGAAGATTGAAACCCAGATATTCAAACCTTCAACCATCTCCTTAGCAAACCCAGAATTCCTTCATCAAGCTTCAAGCCATCAACCATTCGATACTCAGCCTTTACACAGAAAGTTCTTCATTTGCTCAAACCATCATTTAGATACTTAGATCATTTGATTTCTTTCCACACACACACCCGATTTATATAATCATATAGATTATATACTTCGAATACACCGGTTGATTTTTCATAGCTTTATAGGTTAGATTGTTTGATTAGAGTTTAGAATCATCTTGTAAAACCTCCTCTAATTAATACAAGTCTAGTAGCTATTAGAAAATCCTAGATTAACCATCTAGGTAGAGGACGTAGTTCATTCAAGAACGAACCTCTTCAAATTGTGTCTTTGATCTTTACTTTTCTGTATTGTTATTTACTTTTCTGTTTGTGGTCTTTAACATGAATCCATATACGAAATGACTTGAAAAGTGAATTGTGTTTTTCTTTGATCTTCAATTTGATCTATCGGTTGCATCATAGTGTTTTCAACCCGAGTTAAACCACCCAACTCTTTAACTATCAGTTTGGCCAAAACCGCAAAACTCCGCTGTGCATTTTATCAGTTCGGTTTAAGTGCTTTAAACCGCAGTTGACCAAACTGATAAGTACTCGGTTGATTTTTAAGGGTATTTTACGAAAAAGTTTGGACCGCTATTCACCCCCCTCTAGCGGTTCTATACCCTTGTTGCCCTCTGGGACCAACAAGTGGTATCAGAGCATATCCACCAAAAACTTGTTTTTTACAAGCTTAACTGCTTGGGTGCTAATCCAATGGCAAACACAAACTCCTACATGATGCAAACATCCAATTCGAATCACTTACCGATTCTGGATGAAGATAGTTTTATCTTTTGGAAAGATAGGATGATGAAACACATGATTTCATGTGATCGTAGACTGTGGACTGTGGTTAAGGATGGACCATACGTTCCTATGAAAGATAATCCTCGTGCAGGAACTGCAGAAGAAGAAGCTGAAATCAAAAAGTTGGAAAGTGAGTGGATTGAAGCAGACCGCATCAATGTGGATTTTGATGGAAGAGCTATGTCCATGCTAGTGTCAGTTATTGACTTGAGGACTCATTCTAAGGTGCTTCACTGCACAACCGCAAAAGCTACCTGGGATGCTATAGTTGACTTTCTGGAAGGAGATTCAGATACCAAGAAGAACTACCTCTATCAACAGAGAAGGCTCTTTGACTATTTTGTTAAAGATCCTAAGGAATCTCTTAGACAATGCTATGAGAGGTTTATTGATATTGTTAATGTGTGTTTTTCTCTTGGACATGTCTATTCTAATACAGATTTGAACATGAGATTCATGTAAGCACTTGGTAGCAAATGGCTGATCAAAACTACTAACATTGAAGACAACAAGGACTTGGAAGCTCTTGATCTTCGACACTTGTATGCCATGCTGAAGGTTTTTGAATTCAAGCTTGAAGAGGTCCATGAAACCGAAAGAAGATTTAAGACCATCTCTCTAGCTGCATTCAACAATACCTCATCTCATGTCTACAATCCAGACCATCATCAAGCCGCTCCTCACCTCCACTTGCAAACCGCTCCTTCTGACCAAAATGTTCCTAGATACAATCCTCAAACCGCACCTCCTGATTATTACCAGCAGTCTCATCAATCCTATTCTCAATCACATCAACCATATCCTCAACCTCATCAATCTTATCAGCAATCTCATCAATCCTACATTCCTCTTCAAAATTCTTATTCTCAGAGTGTAGCATCTCAATCTTCATGCTCTAGTCAAGTTGATTTTGATGACATGGATGATGAACAATTTGCGTTGTATGCGAAGAAATACACTAAGTTCAGGAAGAACAATAGATCTCAATTTCCATCCCCCAAAGGGCCTGCTAAGTTTGTCCCTCCAACCAGATTCAAAAAAACCGCAGATCCTAAGAAAAGGGATGACTTGGTCTGTTATAACTGCAGACAGCCAGGTCACTTTGCTTCAAGTTGTCCCAAACCGCGATATGAAGCGGCGCCAGCAAAGAAACCATTCAACAAGAAGTTTGTCAAAAGAAGAGGAATGGTAGCTGACCAAGGGGATCAACCGCTGCCATGGATGGGATTTGATTCAGATGACAGTGATGATGAAGATGAAGTTCCTAATCTTTGCCTCATGGGATTTGAAGAAAGAATTGAAATTGATGAAAGTCTTCCACTGCCAAATCAACAAATGAAGTCAGTTTCACCAAGGACTCCTGAGGCTAGATCAAGCAAAGCTCCTACAACACCAAACTGCATTCCAGAGGTTCAAGCAGACCAAAGCCATGATGACCAGGTATTAGAACGTGCTAATATCATTTGTCAACAACATACTGTGCTTAAAAGGGCATATAAACTAATCACTGCAGAACTTAAAGATTCCCAAAGAGAATGCAAGTCCCACAAGGAGGAAATTGAGAAACTCAAGTTTCAAATTACTGGGATATCATTAATTGAGGAAGAAAACCGCTATCTGAAGGATAGAGCTGAGGCACTTCTCACCCAAATCCATGAGTTACTCTACAAAGGGATGACCTTCAAAAGTGAATGATGTATGGACTAAGTCTGGTGTCACCGTGGAACAAATCCTAAATTCACAAATTCCTACTTCGGATAAAAGTGGATTGGGGTTTAAAACCGATGATGGGTGTAAGTGTCCTTGTCTTTGTGCTGAAGGTGGTGTGAAACCAACTGAACAAAACAAAGAAATTCCTAAGGTTAATCATGCTGGTAAAGGGCTTAAAACAAGAAATTAAAAAGAAAAATTATTTCTTTGAGTATCTTAAAAACCAGACTGGGAAGATTCAAAGTGGAAAGAAAAATCCACAGTGGCTGAGGCAACCAAGGAAGTATTGAGTGATGAAACCGCTCCTAGTCGGTTTAGGGAAATTCCTATCATATTTCCTAAAGCCGCACCTAAGAGGAAGGTTGAGCTCAAGAAGTTAATCTTTGTTAAATCCAAAACCGCTGACCCAGTTAAACATTAGAAACCGAAGGTCAGTAAAGGGTTTGTAAAACCGCAATCTTCAACCGGTTTAATTCATTGTGTCATTTGTGCTGATTATGGTCATAGCACTGGTCATTGTCTTTTAAGGTTCACACCCAATGCCAAGGGACGTAAAAATCCTAAGGTTAAACAGGTGTGGGTCCCAAAAAGCTGCTAACCCTAGGACCCAAAAGAGTAAGGGGGACCAAAATCTTTAATGTTTATTTTTCAGATCTTATGCTTTATGGCTGGAACCGCAAAGAAGAATAAGGATCTTTGGTACTTGGATAGTGGTTGCTCACGACACATGACCGGAGATAATGAACTTCTTTGTGATTTCATCAGTATGAGAGGCTCCCCAGTAGTGCTTGGTAACAATAAGAAAGGAGAAACCATAGGATATGGAGCTATCAAACATGGAAAGGTGACTATTGAAAATGTGTCACTAGTAGAAGGACTCAAGCACAACCTTCTCTCCATATCTCAGTTTTGTGACAAAGGAATGAACTGCAATTTCACCTCAACTAACTGTTTCATTAAAGATGCAACTTCCGGAGTTACACTACTAACTTACAACAGAACAGGTGATGTATATATGATAGATTTAAGTAATATTATTTCTATTACTGACCTCTGTTTTGTAGCCAAAAATATAAGTGAAAGCATCTGGTTATGGCATAAGCGGCTCAGCCACTTGAACTTCAAATATCTAGCAAAACCGCAAAGGGACGGTCTCGTCAAAGGACTACCCAAAGTGGCTGATCACCATGATAAGAAATGTAAAGCATGCCAGCTTGGTAAGCAGCCCAAACAGTCATTTCCAAGCAAAACCGCGCCTTCAACAAACCGCTGTTTACAACTGCTTCACATGGATTTATTTGGACCTATCCCAACCGCCAGTATAGGAGGAAACCGCTATACCTTGGTGGTTGTTGATGACATTTCAAGATATACATGGGTGGAAATGATGGCCTCTAAAGATGATACTTATGGCATCGTAACTGCTCTATTTAGACAGCTCCAAACTCAGAAATTGGATGACATTGTTGCTGTGCGTTCAGTTAATGGAACCGAGTTTACAAACAATGGTGTTGCCCAATATTGTGATGATCATGGAATTGATCATAATTTCTCTTCTGCTGGGGTTCCACAACAGAATGGAGTAGTAGAAAGAAAGAACAGGACTTTGATTGAAGCCGGGAAGACCATGATTGCAGAAGCAAAGCTTCCCAAGTACTACTGGGCCGAAGCTGTCAATACTGCCTGTTTCACCCAGAACCGCTCCCTCATCATCAAAGTCAACAACAAGACTCCTTATGAATTGTGGAGAGGTAGATCACCCAATATTGCCTTCTTTAAGATTTTTGAATGCAAGTGTTACATCTTGTACAATGGCAGAGAGTATCAAGGTAAATTTGATGCTAAGGCCGATGAAGGTATTTTTGTTGGTTATTCAAAGCACTCTAAAGCTTTTCGTTGTTTCAATAAGACTTCATTAAAAATTGTAGAGTCTGTCCATGTTACATTTGATGAACATGATCTTCTTGAGCCACATATGGCTCCAAATGTTGCTGATGATTTTAGTGGTTTTGAGACAGGTACATCTTACCCTAATCATACAGCAGCTGACGACCAACCTACTCAAACCGCTCCATCAGGTTCTCCAGCCGCATCCAGTCAAACCACAAATGATGTTGCTGCTGAACCGCTATCTTCTGTCCCCATTCAAACCGTTGATCCAGTTCTAAACATCACCTTCAATGAAGATTTCAATGATTATCAAGAAGAGCCTCCTCTAGAAAATCATTAAGAAATAGTGGTTCATGAAGACCTCCTTCCAGAAATCAATAAGCATAAAGACCATCCAACAACCAATGTTATAGGTCCTATTAGTTCTGGTGTTCAAACAAGAGGAATCTTAACTCATAGAGATAACCACAGTTTGTTCTCAACCGTACTGTTATCTCAGATGGAACCAAAGAAGGTAGATGAAGCTCTAAGTGATCCAAGTTGGGTAGCTGCAATGCAAGAAGAGCTTAATCAGTTTGAAAGATGCAGAGTTTGGACTCTAGTTCCAAAGCCCAGAGATCACACTGTAATTAGAACAAAATAGGTATACAAAAACAAGATGGATGAAAATGGTACTATAACAAGAAACAAAGCAAGGTTGGTTGCTCAAGGTTATAGGCAAGAAGAAGGGATTGACTATGATGAAACCTTTGCCCCTGTAGCCAGAATTGAAGCCATTAGATTGTTCCTGGCCTATGCCTCCTTCAAGAAATTCAAGTTATATCAAATGGATGTGAAGAGTGCATTTCTGAATGGTGAACTACAAGAAGAAGTCTATGTAGCCCAACCGCCAGGTTTTGAAGATAACAAATTACCTAATCATGTCTTCAAGCTCAAAAGGGCCTGTATGGACTTAAACAAGCACCAAGAGCATGGTATGACACTCTATCTAAGTTTCTTATTGAACAAGGCTTCTCTCGAGGTAAAATTGATACAACTTTATTTATTGCTAAACATAAAGGTCATTCATTATTAGTTCAAATATATGTTGATGATATTCTTTTTTGTTCTACTAATGAAACTATGTGTGTTAAGTTTGAGAAGCTATTGAAAGGTAAATTTGAGATGAGTATAATGGGAGAGTTGACATTCTTTCTTGGACTCCAAATAAAGCAATGTCATGATGGAATCTTTATAAATCAAGCCAAATACACCAAGGATTTGATCAAGAAATTTCGGCTTGAAACCGCTAAACCAGTAGATACCCCAATATAAAAGGCCTGCAGTTTGGATCGAGATGAACAAGGTAAGAAAGTGAATCAGACACTCTAACAAGGTATGATTGGCTCTCTTCTTTACTTAACTACAAGTTGGCCAGACATAATGTTCAGTGTGTGTGTTTGTGCTAGATTTCAAGCTGACCCTAGAGAATCTCATCTTATTACTATTAAACGTATTATTAGATATTTATGCGGCTCTGTTAACCTTGGACTTTGGTACTCCAAAGAATCTTCATTTGATTTGTTAGGTTATTCAGATGCTGACTTTACAGCATGTAAGATTGATAGAAAGAGCACTAGTGGTACATGTCAGTTCCTTGGATCTCGGGTTGTATCATGGTCCAGCAAGAAATAAGCATCGATTTCAGTCTCAACCGCTAAAGCTGAATATATTGCGGCTGGAAGCTGTTGCTCTCAAATTCTCTGGATGAAACATCAGTTGGAAGACTATGAAGTATTTGAAAAGAACTGCCCTATCTACTGTGATGGTACTGCAACAATTTCTATCTCCAACAATCCAGTTCAACATTCAAAGACAAAGCACATTGACATAAGATATCATTTCCTCAAAGATCATGTTGAAAAGAAGAACATATTCTTAGAAAAGGTGGGAACTGATTATCAAATTGCTGACATCCTCACCAAACCGCTCGAAAATTCAAGGTTCTTTCATTTACGAGGAGAAATGGGTATGCTGGAACTAACTTAAATTATTTCATGTCTTGATTTCTTGTTCTAATAAATTTTTGTCAAGTATTTTGGCTCTATTAAGAAAAAGCAAAAATAGCTTGCGGTTCTATCAACATTGAAACCGCATCAATAAAGGCTTCAGTCAAAAGAGTCAGGAAGAATATATTCAGTTTGATCCAAACCAGAGTGTGAAAGCAAAGACTCGGTTTGATCTACTTAAACTGAAGATAGATCAGAGAGAGATCGGTTTCATCAAAACCGTTAATGAGGAAAAGGTAAGTCGGTTTACTCAAACCGCTCAGGTATGAATTATTGCAATTTAGTCCCTACTCTATGTCACTTCTTTCTTTAAGGACCTTTGTGCAATTATCTCTGCCGCATTAAATGCAAATCGACAGGTACGCTGACGGTTAAGTTTTCCTCAGCCGTCATGGCCGCTCCACTACCCGAGGTGGTTAATTGAGTATAAAAGACAAATCATTTTTCATTTTAGCTTTTTACCTTCTTTCTCTATTTGGCAAAACTCTTCTATCTCCTCTGCACTCTCTGCCTACTCTCTGTACTCTCTCTCTAAAAATTTCTTACTTAAACGATTTTTTAAATGGCACCAAAGAAAACCATTGATCTTGCTTCTACTTCTACATCTTCCAAAGCACCGAAGCCCGATATGGTATGACTTTCTGAACCTTAACTCAGTATATTTCATTCATCAGCCATTGTTGCTTGAAAAAAGTTTGTTCATCTTCCTTAGTCATTTTATGCTTTTTCCTTCAAATTTTTGGTTGTATTGTACTCGCATTTGTTTATTCATACTGTTTGATTACTCTATTTTGTGATTTGTGTTCAATTTTGAGCAAAATCAATTTTTGGGTTATTTGGTGTTCTTGCGCATATTTTCAGATTCTGGGTTCTAGTGTTGTTATTTGCCTTAGCTTATTTAGAACTTTGTTAGAATCTGCCCGTTGTGATCGTTTTGGTATAATTCTTTCGTATTTTGGTTAAGATTTTGTTTTGCACATTTATACTTTGTTCTTCGTATTCTTCATGCATTCAAACTCTTTTTCAAAACTTTCTCTCTTTGTTAGGATTCCTTTGTTAAGGCCCGCTCGGTTTAACTGATGCCTCAAACCTTGGTTTATCAAAATTATTTCTAACTTTGATTTTTTTTTTTTAGGATCCCTCAAACTTTGTCCCTGGTTCAAGGATAGTAGAGGATGATTTTAAGCAAGATACAGTTGGGAGGAAGCTACTCAAACTGCTCAAAGACGCAAAGCTTTTACCCTTATTCCTCATGGACGAACCCCAGTTCGTGACCTTTATTTGTGTAGAATTTTTTAAGAATGAGATTCCTACAACTGCTGCTCTGTTAGATGTTAGAGGTGAACCAATCAGATATTTGGAATCTGGAGAAGTGAAGTTTGAGGATGCTATAAAGTCCACGGTTTGTAAAGGAGGTGATTTTAACCGCTTCAAAAATAGCAGTTTTGGCTGGCCTTGAGAACTCTGTTGTCTCTGTGATCAAACCGGAGCTTCTAGTACAACCATGGATTTAATTGGAGTTAATTCATTCTCCACCAAGAATTCCTCCAAGAAGGATTTTGGAGAGGTTATGTCTCTGCTATGTGACTTAGTAGATACTGGAGTTATGTGCAAAAATGGGAACCACAACAACTTCACAAGTGAACAGTACGCCTACTGTGTGGCTATTCTCAAAGGGAAGAAACTGCATTGGCCTAGGGTTGTGATGAAACAGATGATCAATGCCTTAAACCGCCTCTCTGCTGCTAGAGCCGCTGGAAAGTCCAAGATTAGGACCCATTGCAGGCTACTGACCAAGTTCCTATACCAAGATATTGACATCTTCAAATTTTCTACAAAGAACAAGGAGTATTGGTTGGATCCAATTGAGAAGTCAGTTTTTGGATCATTAAAATTTGATACTTTCAGAACCTCTTTTGGATGGCGGTATGCACAGGCAGTTTGGAATGAGGATCCCTTGCCTGAAGCTGAACGAGGCCCTTTCCCTGAGGCTCGGCTAAACAAGTCTGGAAAACTGTATGCTGGTGCTATTGCTGATCAGGCCCATGCTACGATGTTGAAAAATGAAGGTCAGACAGCTACTTTGAACCGTATGGGGTTAAGTCATCTAGCTCAAACTGCGGTACAGGCTGAGGGGGAGCCTGCAGTTCAGTCTAGACCTGCGGCTCATCCCAAGGAAACCGCTGCTCTAAGGAAGAGAAAAGGAACTGCACAAATTCCCTCTGTTATCACAAAGGCTGACCTATCCAAACCGCCTACCAAACCTTCAGTCAAACCGCCATCAAAAACCCCTTCTACTTCTTCTTCACTCCCTCCAATCAAACTATCTCCAACCTTGTCCAAACCTACTTCTTCTAAACCTACCTTACCCAAACCTTCAAAACTTCAAACCAAAACCTTATCTCCTTCTAAACCAACTATCCCTGAACTTATTCCTTCACCACATCTCTTCCTTCCTACCTCCTTTCCTCCTAAACCTCCAACTTCAAAACCACCCTCTGTTCAGTTTACTGATGAACAGTTGGCTGCAATTTGCAATGCCTTCCCAAGCCTTAAACCCTTCTCTCAAACCGTGTAATGACCCGAAACCCTGGCACTATTTTATTGAATTGAATTGATTTTATTTAATTTATTATTCATGTGTGCATTTATTGTTTCATCATATTTTATGTCTAGCATTTTGTTTGATCACCTTGTGCTAGTATGAATTTAATTGGGTCTTTGTGGAATGCTTGGGTTGGGTTTATATGTGCGGAGTATTTCTTGAGGGGCTTTAGTGTAACTTTAAAAAATAACTCTTACTTACTCCCTCCCTACTCCCCCTTCTCCCTCACTTCTCCTCTCCACCTCCCAGTCAACTCTTTCTCCCTCTTCCCCCATTGCAAAGAAAAGGGTAAAAAATCTCCTCCCTCTTTCCTTCTTTTTGACTATCATTTATTCATTATTTCTTATTGCTCATTTTATGAAAAATGTTTAGATCGTCGCTAGGATCGTTTGTAGCTAAGAAAATTCGAATTCCGTCATCCTTCATATTTTTCAAGTAAGTTACTTTTCCCCCATTTTTATGCTAAAATGTTCATCACTTGTTTGAATGATGCTTCAGTGATATATATGATGTTTTGGTTGAGTTTCGGATTTATTTGGGATTTTTGGTTAAATTTGTGATAATATGAATGTTGGGGTTAAATCTTAGTTTGGGTTGATAGATGTTGTTATTTAGGTCCCTTATAAGTTTATAAGTTGTTTGGGTTCATGGTTAGGCTTGTTGGAAGGATTGATTTTGAGAAATTTGTGAGTTGGTAAGAAAATGTGAAGAACCCAGTTGCTGTTTGCCCAGATCGCCGACCGGGCGCCCGCCCGGGTTTAGCTAGGCGCCCGCCCACCTGGCCATTTTCTTTCGGCTAACCTCCTGGCTAAATGAGGGCCCGCCCGTCCACCTTTGAGCGCCCGCCCGCCCCATAATTTCAGGAATTATGTTTGGTTTGTCTAAGTCTAGGTTCTGTTCTTAGCCTAGGTTTCGGGTACTACTCTCGTAGGCTTAATTGGTCACTGTAGAATACTCTAGTGTGGAAATGGTTCCGTTGTGAACAATTGTGTTATGGAATTAGTCCAAGTATTGTTTGCGAATGTTTGGGCATCTTATGATGTGTTCGTGATTGTTCCAATCAAATTGATTTTGGATAAGACTTGGTCTGGGTTTTAGGCGATATCCTATAGTACCTAGAGGGTTGTTATTGAACACTAGAGTGGAGGGTCTGGTCCGGTTGTGATCATGTACTAATAGGTGTAACCTTTTGGGTTCGTTCGAGTGTTAAGAATTGATTCGTTGATGAACGGATGTAAGACGTGAATTGGTAACTGGGTACCTACGGTGTTGACTAGATTTAAGGTGTATTTATTCGGTCTTCCTATTTGGAATTCTAGGTGTAAATATAGGGAGTTAATAGTCTTAGTACATCTTCATGAGTAAACGTTTAGGGAAATTTTGGTAATAGTCGTTGTACTATTTGTGAGCGACCGTTTGGGTTGTACTCTTTATGAGTAACTCGTGAGTATCATCTTTAGGATGTGTTTGGTATGTGCCTTATCATGGAATTATCATGTTTTGATAATCACTGTTGTTGGGCTCCTTATGAGCAGATCGGTTATTGTTGTTGGACTCTTTTATGAGAAACTTCTTGTGTTCATTGTTGTTGAACCCTTCATGAGTAATCGTTTGCATCATTATGGTGATTATTTGGTATGGTTCCCTACTTTGGAATCATTGGTTGTTTATCGTGCTAGTATTCATTACTTAGCCTTTATTGAAAGTCCAGCTGGTTATTTGTGTTCGAGTCAGGCAATGGATAATGTTATAATGGCACGAGCCAAGTCCAGTATAGTATTGCCCATTGGTCCTTATTTCCTTATCCAGACTGGCCTTGGTTGGGATGAGCTAGCTCCCTTTGGTGAGTATTCTAGCTAGGCGTTTTGGGTTATGACTTTGTGTCATTTTCCCCTGTCCTTTGTGACATGTTACATTGTTATAGTTCCGGTACCGGGGTTGTGATCTTCAGCTGTTTATGCTACTATGAAGATGGTTTGATGGGTTGATTGATTGATTGGTCGGTTCTGGCTGGGGTTCTCTTCAGCTGTTATGCTGCTATTGTTGATTGGTTGATCGGTTGAAGCTGCGCATCGATTATTCTATCAGTTTGGTGAAACCTTGGCTCGGTATCCTTTGTAACGTGTTTATTTCAGTCTTATGTGCTGCATGATGAGTTAGTCGTTATTTCCAACTGGTATGGGACAGTTGGCGATAGGGGGCTTTCTCATTTGTTGTTATGTGATTTACTTGTTCAGTTATACCGTTGATTTGCATGATATTATGCCATGTAGCTGCATTAGTAACTTACTGAGATTTTATCTCACCCCGTTTCTTTTATCCTTGTTTTTCTTTAACCCCCCAGGGAAGCAAGTGGTAGCGTTATGAGGTCCGTTGTAACGGGAAATCTTCTGAGTAGGTTGAGCTTCTTTGGGGTAGTTGATCTTCGAAGTTCTTATGTATCATTGTAGTGGGATTTGTGGTCGTTTAGTGTTATGTAACTATTATTTTCTTTTGGGTATTATATTATTATAAGTGTTCTTGATTCCGCGTTGTATTAGTCTCCGAGATATAATCTCGTTGAGGTGTCGTGTGATGGTTTTGGTTTTATAGTTGAATTCACGCGCCGGTTTGGTATTTAGCATTTTTGGAGATGTATATTATGTAAATTTTATAATTATGGATTTTTAGAATTTCCGGGTCGTGACAGCTGGTATCAGAGCAATGGTTTTAGATCTTGAAGGAGAATAAGAACTCTGATATTGAATAGGTTTCAATACTTGGGTGTTATAACTTGAGCGGTTTAGGAAACTAAGTTTTCTTGAAAGATGAGGTTAAGGTAGAAGTGGTTGAGTTATGAATCGAGATATTGGCGTAGAGTGTTTCTTCTCTTGTAGTATATCAAGTATAGGATTGGTGTTAATAGTGTTGGTCCCCTTGGGGTTAGTTGGTTTGGAAATCGAGGGTGCGAGTTTTGAAGGCTTGGGCATATCTATTTCATAAAGTGGACAGCGTTTCGTGCTATGTTCGCATGTTTGTTATCATTCATGGATTCATGTTGAGGTGTATTCTCGAATGGGGAACTACGTGATTGCTGCTGGTATGTATAGGGTGATTTAGTTATGTCGCCTATGCGGGATATTGATGAGTTAAGTGGTATGGTTTAGCTTTCTATGTGTTACGAATTTCTTGTGTGCCATCGATAGGTGGAGAATATTTCTATATTGGTATGTTTGACTTTGTTTAGAAGCATACTAGGTATATATATATATATATATAATGTTCAGGTTCTACGTTGAAAATCAAAAAAATCTTTATTATAAGGTTGTGCTGGGAATTTAGCTTATTCAGTTGGCAATATTAATTTTGAAATATTAAGTATAATTTATATTGGGTGCAATATGTCGCTTGACCGATAGAGAACTTGGGTTATTTGATGAGTTAAGATAAGCTACAATACTGATAGGTGAATCAGTGGGCATATAGTATCGATTGGGTTAATAGAGTTAAAGATTCAATTTGAGAATTTCTTGATAAGAGATCTTTCTTTACTTTTAGTACATCCGCGTGAGTGCATCGGAATTGTTTAGTATGAGGAAATACTTAATTTATTATGGGTTATCTTAAGAAGTTGAGTTATGATACTTTTGGGATCATTGTTGTACATGACTGGAGTTGAGTTAAAGCAATATGAGTTATGAGTATATTGTGGAAGTTATAATCATTAATGATGGTAAGCGCGATAAGTTTAAAGGACTAAACATATTTTGAGAAGGTGAGAATTCCTCGAACAATATTAAAGGCATTTTGGGTTTTAGTGAGCAGTTGTCACTCGGTTCTGGATCTTTTCTTTGTGGCGTTCTCGTTTGGATTAAGGATTTGTAAAGGAAGTTGGGTATAGATACTTGGACATATTAAAGGACACTATGATTTTGTACTGGGTCAGTTGAAGTGTTGCTAGCTAATTGGATTATTATGTTAGTAATACTGTTGAGCCTAAGTAACATCGGGTTAATAAGTGTATACGTGAAAGACTGAATTGGGTTAACCATTGATCGAGGTTCAAGATCGAAGAATTGGGACGGAACAGTCTATCGAACATTTTGGATTATCAGTGATCTTTTGTAATATCTTTTAGAGTTGTAAGATGTAAAATGTTAATATATATATGAAGGTGAAGATTGTGAAAATTTCGGATCGTTACAGTGCTACTAATGGTAATCCTTGGAGATATAGTCACTTAGGTGAACATTTGGAGGATGGAAATTTCTTTAGCTTTTCATAGTTTAAGAAGTTGAGTAAGCTCGAGATGGTTTAATGTTTTGAGTTTCTTGGAAGTAATATTAAGTATGCGATTATCTAATGGAAGTATCTTTACAATATAATTGGGGTTGTGAATAAGACAAGTTTGTAGTATCTCGAGGATTATGTTTAAGAGAAATTTGAATTCTTCAATTTTGGCCTTGAGTATGGATTTTATTTAGGAGTGAAGATAGTGATTGAATAAGGTTCGGTACAAGAGATTACTATATTGTAAGCATTATTTAAGTTTACTATATGATGGGTTAAACTGGGTAATTGGAAAATTCGGGAAGAGACGAAACTAAAGTAACCGTGGCTATTGGATCATTCGGGTAAGTATTCTAAAATTCGGGTTAATAAATAGAGCTATCTATGACTAGGGATGAATTGTGGTTTTATTGATATCGCCTTAGCAAGCTATAGTTGTTTTTATGGGACCAAGTTTAGAAATGATGTTAATAGGTTATCAATGTTGGATAATCATATGTTCTTCGACAAGATAAATGTGAGTTAATACAAGTGGGTTGAGAAATACAAAGATTATGACTGTATTATGTTTTATCTCATGAGGAAGTGAGTGTGGTAGTGGAATCTCATTTGATCGGATAGTTGATGACGGTAAATTTTTTAGTATATCATTGAGTCATTGGGTGACAATAATAGTTAGCCCTATTCCTTCTCTTAGTTGTTCGGGTAGTAGTGTGATTACTTGGGATGATGTTTAGATCGTCAATGCGTGCGGATGAACCAGAAAAGTAAGACTTATGGATGTTGTTGATTTAAGGGTTGATGGTGAGCGTAATGCTAATTAGGATCAAATCAGCTATGTCTCATAATGGGTGAACGAGTGATAGTCTAGAGAATTTGAAATTCCGGATGAAAGAGGAAGTTTGTTGGTCCCAAAGGGCAACAAGGGTATGAAAAATAGCTAGAGGGGGGGGGGTGAATAGCTGTTTTAAAATTCTTTTCGTACCCTTGAAAAACTCAATTGCAAATGCGCACTTTATCAAGTAAGCGTTATGAAATGCGCCTAAGTGAGTGAGTGAAATGCACAGCGGAATTTAGTAATGAAAATAGGCGCAAAGTGTGATAAAGGGGCGCACACACACTCTAAGTATTTTGGCTCAAAGTGATTGAAATAAGGAACTAAGGCAAATGATATATCAACACAACGCGATTCAGTTCAATCAATCTACAATGAGTAAACAAGCAAATAGTGAGTGAAAATAATAACTTGAAAGAAATGACAAGATAATAACACAAGCTATTTGGAGAGGTTCGATCAATGAAAGATCTACGTCCTCTACCAAGATGGTTAGTCTTGGATTTCTAATGGAGATCTTATATAATGAGAGAGTGTTACAAATTACAACTTTTGAGCTTCTACACTAACTCAAGATCTAATTATCTATGAATGAACAAATCCAAAACAATAACCGGTGTATCTCTAAAAGATGGATCTAAATGATCAAACTTAAAGAGGTGCGTGTGTGATTTTAGTATCAAGGCTCTTTAGATCTTTATGATTTAGAGCACAATGAAACTAAAGTGTTATAGCTTGAAGATCTGGGCTAAGGATGAAGGTATGAAGATGTTCTTGAGGAAATCTGGAAAAACGAAGGCAATCTTCAAATCTTCAACAAATGCTTTGAGAGAGAAATTCTTGAAATTCTTAGCAAAACTCAGCAACTTCAAAATTTTGAAGTTATGGGGTATTTATAGTGAACTTCAAAAAAACTAGCCGTTGGAAATCCTTGTGGATAAGATGAGCTGTCGCTCGTTGATTGGAGCATGCATATATTATAGCCATTTTGACACTCAACATAAATGTGACCGTTATGGACACGTGTCAACAGATTAGGCGCATATGCATCTTTTAATCACCGTTGGATCATTGGCGTAATTTGAATTCTCTTCAAGTCTTCGAGTCTTCAATAAATCACTGAGTGTTGAATAAATACTTTGAGGCGCGTTTGAGCCAAGAGGCGCATTGAGCCAAGAGGCGCACAGTAATTGTGCGCTTAAATCAAGGGGCGCAGAGGCGCGTAACATAGCTTATGAAGAAATCCTTATGCGCGCGCTCTAAATGGCGCATGGCGCGAATGTAGAAGGCGCGTAGCGCGTGGCGCAGGAGGCGCATAAGCGCGGCTCAAACTCACTGAGTGATTTTTCTTGAAACTTGATCTTCTTGCCCTATTTCTAAGCCTATTCTATAACAATGGACAACTTAAAAAATGAAGTATAAATACTTCTTACATGTGGGTCTAAAGTCCATGAAATAAAACTTAGGTGATGGATCAATCAAATCTCATAATTTCTATTACATAAAAACTGAGATATGCGTGGGCATACCCAACAAAGTTAATTCTAGGATGTTTAATCAGAAGATACGTGTGAGAAGTATGTGTTCATTGTGTGTTGGCTTATTCGAGTCATGGAATCGATGTCTGAAATATTTATCAGGTACTTGATTGGGGTTATGATTGCTATATGAGAATCGATATTTTGTAGCCTTGTTATTTCTGCGTGTTATGATTTTGATAAGTGAATTTGCGGGCGAATTCTTTTTAAGGAGGGTAGGTTGTAACGACCCGAAACCCTGGCACTATTTATTGAATTGATTTTATTTAATTTATTATTCATGTGTGCATTTATTGTTTCATCATATTTTATGTCTAGCATTTTGTTTGATCACCTTGTGCTAGTATGAATTTAATTGGGTCTTTGTGGAATGCTTGGGTTGGGTTTATATGTCCGGAGTATTTCTTGAGGGGCTTTAGTGTAACTTTTAAAAATAACTCTTACTTACTCCCTCCCTACTCCCCTTCTCCCTCACTTCTCCTCTCCACCTCCAAGTCAACTCTCTCTCCCTCTTCCCCCATTGCAAAGAAAAGGGTAAGAAATCTCTTCCCTCTTTCCTTCTTTTTGACTATCATTTATTCATTATTTCTTATTGCTCATTTTATGAAAAATGTTTAGATCGTCGCTAGGATCGTTTGTAGCTAAGAAAATTCGAATTCCGTCATCCTTCGTATTTTTCAAGTAAGTTACTTTTCCCCCATTTTTATGCTAAAATGTTCATCACTTGTTTGAATGATGCTTTAGTGATATATATGATGTTTTGGTTGAGTTTCGGATTTATTTGGGATATTTGGTTAAATTTGTGATAATATGAATGTTGGGGTTAAATCTTAGTTTGGGTTGATAGATGTTGTTATTTAGGTCCCTTATAAGTTTATAAGTTGTTTGGGTTCATGGTTAGGCTTGTTGGAAGGATTGATTTTGAGAAATTTGTGAGTTGGTAAGAAAATGTGAAGAACCCAGTTGCTGTTTGCCCAGATCGCCGACCGGGCGCCCGCCCGGGTTTAGCTAGGCGCCCGCCCACCTAGCCATTTTCCTTCGGCCAACCTCCTGGCTAAATGAGCGCCCGCCCGCCCCCTAATTTCAGGAATTATGTTTGGTTTGTCTAAGTCTAGGTTCTGTTCTTAGCCTAGGTTTCGGGTACTACTCTCGTAGGTTTAATTGGTCACTGTATAATACTCTAGTGTGGAAATGGTTCCGTTGTGAACAATTGTGTTATGGAATTAGTCCAAGTATTGTTTGCGAATGTTTGGGCATCTTATGATGTGTTCGTGATTGTTCCAATCAAATTGATTTTGGATAAGACTTGATCTGGGTTTTAGGCGATATCCTATAGTACCTAGAGGGTTGTTATTGAACACTAGAGTGGAGGGTCTGGTCCGGTTGTGATCATGTACTAATAGGTGTAACCTTTTGGGTTCGTTCGAGTGTTAAGAATTGATTCGTTGATGAACGGATGTAAGATGTGAATTGGTGATTGGGTACCTACGGTGTTGACTAACTTTAAGGTGTATTTATTCGGTCTTCCTATTTGGAATTCTAGGTGTAATTATAGGGAGTTAATAGTCTTAGTACATCTTCATGAGTAAACGTTTAGGGAAATTTTGGTAATAGTCGTTGTACTATTTGTGAGCGACCGTTTGGGTTGTACTCTTTATGAGTAACTCGTGAGTATCATCTTTAGGATGTGTTTGGTATGTGCCTTATCATGGAATTATCATGTTTTGATAATCACTGTTGTTGGGCTCCTTATGAGCAGATCGGTTATTGTTGTTGGACTCTTTTATGAGAAACTTCTTATGTTCATTGTTGTTGAACCCTTCATGAGTAATCGTTTGCATCATTATGGTGATTATTTGGTATGGTTCCCTACTTTGGAATCATTGGTTGTTTATCGTACTAGTATTCATTACTTAGCCTTTATTGAAAGTCCAGCTGGTTATTTGTGTTCGAGTCAGGCATTGGATAATGTTATAATGGCACGAGCCAAGTCCAGTATAGTATCGCCCATTGGTCCTTATTTCCTTATCCAGACTGGCCTTGGTTGGGATGAGCTAGCTCCCTTTGGTGAGTATTCTAGCTAGGCGTTTTGGGTTATGACTTTGTGTCATTTTCCCCTGTCCTTTGTGACATGTCACATTGTTATAGTTCCGGTACCGGGGTTGTGATCTTCAGCTGTTTATGCTACTATGAAGATGGTTTGATGGGTTGATTGATTGATTGGTCGGTTCTGGCTGGGGTTCTCTTCAGCTGTTATGCTGCTATTGTTGATTGGTTGATCGGTTGAAGCTGCGCAGCGATTGTTCTATCAGTTTGGTGAAACCTCGGCTCGGTATCCTTTGTAACGTGTTTATTTCAGTCTTATGTGCTGCATGATGAGTTAGTCGTTATTTCCAACTGGTATGGTACAGTTGGCAATAGGAAGCTTTCTCATTTGTTGTTATGTGATTTACTTGTTCAGTTATACTGTTGATTTGCATGATATTATGCCATGTAGCTGCATTAGTAACTTACTGAGATTTTATCTCACCCCGTTTCTTTTATCCTTGTTTTTCCTTAACCCCCCCCTGGGAAGCAAGTGGTAGCGTTATGAGGTCCATTGTAGCGGGAAATCTTCTGAGCAGGTTGACCTTCTTTGGGGTAGTTGATCTTCGGAGTTCTTATGTATCATTGTAGTGGGATTTGTGGTCGTTTAGTGTTATGTAACTATTATTATCTTTTGGGTATTATATTATTATAAGTGTTCTTGCTTCCGCGTTGTATTAGTCTCCGAGTTATAATCTCGTTGAGGTATCGTGTGATGGTTTTGGTTTTATAGTTGAATTCTGTAGACACCCCGCCTTGGACCGCTCACCCCGATTGCACATTTGATCTTGTGTTTCTCCCTGTTTTAAGTGTTTCTCGTTAGTTTTTGTCACTTCCGTTAAGTTCCTGACTGACTTCGTTAAGTCCAGGGACTAAACTGAATGACAGGGCTGACTTTCTAGTCCATTCTGTCAAAATTGCCTTCTCTGAGTCGCGCGCCTTCGACAGGAGGAGTCAGGCGCGTGCGCCTCCCGCCCCCAAAGCAGGAAGCGCGCGCCTCTGGGCGTCAGTTACAGATTTCTGGCCAGGATCCTCTCCCTTGCTCAATTTACATGATTTTGCCCGGGAAGGATTTCTTGGTGACTGAGTTTTGGCACCAAAAACACCCCTCTTTCACCTATAAAAACCTCCCTTTACCTCCATTTTCAAGGACCGGAAAATTGAACTTACAAAAACTATACCAAAATCACTTTCTAAAGGTTCTCCAAGGATCTCATCAAGCAATATTTGAAGTTCTTCAAATTGTAGGTAAAAGTCCATCTTTTCCTTTCTTTTCTACTTCATCTCCTCTCTCTCTTTTTACTCTAATCAAATGTGCAATCACCCAAATCATTTTGGGACATGACTCTAATGATCACCTCATCTCATTGAGGTTGGTTAAGGAGTTATCTCCTACATTCCAAACTCTATTTTAAACCCCCCCCCTTTTTATGACTTAAAGAAGAAGAAGAAGAACGTTATTATTCATGTAGATTTTGACCAAGCAAGACCAACTTTAGTTGGGCGAGATGGGTGTTTCGGTACTTCCCATCTCGTAATCTAACCCCCGAACCTCAAAACAAAGAATCTCTGTTTTCGTAATCAAACTTAGGTTATAATCAATAGGTTTTTCTTATGTTCCTCAAAACATAGGTGGCGACTCTAAACAATCTAAAACAAGTTAGACATCCTAGGATAATTCACCGCTCGAGCCTAAAGCCGTGGTTTCCCGGGGTATCTACAGTGGCGACTCCGCTGGGGACATTTGAGGGTTAAGCTTGCATTCTGATCAAATCTACATCTTTCTGGGCATTCTCAACCTAAGGCGCGCGCATCCCGTATCAAGGACCAGAATCGCCCACTTCTTCATGTTCTTCATCTTCTTCTTCTGCTATTCTGCACTAATCATTTCTGCAGGGGTTACAATATGAACATAGGAGCAGGGCAATCCCCTGAGTCCAAAATCTGACATTCTGACAGGTGTGCCCAGAAGCGCGCGGCTCCTCATAGCATTGCGCCATGCGCGCGCGTCCCACATTAGCACTCAGAGGCGCACGCTTCTGGATTGGTTCCCAGAACAGAAACAGGTTTCAGTGACTGAGCAGAACAATGGGGTGTGGGCACAGTTGCCTGCATCAAAACAGAATTGAACCCTCGGACTATTTTAATTTCGTGTTTTATTTACCGGTCACACGGGTGATTCGGGAGTTGTAATTTATGTGCTTATGTGTTTTGTTTGTTTTCTTTCTTTTCAAAAAAAAAAAAAAAAAATATAAATTTTTTTGTCACTTGTTAGACCTCACACTACATGCACATATTCCTATGAACTGCTCACTATCGAGTCGCACAAGTCCAACCCCAAACCCGTCGAGGCCCGTCCTAGAAAGTTTCAAGCTCCACTCGACCTTGGCTCTTTCGAAGCGGTAAACCTCAGCCCGTGGCGTAGTTCAAGACTACATGCCGGGGTGACCTTTGAGCCTCATATTCAAGCCGAGCACAAGCCACACAATTCTAGTTAGGGTCTAACACTCCGTGACTCAAGTCGGTTTCCATGTACCGAGATTTCCCTAAACTAATGTCTTCAAATCATACATGCCAACTTGTTGAAACGGACGCAATAAAAATCCGTCCCCAAAAGTGGTTATTTTGGACGAAAATAAAAATCCGTCCCCGCATGTATGCTTTACTACATTAATTTAGTTTAATCCCGATACATGTAGGATTCACAAGCGCGATGGAATCCGATGAGTATATGGGACCACGAGATGGTCTATATACTAGTGTGACGATTCCATTATTTTCTTAAAAACCCCAAAAGGGATCCATTCCCTCCGACTTATAAAATAAAAAAAAAGAGTCTTTTCTTATGTGGTTCGAGTCGTGTGCCCAACTGTGTGTTCTAAGCCTCTTCATGGACCGCAAGTGTTACTCAAGACTGACAAGGACCTCTTCTGCAATATAGGTTCAATTGGTACTTACAGAGTCTACCGGGATTCAGCAAATCGGTTAGTCCGTGAAGAGATCGCTCCAACAGCTCCAACAGCAACCATGACCGGCAGCAGCAACACCATGTCTCTCGAGCAGCTTTCAACCATGGTCCAACTCCTCCAAGAGAAAGTCTCCACCCTTAATAAGGAGGCACAAAGCAAAGACGACATTTGGCAATCCCACCTTGACAGCCAAAGGGAGGCCCACGAGGCCAAGATGGAGCTAATGAAAGAAAAGCTCACTAACCTTGCCAAGGGAAAGGACAAGAATAATGATGATGAATCCGAGTGGACCGAGGGTTTGTTCAAAAGTCCTTATGTCAACACCCGCACCAAGAAAATGGGAGAACCAAGTTCCGAGAACAATGAGCCCAAAATGGTGGATTCTATCATGGCCTACATCGACCAAAAATTCAATGGGCTCAACATGGGGAAAGGCTCCGACACAAGCCTTTATCAATCATCCATCCTCATGAGTACTATGGCCGCTCTTCCCGATAAGTTCAAAATGCCCGACATAAGCAAATTCAAGGGTAACTCTTGTCCCATGGCTCACATTGAGAATTATATTTGGGCAATGGTTCCGAAGAAGGTCTCCCCCAAGGTAATGGCTCAATGCTTTCCTCTCACTCTCGAGGGGGCGGCAAAAGATTGGTATGCTACTCTCCCGCTCACTGTCCGTCTCGATTGGGACTCCGCCATGCTTGCCTTCAAGAACCAATACCAAGGCAACACCACTCACCGGCCCACAAGGAAAGAGCTCGAGAATACCACCCAAAGAGACAACGAGTCCTTCATTGACTTCACAAGGAGATGGAATGACAAACTCTCCGAAATTGTTGAGAGGCCAAACACAAAAGAGCAAATGGACATCTTTCTCAAGTGTCTCAAGATTGATCTCCGCACCCACCTAAGTTGGGATTGCTACTCCGACTTCTCCCAAATGTATGAGGCAGGGGTACGCATGGATGACTTGCTCAAGGAGATTAAGAAGGCCACTCCTACTTACCGATACAAGGCCGCCTCTAGTTCAAACAAAGAGGCTTCTGTCAATGCCGTTACTAGTGACAAGGGGAATTACAAGAAGGTTCCCCCACCACAAGGCAAGCGGTTCCAAAACGACCGCGTCTACACTCCTCTCAACAGCATGACCATCACTGAGGCCTATGAAGCTCTAAAGGCCAAGGGACAAATCACCCCTCTTCAAGGGTACAAGCAACCACAACCGATCCGTGCCAATCATGCTCACCACAAATGGTGTGACTACCATCAATGCACCGGCCACCTCACCGAGGATTGCTTCTCCATCCGCAACACCATCCAAGACCTCATAGACAAGAAGGAATTCATAATCCCAAATGTATGAGGCGGGGGTACGCATGGATGACTTGCTCAAGGAGATTAAGAAGACCACTCCTACTTACCGATATAAGGCCGCTTCCAACTCTACAAAAGAGGCCTCGGTCAACGCCGTCACTATTGACAAGGGGAATTACAAAAAGGTTCCTCCACCCCAAGGGAAGAAGTCCCGAAATGACCGTGTCTATACGCCTCTCCAAGGCATGACTCAAACCGAAGTGTTCGAAGTCCTCAAAGCAAAGGGTCAAGTCACACCCGTGCAAGGGTACCAACCCAAGAAGGTCCACCCCAATCATGCTCACCATAAATATTGTGGCTACCACCAATATAGTGGCCACACCACCGAGGATTGCTTCGTTCTCCGCAATGTCATTCAAGATCTCATAGATAAGAAAGAATTTGTAGTGGCTAATGGTGAACATGTCAATGTAATAGAGATAGGAGAACTCGAGGGGACCACCCATTCAATCCCAATTGTGAATGGGGCCCCCAATGTTATGAATAAACTTGACAATTCTTGTTATGTAGTGACTTACGATGAGGTAATGAGGGAAGTACTAGAGAATAGGAAAAAGAAGCAAAAATGGGAACGTCAACATGCTAACTCGATCCGGTCGAGTCATAGCAAGCAACCCTTCCACTTCCGCACCGAGCTCCTCTTCTCAAAGGCCACAAGCTCGCGACACTCCGAAGACCCTCTACTTGTCCAACTCAAGAAAACTCAAGCAAGCATCTCTATTTGGGACCTCATCGCATCCTCAAAGAAACACCGAGATCTTGTTATCCGCAATCTCGATGATACATCAGTTTCTCCCGATACTACTCCCGAGGACCTCACGGCAATGATCGGTCACATTCCTTTTGGCAACGTCATCACCTTTGCCGATATGGACCTCCCACCCTTTGGTTCCGATCATAACGAGGCTATTTACCTCAAGGTACGAGCAAGGGGGAGGCCCATCTCAAGAGTCTTAGTGGACGGTGGTTCCGCACTCAATCTCATGCCTGGCAGAATCATGGGCATACTGGGGCTTAAGGATTCCGATTTGAAGCCTTCTACTCAAGTAATCCGAGGTTATGACAGCACCGCCCGTACAGTCATGGGCATGATTGAAATAGACATTGAGTTTAGGAGCATGATCATGTCCGTTCCATTCCAAGTGCTTGACATCCCGGCCTAGTTCAACTTACTTTTGGGTCGACCATGGATTCACAGTGCTAATGCCGTACCATCAACTCTCCACCAATGTGTCAAGATCCGAAATGGTGATGAAATAGTGACCGTCATGGCTGAAAACGTCACTATCCACAGAAAAGGTGAGCCCGTCCACCAAGTTCAGCATGGTTTACCAGACTCCACTCTCTCCGGCTTCTCAATCAACGCCATTGACAAAGAAGGGGGAAACGGATCATGGACCCCCAGCAATCACAAAGTCCTCCGCATGATGAGGAATATGGACTACTTTCGTGGCTTAGGCCTAGGGAAATATCAACAAAGGAATCCTACATCCGTGCAAGTCCCATTTGTCAAGAACACATTCGGTTTGGGGTACGAGCCTTCCAAAGAAGACTTGAAACAAGAGCAAGCAATCAAGAACGAAAGGGACCGAGCTCGTAAAGAAGGCCGTCGTTATGAGGTCCCTAATCTAAGGCCTTACCGCAAGACGTTGAATGGTTATTTCGTCCGCCAAGGGGAAGACGTTCCATACATGATCTTTCCCGAGCCGTGGGTTAACAATAAGGGTGTCAAAAAGCCCGGTCTCGAAATCTTCTCCGATTGTGAGATCCAGAAATCCGAAAGGGAAACAAACTCCCATGTCGCCCCGTGAATGGTGGGGAAGGAAGGTGACTATAGAGTCCGAGACAGAAATCACCGTGGGGGAAGAACTGACAGATTTAGCCTCCATGTTCGAAGAGCTTGCCGTAATGAATGAATGTCAAGTCAACGCCATCCATGACACCGTCATCATGAACGAGACCATCAGTGAGATCCCGCCAAGCTCTGAGCCGATCAACAATCGGAATTCAACAAAAGGGCCCGTGGTATCCGAAGATTCTTGGTCCAAGAAATGGGTTGCATACCCCGCACAGCAACAAAGGAAGAGCGGCTCACACTTACTTTCGAGTCCGAGAGTGTCTCTAATACCCTCACCCAAGAGGATTTGGAGTCCATAGCCGAGCGTGTGTTTCCTTTCTTTGCTAATGAAAAATTTGATATTTCTGAGTACCCTGAGATTGCAAACATCAAAATGATGAATTAACTAATAATGAACTTAACGAACAAGTTAATAACGATTCAAATTATGATGAATAGACCCACGAAAACATAACATACTTAAATGAACTTGCTCAACAAGTCCGTAGTCGTGGTGAGAATGGTCCAAAGGCTGACGAAGAATTGCATTATGTTAATCTGGGTACCGAAGAAGAGCAAAAGAAACTAAGATTGGAAGCTTCTTCAAAGGGGACGACAGAGACAGATTAACTACATTACTACGGGAGTTCGTGGATGTGTTTGCATGGTCATACAAAGACATGCCGGGTTTGGACAGAAAGGTAGCGGAGCACAGGATTCCGATCAGAGAAGATGCCAAGCCAGTAAAGCAGAAGCTCAGAAAGATCAAGCCAGAATGGTCTCTGCAAGTCAAAGAAGAGATTGAGAAGCTCCTCAGTGTGGGTTTCATCAAGTTATCGAGTATCCGACATGGTTAGCCAACATCGTGACAGTCAGAAAGACAAACGGCAAGGTTCGAGTTTGCGTGGACTTCTGGGATTTGAACAAAGCTTCCCCAAAGGATGATTTTCCACTCCCTAACATCGACATGCTGGTCGACTCCACTGCTGCCTACGAGGTTCGCTCATTCGTGGATGGGTTCGTTGGTACAATCAGATTCTCATGGCCGAAGAAGATCAACACAAGACAGCTTTCACAACACCGTGGGGGTACCTTTTGCTATACAGTCATGCCATTTGGGTTAAGAAATGCTGGGGCTTCCTACCAAGAGCCGTGACAGACTTGTTCCACGATATGATTCACAAAGAAATCGAGGTCTATGTGGACGACATGATCATTCACACTCCAAAGGGACCGATGGTCAACATTTAATCGATCTCCGCAAGTTCTTCGAAAGGCTTCGTCAACACAAGATGAGGCTCAACCCTGCAAAATGCACATTCGGGGTTATCCGAGGCAAAGTCCTTGGTTATATGGTCACTGAAAGGGAATTGAAGTAGACCCCTCCAAAATCAAGGCAATCATTGACATGCTCCCTCCAAAGACAGACAGAAGAGATCAAAGGTTTCATGGGCAGACTGCAGTACATCAGTCGGTTTGTGCACCAACTCACTTCCATGTGTGAGCCAATCTTCAAGCTACTTAAGAAGAACGTGGCTCTAGAATGGACCAACGCGTGCCAAGAAGCTTTCGACCAAGTGAAGCATTACTTGACATGCCCCCTGTTCTAGTTCCGCCGCACAAGGAGAAGCCTCTTTTGCTCTATCTCACTGTCAATGATGAGGCCCTAGGGGCTATGTTAGAACAAGAGCAACGAGAGTCCACAAAAGAGAATGCCATCTATTTTGTCAGTCGCCGATTCCAAGGAGGCGAAAACTACTACTCTGTCCTAGAGAAGTCATGTGCAGCATTGGTTTGGGTCACTCAAAAGCTCAAACACTACATGGAAACTTTTTCCGATCAAGCTAGTAGCAAAGGTGGACCCGCTCCGCTACATCTTCGAGAAGCCTTTCATGTCAACAAGAATAGCCAAATGGTACTTCATGCTCGCCGGCTACGATATCACTTACGTCACACTAAAATCCGTCAGGGGGAAAGTGTTCAGTGACCAGCTTGCCGAATTCCCATGTGACGAAGTGAAGGGGGAAGACGTACAGTTCCCCGACGAGCATTTAATTTGTACTGCAACCGAGGAAATTAAGTGGCAACTTTTTTCGATGGCGCCGCCAATAAACACGGCTTTGGTATAGGGATATTGCTTGTTGATCCACAAGACATCTACACTCCCATTGCCATCCGTCTGGAATTCGAAGCTACCAACAACATTGCCGAGTACGAAGCATGTATAGCAGGGCTCGAAGCAGCTCTCGAAAGAAACGTCACGGAACTAGAAGTATTCGGCGACTCTTTGCTCGTTATCAATCAGCAATCGGGTAAATGGCGAACCCAAGACCCGACTCTCCAACAGTAATGGTCAGCACTTTGAAGAATTGGTTTAACAATTCCAAGAGATCACTTTCAACTACCTGACAAGGGATAAAAATCGCTTCGCCGATGCACTAGCCACCATAGCTTCATTAGTTGAAATGCCCAAGGGAAATGGTGAGCCTTTTAAAATTGCCCGAAGGAACAGTCTGGCATATTGCATGAGTATCGAGATCAACGAGGTTCAAACAACCCTCCGTGGTATTTGGATATCATGAATTTCCTCAAAGATGGCACTTATCCCAAGAATATCAACAAGAAGTCTCAAACAGCTCTGCAAAGGCTAGCCTCTCGGTACGTACTGATTGGGGACCGAATCTATAAAAGGCACCACGACGGAATCAATCTCTTATACGCCAATGAGGCCGAAGCTCAAGAGATAATGTGCGAAGTGCACGAAGGAGTGTTGACCCCCACATGAATGGGTTTTTGCTAGTCAAGAAGATACTCCGCATTGGTTACTATTGGAGCACTATGGAACGAGACTGTATCGAGAAAGTCAAAAGGTGTGCTAAGTGCCAATTCCACGCTAATCTGCAACATGCTCCACCCTCACAACTTTACAACATGGTCACACCTTGGCCTTTCTCTTGTTGGGGGATAGACATCATCGGTAAAGTTCATCCTGCCGGGAGCAATGGGCAGTCATTCGTCCTAGTGGCGGTCGACTACTTCACAAAGTGGGTCGAAGCACAAGCCTATCGGACCCTCAACGCAAAGAAATGGCCGAATTTGTAAATATTAATATCATGTGCCGATACGGCGTGCCTCATGAAATCATTTCCGACAACGGCTCTCACTTTGAGAAGGAAATGGATGCACTTTTGGTAGAATACAAGATCACCAAACACAAATCATCTCATTACCGTCCCCAAGCAAATGGCGCGGTTGAAGCAGCAAATAAGACCATCGAGACCATCGTCAAGAAAATGGCCTCAACAGGAAGGGATTGGCCCGAGAAGCTACTTTAGCATTGTGGGGCTACCGCACATCAATACGGTCAGCGACAGGAGAAACTCCGTATGCATTAGTCTATGGTTCTGAAGCCGTACTCCCCCAATCGAACTCGAAGTCCCATCTCTACGGGCCCTCCTCGAGAATCAAGTCAACGAGGTCGACTGGATGCAAAGTCGATATGAACAACTAGCCTTGCTCGACGAGAAAAGGTTAAGCACTCGAACGCACGAGGGCATATCAGCAAAGGATGGCAAGAGCTTTCAACAAAAAGGTGAAGCCTCGAAACATCAATGTGGGAGATTTGGTCTTAAGACAAACATCCTCCTAATGCCATGAAATCCCCTGGGGAATGGGACCCCCGATGGATCGGTCCGTACGTGGTCAAAAAGATACTAAGCGGCGGTGCAGTCCCGGCTCGTGGATTTAGATGGTGACCAGCTGCCAAAGGAGGTCAACCTCGACAAGCTCAAAGATGTTCTACGCTTAATAAACAAAGACCATTAAAAAAAAAATCGCTCGCTAGGTTGAAAACCCGCAAGGGCGGCCTAGGCAAAAATTAGAGCACGTGCAAAAAAAGAAGCCCGCTAGATTGAAAACCCGAAAGGGGCGGTCTAGGCAAAAAACAGGGTGCACACAAAAAAAAAATTTAAAAAAAAAATGGTCTTTGAACTACAAAGACCTGAGCCTCCCAACTGGAGGAACGTAGGCAACCTTCGGGTGCGGTCTAAAAACATATCAAAAATACCCAATTCACTTCAGATAACAAAATGCAATTTTTATTCATTCAATGAATTTATTCAAACCATTACAACGGATTTATTGAGCAACAAAATACATCAAAACATTAAATCCTAAAACAAAGTGGTCCAAATTGCAATCTCTCTTGGGGTACAAAGAAAAATCTAATCTTTCTTAGGTTTGGGAACCCATTGCTTCTTGTTATGCCCTTTAGTCTTCTTGGACGTGGACGGAACATTCTTGGGACCGCCAGACGGGAGAAAAACGCTAGGACGGGATGGAGCTTCATCAACGGCTTTCCCTTTGCCCTTATCAAGAGGAGCCTTAGCAGGGACAACCATGGGACGCTTCCACACATAGGAGGAATTTCCTTTACCTTTCTTTTTCTTGGGAAAATGACGGGGTCTATAGTCCCGCACATGAACCACCGGTCTCACGGGGTCAACAACATTGTCATTGGGCCTTCCCAAAACGATCAAAAACGCTCGGACGCTTCTCCACCATCAGACGGACCCCACAGCTGGAACGGCATTCACCACTGGAACGGACTTCTCACCCTCGGGGATGGAAACCTTAACTTCAAAGGAGAAAGTCATTGGGGCCATTATGACAAGAATTTCGTGGTTTAGGAGGAGAAAGTATTTGCAAAAGAATGCTGTGTGACCATTCTGGTCGAAAATGGTTCAAAATTTATAGCTGTTGGAACATTCTGATCAGAAAAAGAAGGGGCTGTAATTCAGCAGGCCAAAAGCGCGTGCCTCCGACCAAGGCCGTACAACGCGCGCGCCCCCCACAAGCAAGGCCCGACGCGCGCGAGCCTTTGACAGCAGTTCAGACAGAGAAACAGCCCTTGTCAGTTCAGAACAGAACCCAAGCACTTCAACATATCCAACCTGCAGCAAAATCAAATCCCAGCAACAAAAGGAGTTCAAGCATCGACAACAAGCATCCTTTGGACACACATTTGTTTGTAAAGAGTCGACATCTAAGATCGAGTCGCTAATAGAACATAAAATGAGTAGTAAGAAAATAGGATTGTAAATACATGTTAAATGTTATTACAGGCAAAAAATGTTTTCAATCCCTCATCCTCTCAGTCGCAACAGCTCGGACACATCATCACCAGCACTGTGCTCACCCCCTGCTGCCGCTCTCGGTCTCCTCATCATCATCGTCATCCTCATCATCATCATCATCATCAGACTCAGACGTCTCAACCCACAACATCAGGATGGGTCCTCTTGGCAGCTCTCCCTAACGAACTAGCACCACCCCGGCTCTGGCTACCTTCTCGGCTCAGGCTCCTACTATGGCTACCCCCGTGGCTTAAAATCCTGCTCAACGACTGCCTCGCCGAAGACACGCCTCATCAATGTCCAGTGCAGCATCACTGCAGCCTACGTCCCATGCCCCGAGCACCTCGGGCAGCTCCTCTCGCAGCACCAGAGACAGCACAGCAGCACCTCTAGTCATGGCAGCAAAATCCCTGCACAGCTCCAGCAACCTCTCCTCTAGCTGACGGAGCCTCCGCCTCATCCCTTTTTTCTGCCTACCCAAGTGCCTATAAACAGCCACGGGCACCTGTTGAAACAAAGAACAGGGAAGGAAATTACATCAATACAAAGGACAGAAAAACAAGACTGGAACTGAGAAAATGCAAAGATGGTCAGAAAAACATACCACAGCAGCCTGAGCGGGAGGCTCTCTCTCCGGTGACATATCCTCGGGAACAATATCCCTCTGCTCCTCAAAGACCCCGAAGTTGGAATAAGTGTAATAAGGAGGAGGCAAAGGAGGATCAAAACAATACCCGACACCGGTAGTATAAAACGAGCGGAGGTCGAAAGAGCAGCATGTGATCTCCTCGGTCAGCAAACATAAAGCCCTGCATCAAGTTGTTCCCTCCCTAAAGAGGCCATAATCCTGATCCAAGTGAATATAAGGGACGGCATCACCCTACCATATATGATGCACGATCAGCCTCTGAGAGCGACCTCCAGTTACGAGGGCAGAAAGGAGGAATGTCTGGAACTGCAGGACGAGGAGGGGTGTAAAAGTCTGTCACCTGGGTACCGTGCTGCCAAAATATTCTATCTCCCAAGTACAGAGCCATGCACTCACCCGAACTCATCAAAAGCCGAGAACGGGTAGGAATAAGAGTGTGCTCAAACCAGTGCTGAACTGATCTCCACGGATACAAAGAGAAGGCAACAGACTCAGGCCTCAGGGTGTCCCAAGTGCCGTCGGGCCGAAGTAAGACTAATGGGGTTCGTGCCAGTCTTCACATTCCTCTCCTTATACGCCCACCGTGCACAATCCGGATACTGGGGCTGGCCTTCCTTGGCAATCTTGAAATCCCTCAGATTCAGGATAGCAAAAAGCCTAAAGCTGTAGACAGAGGCAGAAACAAAGTTAATGACAGTCAACGAAAAGGCAGTTATGACTAAGGCAAGGAGAATATAAAAGGGACAGTAAGTGGTATACCTCCCACAGCAAGCTGAAGCCCGTAACAGAGCTGGTGGTCAAGCGGCTGGTCAAATCCATGCCGTGGTAACAAGCAGCCAAGCCCGTTGCGCCCCAGTTATACTGGCCGATCTGGTCCAAGTCCACTAACAGGTCAAGCAGAGCCAAAGAGCCGAAGATCCCCCGTTGGCAAATAGAGTATGGGATAACAAGTACCAAATGAAGCAACGGGCCACGGCATCAACCACCCGATCAGCAGTAACACTCGAGCCTCAGCCATCAAGATGCTGAAATAAGCCCGGATTCGCCCCCATATCACTCGAGAATTCTTAAACCTCGAACCGGCAGTCAACCAAGGCCAGTAACTCGTCCGGAGTCTGAACAGCCCCTCTCAAACCAAAAGGGACAGGCACCCCCATAAACGGCAAGCCCGTCAAAGCTGTGAAATCAGTAGGCGTCATAGTCACTTTCACCATAGGTAAGTGGAAGTATGGGTGGTATCCCACCATCTTCCCTCAATGCCTGGACCACATCGGGGTCATTCTTCAAAGCTGGGAGGCTAGTGACAAAAAGACCAAAATGAGTCCCTGTGACTCGGGCCCGAACATTCTCAGGCAACCTCTTCCATATAGAAATGGGCCCATGAGCCCCACCGCGAATCTCTGTCAGACGGGTCCACTCCTGAAAGGAAAGAAGGAACAGCAAAAATTTTCATCAACATGACTGCTAGAAAACGGATGAACTCAACATAGAGATTTCAATGACAGAACAATGTACAAGCAAGCATGTAAACATGAAAATGGTCTCCCCAACATGTTTCTTACAACAAATCAGCAACAATGAACAACATGCAAAGAATGATCGATAAAGATGATGCAGCAATATTTCCGGTAAAGAAAACGAAACTTCATGAAACCCGAAATCGACAAGAAAGGTGAGGCATTCTTACCAAACCCGAATTCACGAAGTGAGAAATGTGGGTATGAGGCCGGAAAGTAAGCAAGCTCGGGTCCATGGCTTTAACCCCAATTTCGGGCTCCTCGCCCCTTTGGCATCTCAAACGGAGGTGATTGCTGACGATCCGACATCGTTTCTTTGACGGAATTGATCCTAGAGCAGCAAGAAAGTGTTTTTTAGGTGATTTTCTCTACGAAAATGGGCTTGGAATTTGGAGGGTTCTTCAAATTTTTGAACTGGCCGAAAACACCGAACAGCCTGTTTAAATATGCTGAACTTTATGCGCCAGGCGCGCGCCCCGACATACCCATCAGAGGCGCGCGCGTCCCATAACGAGACCCGGGACGCGCGCTCTTCTCATCATCAGGCAGGTTCAGAAGCAGTCTCCCATGCAAAACCATGCACCGTATCAAGGTTTCCCCACGGATTCCGAACTCCCTAATTCTGTCACGGGTGTCATACCCCCCTCAAGAGTTCAATCTCAACATTTCATCCCACAGGAACATTTTCTGGTCGCGGTCAAACTGTACCCGCACCCCACAATTCAAAAAGAAGTCAAGGTGTGACTCCAAGTGGCCACGAGACTCCAAAGCAATATTTCATCAACGGATTTCACTAACGGATTCGTCTCCAAAGGTTCACTAACGGCCTCATCAACGAATTTCACTAACGGATTCGTCCTCAAAGGTTCACTAACGACGGCATCATCAACGAATTTCACTAACGGATTCGTCCTCAAAGGTTCACTAACGGCCTCATCAACGGATTTCACTAACGGATTCGTCCTGAAAGGTTCACTAACGGCCTCATCAATGGATTTCACTAAGGGTTCGTCCTCAAAGGTTCACTAAACGGCCTCATCAACGAATTTCACTAACGGGTTCGTCCTCAAAGTTCACTAACGGCCTCATCAACGAATTTCACTAACGGATTCGTCCTCA